>BSBM01000114.1:1780000-2102500 GCA_027924585.1 Larix kaempferi
TCGAGTAGTTATGTGGTTAGGCATGTCATTATATCAATGAAGCATTATAAAAACAAAAGAAGTGTTTGAATTATTTACAGAAGTTCTTAGAATTGTTTACTCCTGTGGTTTCCAAGACCTGAACTTTTTATTAAAAAAATCTCAAACAAATTTCATATACCGTGCAAAATATGAACTCTATTTTAATATATTCACAAAGTCTAATAAAACAAATAAATAGTTATTAAATGCACACCTATCAATCTGCATTATTGCTCCTAGATTTCAGTCAAGCCTTCTTTAGCATGCCTGAGATCGTAGTAAAGAACCGTGACAAGCATTTATTGTCTTCTATCCAAATCCAATGTAGGAACAAGACCCCAAACCTCGAATTCGCGGCTCAAATCCTCTTCGCTCAATTCAACAGGGACATAACTTAAAAGCAACGCTAGATATGCATGTTCTTGACCTAATGGATAAACAACCCCTGGACTCGAACCCGCAAGATTGCCGCCACTGCGAGTAGCAATTCCATTGTTGTTCATGTTTTTGTTATCATTATAGCTATAAGGCTTGTTTAAGGGCAACAATGGAAGGAAATGGATGCTAACATCCCCTTGAAAACCAATGGGAACCTGCTGTTGGTGCTACTTCTTCCTGTTATCCCAGAGCGGTTGTGGAATTGAAACGACAGGATAAGGAATACCCATATCAGAAGCATTATATAAGGGCATGAATGGATTAACATGAATCGAACACGCACCTGTCGTTGGTGAAACATAAGGTCATGCATCTATGCCATAAGAATACTATGCGCGTCAGAAATTTCCTTCCAGTCGAACCGAGTGTTGGCTATGGTTGTTGCATCATCGCTTAAAGATGTAGAAACCCTTGCTTCAAAAGGGTCCCATAAATATAGAGATAATGGATCGAATACACTAGATCGCCGACCGAAGAAGCCAGGTAAACCATTCGTAGAGCACACATATTTGTATTGAAAAGAAATCCCAAAAAGATATCATACACAATATTAGGAACCACGAAGGCAATGCAAATTGAAATCCCCAATAGAGTGTTCAACAACCAAGCACATGTACAATGTGGAATCCAGCAATGGTACACTCTGCAATTTAGGAAGTCATTACTCCGAATAACCCGCAATCAGAAGTTTAATCCCCTCACCGTATCCTCCTTTGATTCCATCACACTACTCTCAACTCTGGTGAAGTTCGAGGATATACCTGGATACTATGTTTCTACCAGAAATTGGAATCATGGCTTTCGACCGCCATCAATGTCCCATGAGAGCAGATAAGAAGTCCATGGAACTTCTCTAGTGAGAACCACCCCATAGCTCCATGGAATTGCACCCATATACGCGATTTACCCATGTTGTCAATGAGATAAATCCCACGCATTGGCTCTGAATCCAAATTGTTGCCGCATTAATATCATGGATGACGATTATAATGCCGAAACTGTTGATCACAATGCTGATATAATCCCCTGCATTCACAAACTTCCTAAAATCCACAGTCTTCATGGCATAATGTATTATCTAATCATTTATCCATTGAGAAATCACGTCGCAACTCCTCTCACACCATTGAAACAGGCCTTTGAGACCACCTGCAATAAAAAAAACACTCTCGAACCAAGCCTCCATCTCTTTGCCACCTATCGTAAAAATAACTATCGAGAGTCTCGGCATGGCATACAGAAATGACATGTCCCCCTACATTAAAAGCATTTGTGTGTTATGCATGACTATTATCATCACCCCTCTTGTCACCCACGTAAAGTGACACACTATCTCAATGTTTCCATGGAATAAAATTGGAATTTTATAAAATCAAAGGAAAAAAGAAACATCCCTTTTGTGCAAAGCAGGTCACAAAAATTTACGTGGCTCAAACGCTTAGGAATCGTCTTTCCACTTAGTCTCTAAAGTAGATTCAAGGCATCATATTTGCACCAAAACATAATTAACACCAAATACAATTCACAAAATCTTTACAATAGAAACACAAAACAAAAACAAACCATTTTGAGTATGAACATCCTAGCTGCATTGGCATTCTCCCATGAGATCCAGATTTTGTACCAAGACAAAGCATTGTTGACCCCGATTTAGTGTCTAAGGGGTGAAAAATGTGCATATACAAATGGTTTCACCAAGCGCGATGCCTTCCCTACCACCTCCATTTCCCAATGGTATGCTAGCTTGAGCAAATGTTTTTTCATGATGAGCATGTGTGCCCAAAACCATGCGTTGAGGTAGGCATGTGACAATTACTGATATATTCTGGATGGGTTTTCATGGTGTCGACGTATCAGTGACTGTGGACCATTTCCACTGCTCCACGACCTCAAGTGGTAGCGTGTGGATTTCTTTTGCTTTGCTATGGTGCAGTGCCATGTGTCGTAATTTTTTGCATCCTGGTATGTGGTTTTAGCTACACATCTAGAAATGATAAATATACATTTTATATTTTCCAACAAATCGGCCAGAGCATCCTTCGTTCCTTATCCTTGTCCTTTTACTCCTCCTCATAAATACCAGATCGGCCAAGCTCATAAATTCCAATATGCATTGCGTTCTAGTGAAGGAATAAGAACATAAGAGGGACTTTGCCCTATAGCCTCCTCCACTTACCAGGTGTAATTCACATCTGTTGTCAGTCTCCATGTAGTAACGAATATGCATGGCATGCAGGTGGAAAAAGGAAGATAGACAGGATGTCACATACCCCAATTTTGTAAAAATTATGTAATTATTTCATTATATTCCTGAGACATTATGTTAAATTTAATGCTAAGTAGGAATTGATGACTCAGTAGAGTCACTAGAAATGGAATGTAATTCTGAATATTTTATTATTAATAAATAAATTATGGAGATAACAGCATGGGAGAGCTGTTAAAAAGAGGTTACTGGTCAAACTGGTGGAAAGGCAAAAGACACGTGGCAGCATCCTCAAACACTTCCTAAGTTGCAGGTGGCAACTTCCCTATATTTGGGGTCATGATTCCCCAAGGAAGTGGAATCAGAGCAGGTGGTTCATTAATGACAGTTAACCCAACAAAGACCTAGGCAATCTTTTAAATAGTACTCAATGAACAGAGTTGGGGGCTCGATTTTGGTTCTGGAGGGAGAATTCATTCAGGTGAATGTTATTCAGGAATCCCATTGAGGAAAAGGGAATCTACAGTAAGGGAGTTGTTTGAGAGGAATGCTGCAGTAACTTGGTTCCATTGTATCTGTTTGGGATGAGAGAATTACTTTGCTGCACCTAGTTCCAGCCAGAGAGACCAGAGCAAGCTCGGGGGTCCTGAGAAGTGTTTATTTGGGCACTCTCCAGGAGTTGGTAGGGAGGAACAGCCTCCCATTGCTGTTGTTGTCCACAGAAACAGGTTCTGCTATTGATTTCATTATGTTCATTAAGTATGAATGGATGTAGGATGAGTTTATTTTCTTTATGTCTGAAGAGTAATTAGTTTAGTAAAGTTAGCATTTCTAAATATCAGTAGTAGAATTGTTAAAAGTTATTGTGTTTTCAGTATTCCTTAGTATCATTATTACATTACTGACAAGGTAACTTTAATGTCTACTATATAATAGTAATATTTAAAGCACTAGTTATTATTGTAATTATAATCCTAGCTTAATTATAATGGTTGAATAGATGGGTAGGGGTTACGTATAAACTATTTATTCTCTGTGTAAACAAAAATTAGTAAACAGTCATAGGAGACAACAGTAAATATAAACATAAAATTTACAATAAATTATAATAGGGTCGACAGACCTTACAAGAATTTTTGTAGCCATAGTTAGAATATGTATGTCAGGGTACAAACCCTAGTTAGAAGTTAACCAGCCTCAATCTATTAACTAAATTAATACACAAACCCTAGTTAACAATTTATCCATTCATTACCTATCAAACAAAACAATTGTGCAGAAACCCTAACAGAACTTCATCATACAGAATTTTATTAACAGTTAAATAAACTAGTTATTGTTCTAAAACAAATGAAGTAATAGAACAATATCTAGCTCAACATCGAGCTTAAACAATGCAGTATTATATTTCCTTAAAACTTCCATTTTACCCACAGAATCGTAATCTTAATAACTGAATAACCAATTAACAAAATCACAACTGTGGAGTTCGTTATGAACCCTATCTTTCCAGTTTCTACAACACGAATTTGTCAGCAGAGAAATAACCTAGTTACTAATTTTACAACAGAAGAAAACAAACAGAACATTGTTTAGCTCATTCATCGAGTTTAACCATTACGGTTATTATCATTTGTTCAACTCACTTTTACCAACCGAGTCGTATTTTTAATTAATAGCTTAAGCAATCGAACGTAAAACTCTAACTGTAAATTATTCTGGGTCAAACCCTACCAGCCCAACTGGGAATTTGAAGACCATGTTTTCACCTACGGCCGCAGCCTAAAATCATAATATAAGCATTTATAAAAACATATAAATTACAAATATACACGTTAAACACTAGCTCGAATATACAGGAGAAACTTTTAATAAGTTATATTATCAAAACCTGGGGTGGAAACCCTGAATAATTCAAGAGTTTAACAACAAAATAAAATTATCAAAGCACATTTACACAGGAAAAACGTATTTTAAAATCTTATTACAAAACCCTGTTAATAACCCTAAAACGAGTTAAGAAGTACAGTAATAAACAACATAACGAGGCCGTAACCTCAGACAGGCTCACGGCCTTGGTTTTCATTGTTATACATTAACCTTCAGCAGAAAAACCTAAGTACAAAAGGAAGGATAAACATGTACCATGTTGACCGAGGCCAAAATCTACTCTTACATTACAGAATAAACTTATCAAAAGGTTCATTTGCCTCACTCAAACCAAAACCCTAACCACTCTATCAACCAGCAAGGAGGAAAAGCCATGGTGAAACCAGGCTTACCAGGTTAAGCAACCAACTGCCGAAGCTTGAGTCATCCACATTGTAAATGGAGTCAGGACCTGCAACAAAAAAGCTTTGTCAGTAACACTTCAACGTTTTTGGTTTGGGGATTAAACAAATTCTTTTAATTTGAAAACTTGAAGAGAATCCCTGTAGCTTACCATTAATTTTGCAAGGAGCTCCGTCATTCCAACAGCCTGCTAACCACGAACTTATAAGTATAAACCCCACATTCGTTACCAAAAGAACGAGCTGGCTAAAGCAAAGGGTAAGCCTTGACAGAACTAAGACGAGAAATGCAACCTCGCCATGACAGGGTAGCAAAAGGAAACCCTAGAAGTTTAATAAACTTATAGATTGACAACAGCAAGGCATAAAGGTTCCAGAACGATACAAGGGACAAGCACCAAGAACTGTAGTAGCATGGGAGCTGCTACCAACAGCGCCCCAGCAAAAACTTAGACTAGAAGGTTCCACAGAGCAACCGAGCCCGAAGGCAAAGGGAAATGACAGATTAGGGTTAGTCAACTGTTATATATCACCAAATGCATGGCTCAAGACTAACCACGTAGCACTCTAATTTATCTCCATGCAGTGGGTCGACAAGCTATAGTTTGCAACGAGATTCTCTATCATTGTTTTCAAAACAAAATCATAGCATGGTCCAACACTATCATAGTTTCGATAAACCAAATCATATCACGAATATTCCATTATGGCAGTAATATCATAGTTCCCTGTCATACTATTGAAAATCAAAGAGTTAGAACGATAATTATAAACATGGCATAACATTTATTAAGGCTTTGCCTCATATTCAAATAAACTATGCATTATATTAACATTTCAAAATCAAGTCTTAAGTGTTTAAAATATGGAAGATTTGATTTTCAACTATAAAAATCCTGAGGATGCAAGTATCAAGTGAGTTAGATGTTGTTCATAAAACTTATCATGACATTGCCATTTCCCTATATTCTCATGTGACATGACATTGATTATTTCATTAAGCCGGTAAGATAATGTAATGATATTAGGGTTTAGCTGTTACAATTCCCCTACTAATTGTCGGTTGTTATAGCTTTGTATAGATAAGGAAAGACTTGTCACATTATTCTATTATATAACTCATACTGGTGGTACTCAAGATACATAACCCACAGTTTTGGTTTTAAGCTACTCTAGTCTATTTTCAATTGACATTACAAAATAATAACAACCTCTCTTGTTATCCTTAAAGGCTCAATAAAGTTTACTCAAGATAGCTTCTAGTTTAGTCCATTGTCAATCATAGAAGTAAGAATAGTTGATCAATCCATACAATCCTTGAGATGTTAAGAGGAAACATGTAGCTGACAGAATATCTTGCAAATGCTAGAAATAAGCAAGTTATACATTGATAATTCCAGATCCTTTATAATTGAAATTGTAAATGATACAGTAACAACAGATGAGTAAAAACTGTCATGTGGTATTGGTCAACCAGTTGAAATCTACAGTGTTAGCTCAAAAGTATATTGCATTTCAGTAATATTATCAAAGAACAATTACTCCATAAAGTTAGTTAATTCATTTGTCCAAAGTAACATAGCTACCATATTTCTAGTATTTTCTAATTCTCTAACAGTAAGATCTTGAGGAGGACATAGGAAGAATACTACCTTTAAAACACTTGAAACCTGGCTAGCATGCTTAGACTTTTTACTGAATGTGTTGGTACGGCTAATTGACTTATAATACTTTAAAGATTATTTGCAGCGACCTGAACATTACCTGTATATCTGTAAGAGCAAGAAAATCTGTTGCATTAGCTCGGAAGCTAAGTAAGCCTAGTCTGTCATGACAACTCCCCCTTGTGGTTGAACAACACAAAACAATCAGCAACGGTAAAGAAACTCATATCAAAATCTAAGTACAACAACAGATCATTCAGACACATTTATGAACACTTTAACTAATCAAACAGATCAATGAATGCATTTATTAATACTACTTGCTATTTTAAAAATTTTAAATTTTTTGGAAATTTTGGGTTTTGACACAGGAGGTTGTGGAGAATGTGGACATCCCAGGCATACTCGGCAAAGTGGGAGCACAGTTCTCCATGAATAATGCAACATGCCATCGAGTTGTGGGAACGGCCTGTTGCATGGCTCTCAAGCTAGGCGTCCAATTGCTTTTTCTTTTTCTTTCATGGAGACAATTTTGTGGCATAACATAACAAAGGATGTATTTTATTCTAACTACAAGTCTTAAAAGAGTGACATGTATGAATGGTCCTCTACATAGTTGTTTCTGCAGAATGTTTTGGGTAGTTGATACATGAAGGCGACACTGAAAATTGGAATAATGCAACATCACAACACTAATATTATTTTTATGTGTACACATCACTTGAAAATAACAGGAAACTCATTTCAACATTGTCTTCATATTCATTCATTAATAATACACAAGGTTTTCCATGACACACACACTTCTATCAACTTTTAAAAATGAGATGGAAGTACTTTCTATAGTAGAAGTTATTGGAACAACATACACATCAAATTATTGGAAAGACATACAAAGTGCAATGAAAATTCATGTCTACATAGAAAAAGGAATACACTTGTATGCATATATAAATGCCCTTGGAAGGTACAACATGAATCATCATTTTGTACATTTATGGAAAAAAATATCGCCCAACACTTATTGACCCTTGTCTGAACAAGCATACTTCGAACATGGTGAGAAAATGTACATCACCAAATATGTTGTCTTGAAATACACATCCAAATATGCTTCCAAAGTAGAGGGAAAATCAGAGACCTACCATCATATGGTGACTAAAATCACAGTTACATAATTTCCACATGACTCGACCTCTTATGCCTATCACTGTTCGAACTCATACGCAATTGTTGACTGAGACATCACTACTCAATAAACTTGCCATATGTTGCAAAAATTACCCCTTGTCTACATACACACAACTTTCTCTCATTTTACAACATATTGAAGTTCTTCTCGGCATTTCATTTCCCCCGCTTTGGGGGTATGCAAGAAGGAATGTGAATTGCACCATCGTTCTCCTTTGAATGTTATGCCAAGATGAAAGACGATTCATATGTCACACTTCGCAAAAAGGAAGCAGCACGCCTACATTCTCTTTCCCTTTCACACTTCAAATTGCATCCCTCATTCCCTATACTACCCATACAAAGGAAAATACCAATGTTCCTTTCCAATATAATTAGAGTTAAACTTAATAACTCTAATTATATTGCATATGTATACTTTCTCTTTTGACAAATTAATGTACGTTTCACTTTACTTGCCATCGATTATATTGATTTCTATTTATTGCTTGGATTCCTATTTATTGCTTATTAGTATTTGCACTTACATTTTTTACATACACACAACTTTCTCTCATTCTATAGACATATTAAAGTTCTTTTCGACTTTTCATTTCCCTCGCTTTGATATGCTAGTGTATTCCTTGTTAACTAGAAAAAAGAGGTGGGTCTTGCTTGAGCGAAGTGTATGTGTAGTGCTAGTGGACATGTAATTATTCTAGATGCCTGTCTAGAGTCTTCTCATTCTTAAACACTTTTCAGCCCTACCCAATGGATTTTCATGTCCCACTTATATCATATTAAAAGAACAATTGCCATACACGGCTGTAACCCGTCCCAATCCCTTGCCAAAAAGAGAAAATGACAAATAATAATACTAGCATTTGCCTCTTGAGAGGCAAAAATGAACGCCGATAGGGAAAAAGGAAAGTTAGAAGGAACAAAAACATAGGCTGAAGCACTGAAGGATACTCGTAGGAACATTAAAGAGTGTGATTGCATGGAGCTTCTGCTGCGTGGGGATGGAGTGTCTAGGAGCTGCACTTCACTTGAAGCTACTATGTATTATATTTTCTATCCTGTGCTAAGAAGTCTTCCTACATTGAAGATCTTCCTGGGCATCGAATGAACGGCCACAAAGTCCAATCTATGGTTGAGATGATGGTGGATGTCTATTTGCATTGGTGTTAATGCTATCAATGATGAATGCTCTATCTTGCTAAAGCAACCAGTGAAGAATAGTGTGGATCTTTGAATGTTGAATGAGCTACTTCTTGTTGTTCACATTATTGCCACATGCTCTTGTTTAAGTGATATCGGAATAAAAATGCTTCCTTGAATGTGTAAGTTGTCAATGGTTTGTATTGTTGAGTTGTTGTGTGCACATTTCCTTCTATTTCTTAATAGAAACAATCAAATCCAAGAGTTGAGGAAGGTCAATGTTCCATAGAGCAATTGCCCCCATGAGGGGCAAAAGGAACGCAAGTGGAAAAGAACATAAAGAAGGAAAAACACTTATCCTAAATTAGTGGTAGAAGGTTCAACAAAGTAAATTTTAATTAGTGGGTCACTTCAACATATGTACCATTGGATTAGTATTCCTTATGGAATTCACTATTTTTCTATATCCAATTTAGGTTCATTTTTTTTCAATTCGTTGTGACATTTGAATCAAATTTCCATGGAATATTAGACCTTTAAGGACCATTTGGCCAAGCACTTCAACATGTCAAAAGACTTTGGAGTATGATTTTTAATGTATAACTTAAATATTGAATAAATAATCATAACATGAGATTATAATGAAAATGACTAAGAGAGACACCCTTCAAATGAATGAACAACTCAAGTAACAAGTAGCACATCCAATAACAACCTCATAGGATTAAATGAGCCATTAATATATACAACATCAAAAATTTTATTACAACATAGAACTTAACAATATTCAAGATTACATCAAGGGCTAACGAGGGTTGAGAACCTCACACTTAGTCCCTTCTCATATGCAAAGACTAATCAATAAAAACATTAGCCACTCTGGTATAATAACATAATCATCCAAAAGAAAAGACATGGATGATGGAAGCCTCACATATACTTTTGTTGATACCTTTAATTCCTATTTTTAAATGTTTAAATAGTTGAAATATAATGTAGATTTAAACTTGATAATTATAAATATTAAATATTAATTTTATTTAAAATATCAATTTTAACAATTTTGTTTAGAATTTTTCTAAAAATATAAAACTAAAATTGATAATCACAAATAAAGATAGTTCACCTCTTATAATAATATAAAAGCTATATTCTTAAGCACAAATAAAATAGTTTCAAATGAGACTCCACCATTGAAAGGTTTGACCCTAGCACAGTTGACCTGATTTCATAATATTATTGTATGGTGGCTTTTGTGACAACCTTCATAAAGCCTAGATCTGCAAAGAAAAGAGTGATGTCAGCAATATACCATGGAGAATACTTCTGACTCAGTTCGACCTTTCTTTATTGGTCACAGGTCATACAAATAGGAGTGAATGGTAAAGGAAGGTGGCACTTTTTACTGTCGCATTGGTATGGAGGGTTCATATAGAGTTTTCTTGGTTTTCTTTTTGCAGGCAATGGAATGGATCTCTCCTCAAAAAGTAAAACATAAAAATTTATAAGTTTTTGTTTAATTTAATTTTAAAATTTTAAATATGAATGGTTTAAAAATATTCTCAAAGTAAAAAATTCTTACTCACATTACGTAGTAAACATGTGTGATCTCATGTTGTTTTTTATATTCATGCTTTGATTCTCATCTTTTTTTTTGATAGAATTTCATGTTGCTTTTATATTCAACGTTGATTCTCATATTTTGTATAGAATTGATATATGATGATTTTTATATTTTTATTATTATTTATTTAACAATTTTATCTTCGAGTTATTGAAATTGTAGATATAAGCTATTTTTTTTTGCTTAACAATTTTATTTTCAAGGTATTTAAAGTATAGATATAAGCTATTAAAATTGCATAATTCTAATAAAATATACACTAAATCTATTTCTATTTCTACAATAAAAATGTTTGAATAATAAAAAATAAATAGTAAAAAAATGAAAACTAAAAAAAACAAATTATTTCATGCAATTTATCCAATGATCACTGGAAAAACCCAAATCTCCATTTTTTCCACACTTTGTCAAAAACACCATGTGTGAGTTAAGTATGAATATGATGCCCAGTTAGCTTGCTTCAACAATAATGATTTCAATTGACTTGACAATTCTCCTTCCAAAGAGATATTTTCCATTTATAGGCTTCCACAAGACAAAAAATGGCCCAAGATTTGCTTTCACCATGACACCATGTTATGGGTTTTAGATTGAATCAATGTGTGTCTTTGCATCCTTGTGTGAATTTCCATTTGTGAAGGGCTTTTGATCATTTGAGAAAAATTGCATTTGTGTGAATTTCCATTTTAATATCAGAGTTAATCAAGGTTTCCCCCTCTCTCCCACCCTTTTTGGTTTCTACATCGATAAGCTATAGGAGTGTTTCGAAGAAGCAGGCTGCGCCGACACATTCTTAGCCAGGATAGTAATCATCCTCTCGCTCTATGCAGACGATATTGTCCTCATGGAAATGTGTCACTCTGATCTCGACAAACAATTAAGGATTCTCAATTTTTTTTGTTCTACTATGGGTATGACTATTAATATTGAAAAGACTAAAGTTATGATTATAAAATCCGAGAAAGACACCTCAGCCATCTTTTCTTACGACAATAGCAAGCTAGAGGAAGTAACTTCTTACAAGTATCTCGGTATTGATATCCATCACAAGCTCAAATGGAACTATAGTATTGAGAAAAGAATCAATGGTGGTTGGAAAGTTTACTTTGGCCTCGAAAAAAATTGTAAGTTAGCCAACCTTGTTATTTTGGATAAAAATAAATTTATCTTTGAAACTCTTATCATTTTCGTTATCTTATATGGTTGTGAATTTTGGGGATGCATTATTTCTAGGGATTCTTGGAGAAAGATTGAACAAATCCAGAAGCGTTTCATAACTTATAACCTCAAAATTAAAAGTAATACGCCTTACCCTATTCTCCTTATTGAAGTAGGTCTTCCCCCCAGTGAGAGCAAAGCCATGATTAGATACCTAATGTACAAGAACAAGATAAATAATATGGGAAATGAGAGACTTCCTAAAATTGCTTTAAATTCAAGCCAAAACCGCATGCGCCTCAAACAAGGTTGGTATAAAGATACCAGGTCCTAGTTAAACCACTAAGGCATTAATGAAATTGACACTTTACAGGATATAACAATTAGGAAATATGAAATATGAAATTTAGGAAAAGATAATGTAATATTATATTTCATGATTTCTTTTTTATGATGACATGAACCTGAGGAAATACAAAGTAAGACCATGTTTCATAATTTATTAATGGAAAAAGTTAATCTATGGTTTACATTTCATAACTCTTTATGACATGGTTTAAAAAGATAGATGTATTGTTACATTTTATAATGCATTTATGTAATAATATAAACTTTAGAAAAAGCTAATATTATATTTATAGATTCTTTTATGAGGACATGAAATTGATGAAATACAAAGTAATATTATGTTTCATATTTCTTTCATGGAATAACAAGGAGTAAAGGGAAGGCTAATACCTTGATTTTATTTTATGATTATTTATGGGATAGTATGAAAAGATATTGAAATTTTTATTGAAATAAAATTTATTTTATTTTTAAGTAAAATTAAATAAAAATATATTTTTTAAATATTTTATTAAGTTAATTTAAAATATTAACTTAAATTATTTTAATAACAAATAATAATAATATATAATCTTTTTGAACATATAATTTATTTATTTTATTTTTATCTTTTATGTATAATAAAATCATTTAATTTATTTTTTAACTAGCATAGATCCAAATCCTAGGCTCTATCAAGCGTCGAGAGGGATCAAATCTCCTGAGGTGCAACCCTCCGCTCAGGTATTGCATTCAAGGAGTTGTTCAATGAGAGCTAGTAAAAATAAATTACTATAGCTGACATAAGAAATAGAAATTACACGATCTCTCTCATATTTACTTTTTACTTTGTATTATTCTTTTTTGTTTATGGACGACATCATATTTATTACTTTTTACTTTGTACTATTCTTTTTTGTTTACTTTGTATTATTTTGTTACTTGAAAAACACTCGACAAAGTTACAAGATCTCCCTCATATTTACTTTTTACTTTGTATTATTCTTTTTTTGTTTATGGCCGATGTTAACACTATTTTATGTTCATGGGGGCTGGTATTATCACCTTATAAATTTTGAAAGAAAAATCCACAGGTCCTTGGTAATTTCGAGGTTTGATTCATTTCATAAGGAGTTTTTGTAGGTTTGACAAATAAGAGGAGTTTCTTATTTTGTTCTCAGGTGCAGAAATATAAAAAAAATATAAAATTTTTGGCATTTTAAAACCTAATTCAAATGTTCATTATTATTGGTTGATTTTTAGCAAAAATATTGGGTTTTGACACCAATCTCCAGTTATTTGCTAAACTCCACAAGTGACACACACAATGTTGAGCATATGACCAAATCCAAGAAACCTAGCACACAAGTGCCAAACTCCAATGTCAAAGCCTTGGGCTCACTTCATCAAAATATTGTAGGAGCCGTGATATATATAACTTCTACCATGTGTTTCTGCGGGGTAAATGTGGGATAAATACCCATAAGGTAAAACAACATAAAGTGCAAAGAAACCACAATTAAAGTGCACATCCATCAATTCTTTTGGTGATGTGTGAAGGATCTCCACTACTTGTCGATGCATCATGCAAATTTCAGTCAGGCGTTCAACAAGAATAATGAAATGTAAATATGGTGAAATGACGAATGAGTTTGTGTATCCATATCAAAACCAGGGTGACTTTGACATTGTTTGCAGCGGCTGAGACATAATTGAGACTCCTGAACAGTTCAGGCAACCAGATGAAAATATACTGAAAATCTTGATTTAGATGATCTTGTTTTCATTGGTGGGGATGATTCAAATACAAATGTTTGTCTTCTTAAATAAATTCAGGGATAAAAAATTAAAACACGGGTGATTGGTTGTCCAAAAGCAATTGATGGTGATCTTAAGTCTAAAGAAGTTCCAACAAGTTTTGGGTTCGACGCAGCTTGAAAGATTTATGTAGAGATGATAAGGAATGTGGTCCATGTTTCACATTAAAGTTGCTTAGTTTGCAGCATGGAACATTTGATACAAAAGGTGGAGAATATGAAAGAGTCCACAAGCCAGACATGGACACTAGTCGAAGAAGATTTTTCTTATGATCGTAAGATGTTTAGTTACATTGATTCTTTCAAACAAGGTGTTTGTTGGAAGTCGCATATCACTAGTTAGTACTGATCTATATCTGAGAATGAATCGGATGTATTTTTGATAGAAGTTGATTAAGATCATGGTTGAGATTAGGTTAATTTTTGTGAGAATCACTTATGAGGTAGCTGTGAAGAAACAAACTCTTAAAAGTGTCATAGGTTACATTACAGATGTGATTTGTAAACAAGCAGATCGTGGATACAATTATGGTGTTGTAGTTATACCAAAGGGTCTTATCGACTTCATTCCAGAGGTGCAACGGTTGATTACTGAGTTGAATAAGATTTTGGCCCATGATGTAATAGATGAAGGTGGCCTTTGGAAACAAAAACTGCAATCTCAATCCCAAACGCTTGTTGACTTATTGCATGGAAGTATTCAGGAGCAATTGATGCTTGAAAGGGATCCTCATGGAAATGTGCAGGTCGCAAAAATAGAGATTAAAAAATGCTTCTATCGATGTTTGAAACTGAATTGGAAAAAAGAATGGATGCTGCCCTCCTGGCTGATATAAATGCTTTACTTTGTGAGATAATAACAGACAAGGGTAAATGTTGCGGCCATCTTTCTGTAGCCGAGGAAGAGACTGCTGGGGTTGGTGCCGTTGTTTTTACCACCTTTAGTTGATATAATTTGCACATATGATCCTGGTGTCCAAAGCACAACCGTTTGATGAAGATAAAGAAGAAATCGACGGCTCATGATGTATTCCGCATCGTCTACATGCTCGGGAGATAGAAAAATTAGTGGTTGCGGAATATAAACAACGATCGCACGTGTCCATTCTTGATACATCCGCATGTGGGAAAGATGGTATTGGAAACCATCCAAAGGCCATGCGGAACCACCCTTTGCACGTGCGAAAAGACCATTTCCAAAAGTTATTTATTAGGTTAAAGAATGCATTGTTTTTGTTATTTTCTCAATGGTTACAAATAATGAGGAACGCGATGGGAAAATAGAAAGCTTTGCATAAATTGATATTACATTCATAAAATGGTCAAAAATTGAAATAGACGGGAGCAAAGGGATGAAACAAAAATAAATAACGGCGCCCATATATTTTCTCACAAGGTTGGCACATAACCGACTGACAGTTAAAGAATAGGAGCATAGGTGGAAGGATAAATCAAATTTCTAGGTACTGAAATAGTCAGAAACTCAGCTCATCTCCAGAATACTCAACAGGTGGAAAATGAAGACATTTTAAGTCCTGAAAACGCTGTGTGTTCTTATAGGGGTTGGTTTTGTGGTGTTTTCTGGCTATTGGAATCCAATCTAGCTGCCTTTGCGGAGATGGCCACACCAAGGCAGCACATTGAAGAGATTAGGAATACCAAGTTTAAAGATAACCCTCTTACAGAAGAATTGCACCAAGCAGTCAAACTTTTGTTTGTGGAATTATACACCAAAGATGTCCATTTTGTTATGGAGCTAATTCAGGTAACTCAACAATTGGATTGAAAGTATAAATCAGTTCAATCTTCTTTGTTTCGTATTTCTATTGTCATGGTAATTTTGGTGGTTGTATTTTTCAGCGATCGCCGACCCGTTTCGGCGCAGAATTAACAAAATATCGGCGACTGTTTCGAGCAAAAAATAACAAATCTTTGTCAATTGCCAACCCGTTTCGGCGCAAAATTAACAACATTTCGACGATCGTTTCGCCCATCGCCGACCCGTTTCGGCGCAGAATTAATAAAATTTCGGCGACTAGTGGCTGTTTCAAGCAAAAAGTAACAATTCTTTGCCGAACGCTGACCCATTTCGGCGCAAAATTAACAACATTTTGACGACCGTTTCGCCCATCGCCGACCCGTTTCGGCGCAGAATTAACAAAATTTCGGTGACCCGCGATGACCCTTTCACGCCGACCAGCGATCGACGACCAGCACGACCCACAACCAGCGACCGAGCTACCTCCTCGACCCCACGACCAGCAGTGCGGTGCAGATGAGATAAATGGTGCATTGTTTATATAGGCGACGTTGGGTGTTCCATCCCTCACACTAAATTATTGCTACATCATCTATAATCCTTGCATAAACGGATTCGAAATGAACAACACTATAAATCTTTCTATCTTTGAATATACTTCCGAACACAATAATTTATTAACCAGAAGTTCCAACACAGAGCTACTGTTAACACTCAATAAATTTTGTGCTTAAATTTCTTTTGACAGCATTGACGATGCAAAAAAGAAGATTTTTCATGGTGGAGGTTTCAAAAATTAGCTGAAGAAGAGGTATCTCTCCTCGGGTGTAGACACCAAGGTTGCAGAAGGAAGAAGAAGTTCTATATGTTCGAGAACTCAGCCTTTGAATTTTTATGAAAGACCTAGAGGATTTTTAAAACCTAAGCCTAAAAGGAGAAAGGCTTTAAAGTTTTCATGAATAAGCCAAAGTCAAAAACTTTATGAAGGTTTGATTTTTTAACACCTTTTAGCCCAAGTATCGACTTTATAAAAAATGGTATGGCTAAAGTTTTAAAATTGAGTGTTTTATGACTTAAAGTTTGTTGCATTTTTTGGTTTGGGCCAAATGGTCTAATAAATTTGGAACAAAAGGTTTATATCCCAACATAGAGGGTTTCACCATGGGACCAAGCGCCGAGCCAAGAGGGCCGCCACATATCTTCTACCATCCAAGCGCCAAGGCTAAAAGCCTTCCTTTCATTTGTTACTTGGGATATAGTGAAAGCATTGAGATAAATAATGAATAAGAACAAATCGTGTGCTTTGCATGTGGGACAAATCCCTATAAACAAAATAAAAGAAGAAGTGATGATCGAGTCATTGAAACGTGCAACGGGACTATGGTAATATCGACGGTGCAGTGTTGAGAAGCCAGATCGACGGTCCACATTGACACCCACATTGCCAAAGAGCTCGAGAGATAAGTAATAAAGCCGGTGCGGAAAAGAAACCACCTTCGTACATGTCACTCTCCAAGTCATCCGCATATGTAAAAATGGTATTGAAGACTACTCAATGGACTATGCGATACCACCTTGGGCAGTGAAAACCGCTTACGAGACTATAAAAAGAAAAACTCGCCCCATTTTTAGCAATTCATTATTCTTTGACTTATTGTCCATTTCTCGAAATCCTAACACCATTTATCTGCAGATAGAAGAAGAAACAAATATCAAAAATGTGTTGGGCCTACGTGTGAGGGACAATAGATATTTTCTTTACGACATGTTGGCCAAATACAATACAAGTTTCTGAGTAATGAAAGTTGAGCGAGGCTGTCGACTCTCTCTCAAACGATGTTCCTAGCATGGAGTCCCATCTCTTTCTTATCCATACTCAGTAGCGCTTAAGCCTATGGTGCCTCAGTCACTAAAGGAGAAAGATTAGGGTTTCCAGAATGATAACTTCAAAGCAAAGGTTTTCGGGATAAAACTCATCATGTGGCCACCGTAGCACCTGCCCGTGATTTAGGCGTGAAATTGGGTCACCAATTACATATTCTCAGATGAATAAAATGCTAGAGGTCAGAAGGCGCGAGGAGATAAAGTATCACCAGATTTTGGGTTTTCATCAGGGTTCATTTTGACTGAATGCCATTAAATCTAGATATCACGACTTGCAAGGCTACATGGAAATTGTTGGCTACTTGCAACTTGAAATCTCACAGTGCACAGTGAAGTCATGGAACCGTTAACTTTTAGGCTCGTAGTCAGTGAAAAGAGGACCGATTATTGTAGCTCGGAGGAGTCCAAAATCAACCCTAGCCCTCTATTCTCCATTTAATTTGAGAAAAGTACAGTAAAAAAAAGCGCCCGTGGACAGTGCATTTAGAGAAGATCCAATGAAATCATCTCTCAACAGTATTTGTTTTGTGTCGGCTACACCTGCTACATGTCTTCTAATATTCATTTGTTTCATATTCCAACAGAGAGTAGACCGCAATGACAACTTTTTCAGATGTTACAAATTGTAGGTCCGGGAACTCGTGGGGGCCATGGGAAATATTGTTTCAGTCAAATACACATGGTGCCACTCTTTGAAATTGTTTTGAACGAGAGAAATAAGTGCCATTAATTTCGATTTTGTTTAATATTAAATTCTTGCAGCATATGTACAAAATGGATATGGAGATGAAACGTTGAAAGCTGTTTGGGAAAACGCAATTTGAGAATGTAAGTCTGAAGCTTAAATGACAAGTATCATTTTATTATTCACAAAATAATTGCGCCAAAAGGTCTTTCAATCTTCCAAACCGAGCAAATTTCCAAAAGAGGACAGATACCAATCTCAGCACATGCCGAACGTTGAGTTTTGAAGCACCAATGGAAAAGTTGTTTGCCCAACCTTTTGCAGAAAAATGAAATAGAATTTGAGAATGAAGTAGTACATGAAGATCCAGATTTCTAGGCAACTTAATTAGTCAACAGAAGCTCATCTCCAAGATACTCGGCAAGTGGAAAACAAGTGGCAGTTGAAAGAGTTAACTGATAAAAGAAAGACAACCATGAAGGTAAACGACATATGCCAATCGGGATCATTGTCACAGCCTAAAAACATATCGCTGGAAACTCGCTAGAATGCAGTGACACGTTGCGAGGAGCAGATCGAGAGAAGCATAGCCTTCCACGTGGCACGATTCCATTGACTCTATGAGCAAGGAATCTTGTTGAAGTGGAAGTAATGCTTCTCCATGGTGAACGCCTATGACGTAATTATCCATTAAACAACTAAAAATAAAATTATCGAATCGCCTTTGTAGTTGAAAATGTTTTATCACCGACCACGAAGTTTCCGCGGGCAGGACGCGTGTAGAGACAGGTACGGCGCGTAGATATTGTATCCAATCCAGAGGCAAGCAAGAGACCTCCACAGTCACACCGCCATAAAACACTTATAAATACCGACACTCTCTTCCCTCGTTTCCATCGACTGCCCTCTGTATTCATCAATCTCATCTTGTCTGCAACATTTACTTATTTTTTTTATAGATATCTGAATTTGTTTCTTGATATATTTATCTTCTTTGAAGTTACTATTACTATGGCCGAACAAGCACCAGAGCATCAGGACCGCGCTCTGTTCGGAAATAAGGAAGAAAAGGAGGGAAAGCATGATACTCACCCCCAGAATGAAGCTCAGACTGAAGCTGCTTCTTATTATCCAACTCCTCCGGCTCAGCATGGAGTAGAGCACTGCCATGGTCACGGTCACGACGGCCAATTTACCCCCGAGGAAGCTGAGCAACAAAAACACACGAAGCTTCACAGCACACACAGCTCTAGCTCCAGCTCTGTAAGTCTCTCACTCTCTTACTATTTCTTTACTTCATTAATCACTGCTCTGTTGCTTTATATGTGATCTCCTTTCCTCCTTTCTGTGCACTGAGAGATGATTAATATATATATAATTGCAGTCGAGCGATGAAGAAGAGGAAGGCGGGAAAAAGAAAGGAGGGAGGAAGAAGAAAGGCACAACGGAGAAGACCAAGGAAAAGCTCGCTGGGGATGGACAGAATTCTTCAGATCAGTGTGCGGTTGAAGAGAAGAAGAAGGCGGGTCTGCTAGATAAAATCAAAGAGAAACTCCCTGGCAAGTATTCTTCCGAGGAGAGTAGGATTGAAGAGGAGAAGAAGGTGGATCATCAGAGTAGAATTGAAGAGGATAAGAAGGTGGGTCTGCTGGATAAAATCAAAGAGAAGCTCCCCGGACACCACAAGAAAGAAGGGGAAGAGTAAGAGAAGAAGCAGCACCATTAAAGTTACTGTAAACTCGTGTGAATAATAGTGTGTGCGTGTCGCGTTGTTTTGACTAATAATGTGTACGATGCGTTGGAAGAGAGGATCAAAGATCTCAATATGGACCGATCAATACGCATTGCTATGTTTAGTATATGTCTTAGTTGGGATTTGGAATTCTATTGATTTGACTGGACGCCTCTTTGGTGAGTTTGAGGCTGGAAATCCATTTGTAATAAGTAAAATTATTGTTTGTTTATGATGCATATAAAGTTACCTCATATTTACTAAGAGTTATATTATTTTTAAATTACAATTCTGTGTCTCCGGGTTTTTTCGTTTTTATGCAATAATTGTTTCAGTAAGTGCCGAGGCATTGTCGATAGGCACTCATTTCATTTCATTTAAAATGCTTGGTTAGACAAACAGATGCATTAGATAGTCGTTTCTTTCGAAGATATATGTGGATGTTAATATTATGTAATTTCATTGCATTCGAATTGAATAGATGGGCACATCTGCAGATTCCCATGGGATCTCATTTGATTTTGATGAGAGGTCGATGAGTGGCCATCAAACTGCTTCTGCAGAATCACAGGGGATTGGGGAAGAAGAAAGAGAAGATCAAGGTTTGAGAGGAGTCGAATTGGTGAATGCGACAATGCAGATGAATGACAATGAGGATGATGAAACTGCTTTGAATTGGGAGTCAGGTTCTATGTTGAAACGTCCTGAATCGTCGGGTAATAAAATGAGAGCAGGAAAAAACGAAGAGGCATCTTCGGAAACAATTGCCCATGCTGAGGGCAGATGAACTGAGAGAGAATTCAGTTTGGGTTCTCGATAGAAGTTTAACTCATGAGAGGAATGAATGGAGGGAATCTATAGAAGGTGGCAATGAGATTGCAGAACACGAAGAGGAACATTTTGAGCAGGTTTATTTGAAAGATCATGAAGAACGAAATAGAGAAAGTCAGTTTGAATAGGTCTCGTTGAAGGATCCTCAAGACAAGAATGGGTTCTCTAAATTAGTGATTGAAGAGGAAAGTATTAGGTCACCTGCATCAGAAAAAAGGAAGCTCGGGTCTTGAAGGTAATGCTTGATTGGATGTTGGATCAACAAAAGAATTTAGTTAGATGGAAAGAATAGCATATTCAGCAGGGAGGCTTTGTCCAGTAATATAGAAGAAGATATGTTCAAAAGTCCTGCATCCCGAAAGTCTTTGAATTGCAGTCCACAATCATTTCCACCTTCATCTTATAATGCGTCATTTGTCTCCTTTGATGGTGAGAGTGGATTCTCTTCTCCAGTTGGCTCACCTTCAATAAGGAAAGATAAGCTCGCTTTACAAGATGCTTCTTCAGAGCTTGTGCATCTCATCGAATCTGCAATACAAGAATCATATTCTATTAACCTGCAAAAATTGAGGAGGATTGTTTGTGGGGAGGAGAGCTTTGTGCACGATGGAGAGAAGGAGAACGTTTATGGCTTAGTAGTGGATGTGCTACTTTCCAAGATGGGTGGAGTTGAAGGTCTCGATGAAGATAGTGGGAATTCTAATCCCATTGTGATGCTTAGTGCAGGGGATGCAATAGTTGCAGGAAAGCTCATTCCCTAGCTTCCGTATGACTACGATACAAAGGGTCACATGTCACCAAGGGCGCGATTAGTAAAAGGGATGCTAATTATTCTGAAGTCTTGTAAAAGGAACCGAGCTATGCGTTCTGCGGCTTTTGAGAGTTATGCTTTCAGCTGCATATATAATTTTCACTAAAAAGGCTGATAAATCACATAAACGTCAGACTTGGGATGCTAATCCTTTATGTGATTGTCTTGAGATGTTGGGAGCACATTCTCTTGGTGTTGGTGACCTATGGGGTTAGCTTGAGATTATGCCACATGAAATCCCTACTGGTAGTGCACTTACTCTCATGCTTGCATTAGAGAAGGCCATGTTTGGAAAGGAGGCAAATGGTCCAGCTTAAACTTTTGAATTTGATGGAGGCTTACTCGGTTCAGGAGAGATCCGTTGGACATTTTCAAATGGTTACGCTTTTGTAACATGGCTTTATATTGAATCATTTGCAGATACACTTAATACTACAGCAACGGTTGTTGGTATAGCTGCAGCCGCTGCAGCAAAATCAGGAAAATCTTCTGCTATGTCAGCTGCAGCCGCTGCAAGTGTTGTTGCTAGGGAAGGCACAACACACATGCCTAGGCTCTTTAGTTTTCTTTCGGCAGACAATCAAGGTGTGGAAGCATACTTTCATCGTCAGTTTTTTGTGGCAGTGGTAAAGGGAAAAAGTCTTCTATGCATTTTACTCATGCAATTAAGCCACGTTGTTGGTATTTTATTGGTTTGGAGCACATACAGAAGCAGACTATGCTAGGAAAATCAGGAAGTGAATTGAAGCAATATTTGGATGGCTGCTTATATGAGAGCCACCCATTTGAGTTTCCTCATATCTCAAAGTCACTTGCATTCTACTGCATAGGGACAAATCCTCCCCCTACTATAGCCGGTTTGCAATGTCAGCGTCATCAATGCTCTCTTTTTGCAGAGATGGGGCAAATTACATTTTTAAAGAACCTATCGGCTAGGATAGAATGTGTAATGAATAAAATATTAAAATAATATGAATAATATATATAATTAAATAAAACATAATATTAATTATATTAACTAAGAGATATAACCCTTGGTGAGTAGTTATCATATAAGCCCTATATATGCAGCTACATCCTCATTGTAAAATCATCATTATTTATCTTATCAATTTATATTCGATTAGTTGACCATTTATGGATCTTTTCTATTATTTATATTGGTTATTTGTATAAGAAATGATTTTATCGTTTCACTTGGTATTAGAGATTTGCCCGATCCAGGCTTGTAGCCACCATTTTTGGGACCTTGTCCAAAAATCAGGCTTTTGGCCTGTTATTACACAAACTCTACTTGCTTGTGGTATGTATCCCAATAGGGACAGTAGAGGAGAACAGCTAAGCCGGTGTAACCAACAGCAACCAAGTCCTCTGTCCAGGGGACAGAAGTCACACCGGACAAGGCTGCAGTCACTTTAGACAAGGCACTTGGCCAAGTCAAGGGGGAGACCCATTCAACCGTTGAAGGTCGAGACTCAACAATCAGACACCCCAAACCCCAAAAAGATGATTGAAGTAGAAAGCAAAATGGATGACTGAAGGTGAGCTTTCTTCCAGCCTTAGTGGAATCGAGATTCTGGATGATAAGGTATTCTAAGTGATACAAATTCAGATCTGATTACACATGTAAATGATGGACAAACTGAAGAATTAGAAGGCTAGAAATTAAATCAGCAAACAGAAAATTACTGGAAGAGTGGTTAGGGACCCTACCTACGGGGGAATGAAGCTCGTGATGATTTATCAATACATGGCAGAGATGAATAAGCAATTTAAACACACATTCCAACAATTATAACTGGATTAATGGTTGATTTAAGACACAAAAAACAGACCAACAAGCAGTAAAATTAACAGCCCTAGGAGAATGGGTTAAACGATGGAAAAATGAACCTAGGGCAGTAAAAAAAAGACGTTTTTAAGCACTTCCAACTGCTGATACTTGGTAGTCAAAGGTAAAAAGACATTACGGAGCAGATTAAAGAGTACCCATAACCCCAAAACACACCCAACAGGGGCGTTTTTGGCAAAGTGACCAACACCTAAAATATGGGTAAATGGAGTCGGAATCTAACCAAACTTGAGATATAAGCTTTTAATGGCAAATAATAAGCGGGTTTGGAAAGAAAATGGAATTCCTACAGTTAAATTTGTAGATTTTAATTTTTAAGGGTTTTAGTGTGTTTTTGCAGCCAAGCATTTACAAATGAAACTGAAATGGGAGAGACAAGCAAGGATTTTACCCGGATAATGAAGATGAAGGCGTTCTGAAACTGAAGACAAACCCCGGATTCCAAGTGCCAAGCAATTGTGCGTTTTCCCTTAGCGTTTTGACTCTGCCAGTTGACCAATGCGCCCCTGTACCTGCCAAAGAGAGAACCAAGTCAGAACTATGGCAACTAAGCAAGGAAATCAGCGAATGAAAGACTAATAATGAAAGAAAGCAAGGTACAATAGTAAATTTCACTTCCCTTGTTGAAATCCTGAAGAGAGAAGCAACTAGGAGCTGCTAACTCAAGAGTTGCACCCTCCCCAAGTGGTCAAGTCACCTGCAATTCGTTTCTGGCCAAAGAGTGATGGAGAAAACACAAAATAACTCAGCAATGCACCAGCAATATGTTAACAATCAACACCATAAGCATTCACCACCATATCACAAGCAAATCCAGAAGAATTGTCTCTCTATTGCTCAATCTCAAGTCTGAAAAATGCCAAGAAGAAGTACAATGGAGGTGAGTCCATTCTCTTATAGAGATGGCTCACTCTCAAGATAGGTTCCCCCCCAAAATGGAGGGTTGAGATCATCTCCCCATCCACAAAATTGAATGGTGGAGATGCATCCCTAGAGAGGGGTGTGAATTGCCCCAAGGAGAGTGCACTAGTGGATAGAGAGGGGCCCATGTGGGCCATACAACAAGTGCCAATGGGTTGGGGGGTGTCTATATGGAGTTTTATCCCCCCAACCATATACAATAAGGGTCCTACCATCAATCAACAAGGAAATCGAATTGCCAAGGTGGAGAGAAAACGCCTCTCATGGGCAAATTTGACCTCTAGCATGAGCTGTCACATGGAGGGCCCCACAATGCCCAAATATTACATCAAACATTACCAAAAATACCTTGGAGATTACCTTTACCATTGCCAACCTTTAATTTTTCCATTTACCTATAGTTGCCTTAGTCAAATTCTGAATTTCATGTATTTTCTGCTGGTTTATATGGCTGAAGATGAAAATTGGGTTTTGACCCACTTTTATTGCCTGGATTGCCAAACCGTTTGTTGCAATGCGATTGTGGACCCCAAAAGTAGTAGGGATGACCACTTGAACAACCCCGATCCATCACTTTGGCATTATTTGCCCCAAATCCATGATTTTTAATTAAAACAAGTCAAAGTTGACCAATAATAATTAGAAATCTCTCAAACGGTTCAATATTTTGTAATTTTGTCAGTTGCATGCTCATATGGAACCCCTGTAGATAATAAATGATCGAAATCGAAATTCTGATCGCAACATTTTTTTTGGGCCCATTTTTGGCCTAGTCAACCCAATTTAATCAAGTCAAATCTTGTCAACCATAGTGCTAGCTGAAACCTGTAAGCGAGCATGAAGTGACAAGGCTCAATTAAACAAGTTAGTACATTACTAAGCAATAAATGAGAACATGGTGATCGAAAATTCATTAAATCTTGAAATAGTACAAGGCCCTGGTGAAGTGGGCCCACAACTTCCAAAAGACTAAGATGCTATACACCTCTATAGGATTGACCACTTTGCTGACTCTAGGTGATGTGGACAACAAGGTGAAGGACATGGGAGGACAAGGATAAAGATCATGTGACCCTTTAGACAACTCGGGAAAGCGGGGTCCATTGAGGTAAGCATGCCATGACAAAACACGGGGAAGGCCGGTGCCTCAGAAATGGGTATAGTGCAGGGAAACCACCACTAGTTGTCTAACAAGTATCCCACAACTCACATCTGTATCCGAAGACTCCATGAGGTTCTTTTCTAGAGCCACCAAACTGGGTGTCCGACAAACCGTAACTTGAGACTCTTGGGGGCAATCTTGAGCTTGTCCCTTACTCCTTCTCACCTCCTTGTCCCGCAGGACTAAGTGAGGAATAACCACTACAAATGCTGACATGTATAGCTGACCAAAATCCATGTGTGTTCATAAACACATTGCATGGATTTTACAATGAGTTTCATACTTAGCCCCTTTTTGGCTAGATTTTACATTTACAATACAAAGGCCTTTTTAGCTTGATTTACATTTCATTTCTTCATGGCCCTCTTGGGCTACATACATATCTCAAAAGATATAAACATGGCACTCATACTGCAAAGGTAATGGGGGTGGGAAATACAAGCTTCGACGACAAGTGGGGAGCACCCGATGAGGCTACACAATCCTAACTGCATTGCAACATCGGGGGCAACCGACAGGAGCAAATCCCAGGTCTAATTATGTATCTCACACACTAAAAAGCCGAGGCACAATAAATAGGGAGTCATGGAAAACTCAGAGATTAGTGGGGAAAGGGGTCCTTGGGATCACAAATCAGAATCCAAGTCAAGGGAGAAGTGTCCTGAACGAGTCGGATGAGTGGAGAAAGTGATAATGGTGCTAAAGTCAGCTACCTAGGGGGATCAGTGGTTAAGTCTATGCCAAGTACGTAGGACATGATTGAGCGTGCATATACATAAGTCTAACCGGAGGGGTGGACTGACATCACCAAGGGCCCAAACACATCATATCATAACTAGATCACCAAATACATCATCTCATGCAAAGTTAGTGTACTAACAAGTATAAAAGAGTCTAATCTAAAACATGAGCAATAATCAATATATGCAATACCTGCTGCACCATATACCTGCTACTATTGAACCTGTATCTGAGTTGGATATCTGCTGAATCCGGGCATATAATAAACCAACACTGTACTATGACAATCTTGATCAGAATAAGACTAGGCACTGTCTCAAATGGGCTTGTGTCATATCCTGGCAAGGAAAGGTAACCCTGTGGTAGATGGTAAGTCCAACTGTCTATCCCCTCTGATATGTCTGCTAGGGGCAATCTGAACAAAAATGCCTCCTCTGGAGGTAGCCAATCTCCTGATCTGGAAAAAAAGGTATTGTGCGGTCCTCGGCCGCACAGTCTGCAATATGGAAGTTGCTGCCAAAATAAAATATGATAACATTTGGCTCCAGCTGGGACAAGTGCTCTAAGGGAGAGAGTGCTTGAGAACCACAGAATCTCTGGTCCATAGCACCCCCCTCATCATCATCAATGTACATGCACCTGCATGCCCTCTGCATCATCATCATCAATATGTACCTAGTCTTGTAAGATGTAGACGCTATACCAATCTCTGCAGACCACACATCAGGCCGCACAATATACATGTATAATAATCCAGCAAAAATGAACAAAATGACAATGATGAAAATAATGATATATCAATAAAATTAACTCTACAGCATTTAATTTTATTAGGCCGACACAAGAGGTGTAATAAGAAGAAGAAAAAAAAAACAACTGAGAGGAAACTATGGTACAAAAGGGTGCCAAAATGTGAAAGGATATGAAGGGCGCAAAGTAATCGCTAGGTGAAAACAAAACAAAAGGTCAACCGGTGATCAATTAAAGATAAAGTCAATCCAAGGCGAGGGATAACCAGCTGATGCTCTCGAGAGCTTATCTTATTAGCCCCAAAAAGGGTAGGGGAGGCTCAAGGAATATCTCCCCGGGTGAACCTGGGGACATACTCCTGGAGCAAGTGACCACTCACAAGAACCAAGAAGTAGTGCCCGTCCTCAGTAGATAGGAAGTACGAGTCATCGTGACGGACATCAATCCAAGAGGGGCTTACTAGAAGACTTGAGTGATTGCCAATCATGTGAAAAAAGGCGTGGTGAGGCATGACAACCTGGTCACCTATAGCAAAGGTCCTCCTGTTGACAGAGGTCGAGTCAACATCTATGTCTCGGAACACTGACACTTTTGCATTTCCGTCCTGGCCGAGATTGAGGTCTCTACGGCTAACATGTGAGACAAAACGGTGGGATTCCCCGTCGAGGGGAATTGCTACCTCTCCGATCAATACTTCCCGAGGTGCCTCCCTCTCGTGGGAAAGGCTAGCTCGGGGACCAGGGGATCTAGGATGTGTCGTATGTATCTCAGTTTCACCGATGGTCCAAAACTAGGGGATGGGCCGACAGGCTGTGGGTGGACAAATGTGTGGAAGGCAGGGTGGAAGGTGTCGAGGTGGTATGAGTGCTTGATCCCTCCCCGGATGGGACCGAGATCTCCATAGGAAGAAGGAAGCTCAGGAACTAAAAATGGCATGGGGAGGGAGGTGGGGTATCCATGGGACCCGACTCAAACTCTCTCGTGATGTCCTCAGGAAGAGAAAACTCCTCCAGGAACACCTGCTTAGATCCAACACTTCCAGCCTCACTCCTGGGGATAAAGGGAAGGGGAAGGAAACTCCAGTCAGACTCGTCACTATCTTCCCCAGGGAGGTCCTGGGTAGGAGGCCCCTCAACAAGGTAGTCTGGGGCAGATGCTTTGGCTTGTATGGCAATGTCATTGTTTATCAAGGCCAGCATCTCGGGGATAGACCTAAAACTTCTTTCCTCTACCGGAGGGATGCCCCTCACTTCCCAATCCTCCAGGGGAGGGGGAGTATCTTCACCACGCTCTTCCATCTCATGGTCTTCCTCGTTATAAGCAGGGAAGTCACGTGTGAATGCCCTCAACTCATCTGGCAGCAAGAACTCCGACTCGTCAACCTCAGTTATAGTGTAATCATCTATATATAGCAGAGCTAGCTGCTGTCGGAGGCTCAGAGGATAAGAGTGATCCGTGAGGAATTCCTCCTCTATCCCCATAGGCTTAGGCTCCTCAGGAGCAGATGCGAGCTCGCCCTTAGGATGGTCGTGGGTGAGTCCCTGCATGTTCTCTCCATCAGAATCCTCCTGTGGTGAGGAAGGTGTGGGGGTAGGGATCCATCAGTCAAGTGCGTGTCCCAAGTCCGCCTCATCATCTATGTCCTCTATGTCATCACTGAAAGCCATGAACATCCCTTGCTGGTTTGGTTCACAACCCCCGTAAGTTCTTCATAAGGCATCCTCCATGCCCTCAAGGTGCCCCTCATAGAAGGGCTCCCGGTACACTCTCACTAAGACCCCATTAGGGTCAAGGATTGAGGCGTGAGATAAGTCCATTTGGAGGTTCCCTTCTAATCCAGCAACCCATTTCCTGGACAGGAGCATGCCGTAGATAGGCGGAAGGTCAATCACCACCATGTCCATCAGGGTGGAGATGTCTAAACACAAGAAAAGATTTGCTCTCAATTTCTTGATCAACCCATGGGCTGGAACTTGTTTGGAGTCTATTCCACATACATTTCCATAGGGACAAGTGACCTCCAAGCCCATGGCTTTCATAACCTGCAGAGGCATAACATTCATGGAGGCCCCCGAGTCTAACATACAGTTGTGCAACAATGTGCCTTGTATACGGAGAGTCAGGTAGAAAGGTTGGTGCCCTCCATTCTTCCTCTCGTAAATGGCAGTGTGAATGGACACTGGGGGGTCCTTTGTGTCAGCCTCCTCCTCATGAGTAACAACGAGAGAACAAGAGGTGTCTGCAAGGGTATCCAATGGGCTCCTCTCTACAGGGATGCTGTCGAGGAAATCAGTGATCTGACTCCAAACCGAGGGAAGCTTGGCTAGCTCAACCAAGGGGATGTTTTGCGTTATCTTGGAGAACTCCTTTTCAAGCTTTATGGTTTGCCTGAAAGGCTCGTGAGATGGGTGAGGGATGATACCAAGGTCTGGATGAGGGACCTCGTGCCTCTCTATGAAGGGCGCGGGCCTAGGTTCATCTCTATGTCTCTTATAGATCTTAATCTGCTGAGAGTCATTGACATAAGGGTGAATGGGTAGACAAGAGGGGCCTATAGTTTGAACGTTCTCTTCTTCTTCATCCTCCTCAATGAGGATCCTACCAAAGCCTAAGTCGAAATCTACGTCATCAACGAAGTTGATGTTTTCTGTTAGTTCCTCAGGCTTGACATAGGTACAATCGGCCTCTGGGTGTTCGTCTTGGCATTTGTCACACCAGTGAATGGTCGAAGTCTCAAGGGTCTCAGGAGGTACAGGAGGTCTCTTGTTATCCTCAGCAATGGGTATCCTATTTTGGTTCCAATATGGCTTGGGGCCATATGGAGCTTTATACCTGTCTGAGTCCCTACTTTTGGCTAGGTCCCTTGTCAGCAAGGTGAGGGTTTTGATCATTTCTTTCATGTCATCAGTGTTTGTTGATTCTATGTTTTCCTTTGGGGGCTCTTTTCCCTTGCGGGCCTGGGCATCAGTCCGAGACGATGAAGGAGCATGGGTATCGAAGAAGTTTTGTTTCCCCATAGATGTTGCATTAGCTTCAGCCTTGCGAGCATTGTCTTGGGAAATCTTGAGGTTCGTAGGCTCTTTGTCTTTGAGATGGTACCCTAGCCATCCTTCGAATGAATCCAAATAATGTATTAGGTTGGCAGGGTTCGTCGGGCGGATAGTTTCAGGTATTTGAGCTACATCTTTATCAAATATGATATTGAATTCATGAGTGGTTTCGTTTTCTTTCTTTTTTATCCCTGCTAGCTGGCTGAGTAAATACTTGCCATCTAGTTTGATAGACTACTGACCGTTGAGTTTAGTTACAAAATCATCGTAACCAATGACTGATTTGGCGGCTAGTAGGTCAAACCACTTGCGGGCATCGCCCTCAAGTGACATAAAGAGGCCTCTCATGAATACATCTTCGTCAGTGGCCCCGTAGGCCTCCATGTGTTGCCACACGGATTCGACGTGATCCTCTATAGTGATAGCAGTGCTCCCACTAAATTTTGGAATCTTCTCAAAGTATTTATCAGGCATATCATGGGGAGCACCCTATATCTGAGCAAAGTCAAAAGGTGAGGGTCTAGCCATACAACCGAAAGCACGTGGGTCTGGGTTGACGTTGGCCATTTGGTTGCGGTTTTGCAAAGGGTTGGAAGGTATGGATGGGGGTGGCACTACTGCAGAGGGTGAGGCTGTAGAACTAACTGCCTACCAAAACAAGCTGGGTGAGTGCTCACCAAGGTTTCATCTGACGTACGTGATGGGTGTGCAACGTGATGCATCAGAACGCTCAAGGCTACGAAGGTTATATGGATGGGTTCGGCCTCCAGTGGAGACGTGGGGTGGAGTCGCCGGGTGAACGTGATACCTTGTTCACCAAAGGTGGAATGTCGTGAGGGGAGAAGTGGTGAGTGAACAAAATGTGTTGACTGTAAAAATTAAGCAAAACAAAATCAACCAACTAAGTTTTAAGTTCTGATGCGGTGATAGAGGCAAAAAGCAAGCAAAAACTCAAACTCAAACACAGACACGAGTAGGCCTCTACCTCCCAGGCAATGACGCCAAAATTTTATCACACAAACTCTAGCTGCTTGTGGTATGTATCCCAATAGGTATGGTAGAGGAGAACAGCTAGGCCGGTGTAACCAACAGCAGCCAAGTCCTCTATCTAGGGGACAGAAGTCACACCAGACAAGGCTGCAGTCACTTTAGACAAGGCACTTGGCCAAGCCAAGGGGGAGACGCACTCAACCGGTGAAGGTCGAGACTCAACAATCAGACACCCCAAACCCAAAAAAGATGATCGAAGTAGAAAGAAAAATGGATGACTGAAGGTGAGCTTTCTTCTAGCCTTAGTGGAATCGAGATTCCGGATGATAAGGTATACTAAGTGATACAAATTCAAATATGATTACATATGTAAATGATGGACAAACTGAAGAATTAGAAGGCTGGAAATTAAATCGGCAAACAAAAAATTACTGGAAGAGTGGTTAGGGACCCTGCCTATGGGGGAATGAAGCTCGTGATGATTTATCAATACATGGCAGATATGAATAAGCAATTTAAACACACATTCCAACAATTATAACTTGATTAAATGGCTGATTTAAGACACAAAAAATAGACCAGCAAGCAGTAAAATTAACAGCCCTAGGAGAATGGGTTAAACGATGGAAAAATGAACCTAGGGCAGTAAAAAAAAGACATTTTTAAGCACTTCCAGCTGCTGATACTTGGTAGTCAAAGGTAAAAAGATGTTACGGAGCAGATTAAAGAGTACCCATAACCCCAAAACACACCCAATAGGCTGAGATAGAGAAACGCCCTAGAGGGGCGTTTTTGGCAAAGTGACCAACGCCTAAAATATGGGTAAATGGAGTCGAAATCTAACCAAACTTGAGATATAAGATTTTAAGGGAAAATAATAAGCGAGTTTGGAAATAAGATGGAATTCTTATGGTTAAATTTGTAGATTTTAATTTTTAATGGTTTTAGTGTTTTTTTGCAGCCAAGCATTTACAAATGAAACTGAAATGGGAGAGACAAGCAAGGATTTTACCCGGATAATGAAGATGAAGGCATTATGAAACTGAAGACAAACCCCGGATTCCAAGTGCCAAGCAATTGTGCGTTTTCCCTTAGTGTTTTGATGCTACCAGTTGACCAATGCGCCCCTATACCTGCCAAAGAGAGAACCAAGTCAGAACTATGGCAAATAAGCAAGGAAATCAGCAAATGAAAAAGACTAATAATGAAAGAAAGTGAGGTACAATAGTAAATTTCACTTCCCTTGTTGAAATCCTGAAGAGAGAAGCAACTAGGAGCTGCTAACTCAAGAGTTGCGCCCTCCCCGAGTGGTCAAGTCACCTGCAATTCGTTTTTGGCCAAAGAGTGATGGAGAAAACACAAAATAACTCAGCAATGCACCAGCAATATGTTAACAATCAACACCATAAGCATTCACCACCATATCACAAGCAAATCCGTAAGAATTGTCTCTCTATTGCTCAATCTCAAGTCTAAAAAATGCAAAGAAGAAGTACAATGGAGGTGAGTCCATTCTCTTATAGAGATGGCTCACTCTCAAGATAGGTTTCCCCCCAAAATGGAGGGTTGAGATCATCTCCCCATCCACAAAATCGAATGGTGGAGATGCATCCCTAGAGGGGGGTGCGAATTGCCCCAAGGAGAGCGCACTAGTGGATAGAGAGGGGCCCATGTGGGCCATACAACAAATGCCAATGGGTTGGGGGGTGTCTATATGGATTTTTATCCCCCCAACCATATACAATAAGGATCCTACCATCAATCAACAAGGAAATCGAATTACCAAGGTGGAGAGAAAACGCCCCTCATGGGCAAATTCGACCTCTAGCATGAGCTGTCACATGGAGGACTCCACAATGCCCAAATATTACTTCAAACATTACCAAAAATACCTTGGAGATTACCTTTACCATTGCCAACCTTCAATTTTTCCATTTTCCTATAGTTGCCTTAGTCAAATTTTGAATTCCATGTATTTTCTGCTGGTTTATATGGCTGAAGATGAAAATTGGGATTTTGACCCACTTTTATTGCCCGGATCGCCGAACCGTTTGTTGCAATGCGATTGTGGACCCCAAAAGTATTAGGGATGACCACTTGAACGACCCCGATCCATCACTTTGGCATTATTTGCCCCAAATCCATGATTTTTAATTAAAACAGGTCAAAGTTAACCAATAATAATTAAAAATCTCTCAAATGGTTCAATATTTTGTAATTCCGTCAGTTGCATGCTCATATGGAACCCTTGTAGATAATAAATGATTGAAATCAAAATTTCGATCGAAACATTTTTTTTGGGCCCATTTTTTGCCTAGTCAACCTAGTTTGACCAAGTCAAATCTGGTCAACCATAGTGCTAGCTGAAACCTGTATGCGAGCATGAAGTGACAAGGCTCAATTAAACAATTTAGTACATTACTAAGCAATAAATGATAACATGGTGATCGAAAATTCATTAAATCTCGAAATAGTACAAGGCCCTGGTGAAGTGGGCCCACCACCTCCAAAAGACTAAGATGCTATACACCTCTATAGGATTGACCACTTTGCTGACTCTAGGTGATGTGGAAAACAAGGTGAAGGACATGGGAGGACAAGGATAAAGATCATGTGACCCTTTAGACAACTCGAGAAAGCGGGGTCCACTGAGGTAAGCATGCCATGACAAAACACGGGGAAGGGTGGTGCCTCACAAATGGGTATAGTGCAGGGAAACCACCACTAGTCATTTAAAAAGTATCCCACAACTCACATCCATATTCGAAGACTCCGTGAGGTTCTTTTCTAGAGCCGCCAAACTGGGTGTCTGACAAACCGTAACTTGAGACTCTAGGGGGCAATCTTGAGCTTGTCCCTTGCTCCTTCTCACCTCCTTGTCCCGCAGGACTAAGTGAGGAATAACCACTACAAATGCTGACATGTATAGCTGACCAGAATCCATGTGTGTTCATAAACACATTGCATGGATTTTACAATGAGTTTCATACTTAGCCCCTTTTTGGCTAGATTTTACATTTACAATACAAAGGCCTTTTTAGCTTGATTTACATTTCATTTCTTCATTTATTCATGGCCCTCTTGGGATACATACATATCTCAAAAGATATAAACATGGCGCTCATACTGCAAAGGTAATGGGGGTGGGAAATACAAGCTTCGACGACAAGTGGGGAGCACCCGGTGAGGCTACACAATCCTAACTGCATTGCAACATCAGGGGCAACCGACAGGAGCAAATCCTAGGTCTAATTGTGTATCTCACACACTAAAGAGCCGAGGCATAATAAACAAGGAGTCATGGAAAACTCAGAGATCAGTGGGGAAAGGGGTCCTCGGGATCACAAATCAGAATCCAAGTCAAGGGAGAAGTGTCGTGAACGAGTCAGATGAGTGGAGAAAGTGATAATGGTGCTAAAGTTAGCTGCCTAGGGGGATCAGTGGGCAAGTCTATGCCAAGTACGTAGGACATGAATTAGCATGCATATACATAAGTCTAACCGGAGGGGTGGACTGACATCACCAAGGGCCCAAACACATCATATCATAACCAGATCACCAAATATATCATCTCATGCAAAGTTAGTGTACTAACAAGTATAAAAGAGTCTAATGTACAACATGAGCAATAATCGATATATGCAATACCTGCTGCTACTAAACCTGTATCTGAGCTGGATCTCTGCTGAATCCGGGCATATAATAAACCAACACTGTACTATGACAATCTCGATCAGAATAAGACTAGGCACTGTCTCAAATGAGCTTGTGTCAAAGCCTGGCAAGGAAAGGTAACCCTGTGGTAGATGGTAAGTCCAACTGTCTGTCCCCTCTGATATGTCTGATAGGGGCAATCTGAACAAAAATGCCTCCTCTGGAGGTAGCCGATCTCCTGATCTGGAAAAAAAAGTACTGTGCGGTCCTCGGCTACACAGTCTGTAGTATGGAAGCTGTTGCCGACATAAAATGTGATAACATGGCCCAAAGAAGTAAAAAAAAAAAAAAAGTAAAAAAAAGAGAAGTGAAACCACACGTGGTTTCTTAATAAGTGGGTTTGGTTTTATTCTCCAACAACAAACGAAAAGTGAGATTTGAACCTAGGTGAGGAAGGTAATAATCATTCCTCCCAACCACTCAATCTACACCGTGTACATATATTAAGGGAAAAATAATATTAGAAGAAGAATCATATTGAATATTGTTTATGATAAAAAGAAAGGAGATATTGAATAAATTTCAAACAAAAATCAAGAAGATGGGTTTTAATGTTGAAAAGAAGGGAAGGTTTCATAGCACCTCACTAATGAATGTCTCAATACTATTTAGAGTTAAAGGGACACTTGCAGGGAAGGATGTCACCATTTCTACATCCCCTATTGAAAGAAATAATTATATTAGTGCTGAATTTGCTAACCATTTAGTGATTCCTGAATCAAATATAGGTGAAAGGCTAGACCTTTGGAACAAGAAGCACTTTCAAATAAGTGGATTAGAATTGAATGTTGGAGATTATATGGTCATATCTCAATTTAGTGTTAGTTCCTTATGGAGTTTTGATGGTGACATATTTTTGGGGTTACCTTGGATTAAAACATTGGGGACCTTCATTTTAAATGCTGAAAAGAAGTTTTTGACTTTTTCCTATAAGAAGAAGAGAATCACATTTCAAGATATTACAATAAAGTCAGATTTAAAAGCTCCAACATCTGAAGACTTCAAGGATATATCAAAGATGATTTCACAGGGTAATCATAAGTCAAAACAAAAGAAGCAAGAAGAAGTTGAAAAGATTGTCACGGATAAAGAAGAAGAGATCTCTTGTTTAAGAGATCGTAATCAGAAATTGTTTCTTCAAATAAAAAAGACAAAGGATAAAGCACAACATAATCAAAATCTAGAAGAGGAGAATCGAGATATTCAGAAGAAACTATTAGAAAACATTGACGAAAATGGTCACCTCAAGAAGCACAAACAAGATCTAGTGGATCAAATTTAGAAGCTTAAAGATGATGAGAAAGCGCAAGAAGAAATGACCCTAAATATTAAAAAAGAAAAAGGCTCGTTAGACAATAAGTTGGAGCAAATTCAAAAGAGGACATCAAATCCCTTGGACTCAAAAATATACATTGAGAAAAAAGAAGCAAATACAAATTCAGTCCTCATCATAGTTAAGAAAGAAGACAATCTGGTAAAAAAACAAACAACAATAACTCCCTATCGACACCCCAACCATATAAACCAATATCCTAAAAAGTGGGAATTGTCGAAAGATAATGGTACTAATGTGCTCAAAACTCCCGACGACGGATCGATAGAGAATCCCTACAGTCAGCAACAAATCAATTTTGGATGGATTGATCCGTCAACATATCGAAAGTTATGGTTTACACTTAGAAGTTCATATCGACATGTTTTGTCAGCTACGACATCACAAGGAACGATGCAACACCATTATAAGACTTTGAGGACAAAGCCTTTCTAAGAGAGAGGCAATGTAATGAATAAAATATTAAAATAATATGAATAATATATATAATAATATAAATAATAAAATAAAACACAATGTTAATTATATTAACTAAGAGACATAACCCTTGGTGAGTAGTCACCATATAAGCCCTATATATGCAGATACATCCTCATTATTTATCTTATCAATTTATATTCGATTATTTGACCATTTATGGATCCTTTGTATTATTTACTTTGGTTATTTGTATAAGAAACGATTTTATCGTTTCAGAATGGCTCTTTTAGCATCAAGAGGTGGAGATGCAGTTCCTTGTTTTGGTAATGGTGCAGGTCTTCCTTGGTCTACTACAAATGAACAGGAAATTGCTTTAGCAGAAGAAAGTGTCGCTCTAGATTAAGAGATTGAATCTAAGATACATATGCTTTGTCATCCAAAGATGCTGGTTGGTTGTTCTTTTCTGGATGCTTCCCCTGCTGGTGCATCAGGTATTCAAATTATTGGTTTACTTTGCAAGTTAAAAAAAGGAGTTTTGGTTTCTTATATCACACGAAATCTAAAAAGAATAAGGTTTATATTTCATCAGGGAATTCATTAGCTTGATGGTTAGGATTTTTCTTTTGGTGTCTTCATTTTTGCTACCCCTTTCTTCATTTTCCCCACATTCAATTTACACAGTGTAGTGCTTCACCTTTTATATTTAATGCTTCACTTTTTATGTTTTTTGTTCAAGGATTCTTTCACTTGCTACACTGTTCTTTTTGCAACCATTTTTTAGTGAATCAGTATGTTTCATTAAGCTATTGCATTCTAGAAAACAATGTTTCTGCATGTTTAGGATACAATTGTGCTAAAATTGTGTTATTCAAATAAAGAAAAAAAGTGATTCACAGCTTAAATGGACAGACAATGCTGAGCTCCAACATTACATATTTGCAAAATGTGAGATAACCGAGGGATATGTTTTCTTTAAGAATACTCTCAGAAATGTTCCTGTCTTATTGTTGGCATTCTAATTCAAATATGGAACTCACTTACATCAGGCCAATAATTGATCTTAGTTATTGCTTTGTTCTCTTATGGGTTGGTGTTAGGAATTTCCTGGTTGTTGACTTGACAACTTATGGTAGGAAATGTGGTCTCTACTTTAAAGTGTGACATCCTTTGAAAAATTGTTTTGTTGGAAAATATAGTTTTCAAGAAAATGGTTGGCATAGTGGCACACACCTTGCTTCATGTGGATGAAAAACCCTTAGCATCCCAAAATATTGATAACAAGATTCATGCATGATTTCCTTATGGGGCACCTAGAGGCCTTTAGGCTTAAACAAAATGACATTCAAGTGGCATACATGATTCAAACTTTGGGAAAAGGATTGTTTAGTTGTCCCTATCAAGTTGCGATGAACAAATTTTCATTCAAATAAAATCATTCTTCTACATCAACAACTAGATAAGGGTGTAGGATGTTGAATTCCATTAAACAAGCTCCAGTGTCTAATGTGAAAAGGCCCATTAGTATAATTGCTATCAATCTTTTGTTTATTTCATTTGTCGAAAGGGGTATTTGGCATACTGCATAGCTAAAGGTAAAATATTTAAAGTATGCAACCCACATAAGCCTATACAAACATGCAATGATCCAATTCAACAGTTATCTAGAGATCATCACATCCTACACATATCTAGGGATTTTGTTTTCAGGGCCAAGAAGTTTGGACCGGGGCAGGCTCTACAATCTTGGATTGATAATGGGGATCCCTTGTCTTTTTAGAGTGATTGTGCTTATGACACCACTTCCAAGGCATCTTGTCCAAATTGGAGATCATGGACTCCATCATTAAACCCACGATTTTGTATGGTTCACATGTGTTGGGGGCTAAATTTAATGAAACTTCGAAACGTTTCCAAGTTTTCCTTATATGGAGCGATTAGCGGATTTTCAGATCTCGTTCCTTTCTCATTTGTCTTTTTTCGGCTTCATATATTATCGAATACTTCCTTCGTTTTTCATTTGTCTCTTTTCGGCTTCATATATTATCGAATACTTCCTTCGTTTCTCATGTGTCTCTTTTCGGCTTCATATATTATCAAATACTTCCTTCATTTCTCATTTGTCTCTTTTCGGCTTCATATATTATTGAATTCTATTTTAATAACTAAAAGAATATGGCAAGCTTATTCCAGGACTTTAGGCAATTCTCACAAGGCACTCCTGAGCAGGCTCCTCTTAATGCTCTTCTTTAAAATGCAATGCTCCAAGCAGGTGTTTTTTCTTTAGCGGCGATAGTGGTCAAGAAAATATAAAAATGTTTCTTCTTCTTCAATAATGTCTCAATTTCAGTAATCACATGTGGAAGTACTTTGATAAACTTATCTTCTCCATTTATTACAGACTTGGTTTAAATGACATATGACGAGAACCATAGCTACTAGTATATCTATGTTCTTATGTTCTTGTTTCTAGAGTTCATATCTTATAACAAAAGCTATTCCCAACCGTCGGGGACATTACCACCTCGTGACTTTTGTTTAAAAAAATTATTACATTATGTGGAACTATTTATACTCTTATTGGAAAGTAAAATATGAATGTTATTACTATTTTCATCTAACTTTATTTAAAAAAATTATTACACTATTAATACTCAAGTAAAACCAACAAAACAATGGCATTATTCATACTCTTATCTTTTGGGTGAAGTATGGGTTCATAGTATAACATTAAACACATTAAATATTTGTGAAAACCAAACCTTAAACATTTACGTTTGCGTACCTTTTATTTCTAAAACAAACAAAATAATGTCATTATTCACACTCTTATCTTTTGGTTGCGGTATGGGTTTACAGTGTAACATTAAATATTTGTGAAAACCAAGCCTTGATGAAAAAATTTACGTTTGCATTTCTACATGCTTATTAATCATTTAGATACACATCATAATGTAATTGTAGTTGTATAAATAAAAAATTCAAATTTTTTTATTAAAAATTAGATTAAGTTTTTTTAATTGTGAATGTTAATTTTTTTTAGCTCCTTCAAAACAATCGATTCAACAATTTTTTATTTAAAACTCTCAATTCAATCCTTCTTCAATTTTTTCTTACCTCTAGGATCCTCATTTTATAAATAAAGACGATAAATTTTGTATGAATATATGTATTTCTCTCCTCGCCTTAAAAAAATGTTTGTTGTTTATATGATCACATCTATCTCAAAGTTGTGTTAATAAATAAATTCACAAATAATTATCTAAAATTAATTTTTTTTTAATTAATTTATTTGAACTATTTTAAAACCATTAATTCAACAATTTATACTTAATTCAACAATAAAGATAATCAATCTTTCTTTAATTTTTTTTTATTTCTAAACTATTCATTTCAAAAATAAAATTAATAAAATAATCAATCCTTCTTAAATCTTTTTATCTCTAATATCTTCATTTTAGAAATAAAGATGATAAATTTTTATTCAAATGTATGAGGTTTATGCAATTATCTCTTCTTACCTAAAAAATGTTGGTTGTCTATATGATTACATCCATGTCAAGTGGAGTAAAAGAAAATGTAGAATGTCTATTATATTTATGGATTCCTAAAAAGCAATATATATTATATTTAGGTGTTGGACTCTTTATGACATGTAAAGCTAATTAAAAATCAATATTTTATAGCTTATAATATAAAAGAAATCACTTCCATTTAAGAAATTAATCATGTAAATAACTAATTCCAATTTCATTAAGAAATCAATATTTTATAGACTGTTATCATTATTGAAGACGTGTCTATTTCAACCCAAAGATTCAATCATTCGCCCCCCAAACCATTAAGAACATCCTTCTTGATTTCACATGTATTTAAGAATCTTATGTTTCAATCAATCTCTTCAAAAATAAGGAGAGATTAATGGACATAATCAAGTTTAATGTACATGGTAAAGAAATAAACTTGGTTCAATTTAGGTAGAGTACGAATTTTTTGAACCAATGACAATATCATCCAAGAGCTATGCCCTTTTCCTTTTGTTTCCTCCCATGGTTTACCAAGCATTCAAATCCATACACTCAATCCTCTTTTTGGTAGAATGATGCATCAATGGGCACATTTTGACCTTTGTAGAGGGTTGAGTTGTCGCATTTAATGTGAATAGGTAGTAGGTGAGCTTCCTATGTAATCTTGTAGGTGACAACTTCACATGTGCGATTATCTTATTATCATGTTCATCTTCTTGATTTAGAGAATAAGTGTCTGATGTGCCAAAATAATGCCTAGTCAATCCTATATGTGCTTACTTAGTTATTTAACAACCACATTTGTGTCTATTTTATTTTATAGCTCAAAACATCAATAGACTTCCAAATCCACATTTTGACTATGGCCATTATTCTACTTTGTCAACTCTATCTTGACAGTTTGGCTACACTGGTCGCTTTCCATCATTGTCTAGAATTGTCTTTCCATTGATTTCTTCCATGCTCGATACTCGGTGATGATCCAACGTTTCAGTAATATCTTCCCACCATGGGACACCTTCCATCTTCCTACAACAATGGTTTCTTCTCTAGGATTTTTCTAATGATGGATCCCAATGCCCATGATCACTTTATGCATTGGTGGGATTCCCATCAAATAGATGGTTCAATCATAAAATTGAAGGTTTTGATGTTGAAGGCCTCATTGTATTAGCTTTTTATGATGATTACTTTCCATCATATCACCTTGTATCAATCATTCAACTACAACTCCTCTTGCCTACCTGCAATGGATTCTTCCAAGCTTATTTTTAATGGCAATCACAAAGAATCTTAGACTCCAATGACCTATTTGTATCAAAGTGGCCTCATTTGGGATTTCATTATTTATGAAGTTGTAGCATACCCATAGAACACTTCTAGCCATGGGACAAGTAGCTAGTAAATTGATCATTTGGCCCTCAATCTTTTCACCATAATAAAACGATGATGATCTCCCATAATGAGTTAAGTGCATGCAAGGTGAAATTTAATAAAATGTCGTGGAATATACAAGAAATGAATAATAAAGGAATAATAGGGATTCATGGCAATCAAATTCTCACGACCAGACTTACACATAATCACACACCATGCATAATACATATATTTCCATAGTAATAAATAAAATTCACTTGTAGATTCATAAACAAAGACAACAATTATCTTTTAACACGTGATAATACAAGAAATTGGCTACATACAAGCACTTTTCCACCAAACCATAGGAATCCAGGGTAAGTGCCACTCTCAAAGCAATGTATGAGGCCACCAAGGTGAAGTATCTAAGTTACAGGTTTCTAGCTCACTCAATCCAACTAATTTGCTCCCTAGTGTAGCGAATTTGATCACTATAAATCACTTATATTATATCACCTAGCTATCAAACAACTATGACACTCTATTCCACTACCTATGCAACACAAGGATGATCTTCCCTTTTGCTTCTCAATGATGCCTTGGCGATATTTCCCTTCCAATGTTGTTTAATGTAAGTAGAAGGACTTCAATCTATTGAACGCCTTATAATAATATCAAACAAAAATAACAATCATCCATTAAGAATCCAACATACATGTGGGTTTCCTAACTTGCCTAGCCTGTATGCACTCCCACATCCATCTAGCTCTCATCTAACGTTTGAAAATTCCTCTTTCATAGTGTTGATTTGATCAATTTCTCACTTTGGTTAGTGGTTAAAAATGGAGAATGCAACATCATAAGTGTAATGCACATGAACATGAGAGTGTGTTTGAATGACAAAATGATTGGCCCATGCTCCGATAACTACATAAGAAAATTTGTCCACCAATATATAGATGCATTCAATTCAAGGATTTCTAATTTAATGGAAGTAAACTAATGGAAGTAGAGGATTTAGTTTAAGGCACATGATGGAAAAAAAATGAGATCTTGGATTGCTTTCCCATAGATTCCCTTTCTTCTTTAATGATTCATATCATACTATATAGATATATTGTATAAAAAATCCACCAATTACTTTAATGCAAGCTTGCACAAGTGCACATATTTTCATATTTAGAGTACTTATTTGCACAAATACACATATTTTCATATTTGGAGTACTCATGAGAATCTTTTTACTACGTGAAAGTTTTTTGTTCACATCCATGGGACAATTTAAATTTTTTCTTCTTCTTTTGCAAAGAAATAATAGTGTATGCAAAATAAGTCAATATATATATATATATATATATAGATAGATATATAGATATATATATATATGGTATCAGAGCCTGCGCTCTGATTCTGTCCCGAGTGATCATCCTATTTCTCTGCATTTATATCTATGCGACTATTCCCTTTTAAGACAGAAGGATATTGGAGTTTAAGTCTAGCATTGAAAGGTGTTTGTAGAAGATTGTTCGTATAGGGCACAGAGTAAGTCCGTTGGAAGCACAGAAAGTCGTGTTGGGTGGAAGTGCAACAATCCATCCCAAGCTTCGTTCTCTTTGATTTTCCAGGTTCTCACTTTTGTTCCTCTTATCCTTCACTAATGGATTATTCGAATAACAACTTCTAATTCCCTGAATCTGCTTCATCCCGCAGAGATAAACATGTTAAAAGATGGTTATGGTTAAATGAGTATCTGAACAAAACTAATTCCGATACTTTATATGATACTAGAGTCATGTCTCAGGAGTATGATCCACAACCCACTTGGACATTACCTGAAATTGATGTTGATAAGATCTATGATCTTCCTATGTTTAAGTTTCATGTTGCTCAATTGTTCCAATTCACATTTGTTATATCCCTATCACTGTTGGTCAGTCTGTTTACCAAGTTCCGTTAACCAAGCACGAAGATATTGAATGGGGTTTAGAACACAGTTATAAATACATTCATATTGGCTTGATACAGTTTGGTGTTAATCCTTTAGTCCGTCTTGGTTTAAACACTCCCTGTTTAACCTGCACCCTTGATTCCTGTCTAAATAAATTTGAAGATGCTTTACTTGGCGGTTTCCAAAGCCCCTTGAACAATGGCCCTGCTTGGTCATCCCTTGTCCCCAGATACCAAGTGTCGCTCACTGATCCTTATACCAATGAGTTTTAACAGGCTTATATTCACTTTTCTGGCTTTGATGTTTCTAGACAAGCCCAAATAGCCCAATTACACTCCACTTTGTGTATTCGGTTTGTTTCCACTACAATGCCAACAATTAATCCTAAGCTGAGCAAAAGAGTTCTTCAGGAGGGGGTAGTAGTAGGTCCCAGCAACACTACACCTTTACAACTGGGTTTTTCCCAAGTTACCTTACTTGATGAATGGAATAGCAGTTATTCACCTTTGTCCCAAAAATATCCCGAACTGCAACATTCTGGTTCCAAACAACTCAGAATAGGACAGTCATCAGATGGAAGTACTTCTCTAAGATTTGGTTCCAATTAGTCTTTTAATACATCTACCTCTTCACCTAGGCTCAGTAGGTCTTTATCTCATTCTGTTACTCTTCCAAGAGAATACGTCCTGCTGTACATATGCAGCCATATGATAGTCAGATGCACCAACATCTTACTAATCATAGTCGGTTCCCTTCTTCCACATGTAAATTCTACAAGGAGAAAAATATTCCGAAAAAAGAAAAAACATTCCAGTTTATTGATGAGTCATCCTCCAGTATACTAGTACACAATGGTCAGCATTCCAACTGTTCTGAATGTTCATCCCTCTTCAAGAATATAAAGAGCTTTACTCTTCCAAGCGAAAATCCTGGTCAATTAGTTAGATTGTCTGAAAGGAGATTGGATACAAACATTTCTACTCCTACATTTAAAGAAGGAACATTACAAGCAGATCTGCAATTTGTAAAACTTAGGAATCCCGCAAATCCTGAACCAGCAGACCAAATAAAGCTACAGAATTATACAAACTTCAAGTCAGTTTGTATTGCACAGAATCGAAATAGAGCTGAAATTCATTTCTTTCAGCTCTATTTCGATTAATGGGATTAGGGACCGAAGATTCTCCAATCTCAGAATCAAATGAGACTTGGGAGGATGCCATTTTTATTTCTTGGATTTCTAACTCTGCAGCTCTTTGTTTCATTAATTCAAATTTTTCTCTTGCTAATCCAGTACCTTGCTGGATTCTCTACAACTGATGAGGACTTAGCTTCTTTAAATATTTCTGGGAGCTAGAACTGTCAGAATGGTATTTAAACTTATAGCCTTCCTTGTCAATTTGGATGTATCTAGGAGGTGAAAGAGGCTGTGGAATAGTTGACTACAAATTGCTGACAGACTTGTCTATAATGTCCAATTTAAGCTCAATATCAGCAAGCTTTTCTTTTCATTCTTCTTGAACATGATTTAAATGACTATGAAACCAACAATATGATAAATGGTGCCATGTAATGTTTGCAAATGTTCTTTAAGTTCTAAGACATCTCGAGCCACATTGTCGAGATTCTGTGCAATACAAACTGACTGGAAGTTTGTATAATTCTGTAGCTTTATTTGGTTTGCTGGTTCAGGATCTGCGGGATTCCTAAGTTTTACAAATTGCAGATCTGCTTGTAATGTTCCTTTTTTAAATGTAGGAGTAGAATTGCCTGTATCCAATATCCTTTCAGACAATCTTACTAATTGACTAGTCTTTTCTCTTGGAAGAGTAAAGATCTTTATATCCTTGAAGAGGGATGAACATTCATAACAATTGGAATGCTGACCATTGTGTACTGGTAGACTGGAGGATGACTCATCAATAAACTGTTATGTTTTTTCTTTTTTCAGAATATTTTTCTCCTTGCAGAATTTACATGTGGAAGAAGGGAATTGACTATGATTTGTAAGATGTTGGTGCATCTGACTATCATATGGATGCATATGTACAGCAGGAGTTATTCTTCTTGGAAGAGTAACAGAATGAGATAAAGACCTACTGAGACTAGGTGAAGAGGTAGATGTATTAAAATACTGATTCGAACCAAATCTTAGAGAAGTACTTCCATCTGATGAAAGTACTATTTTGAGGCAGAATGTTGCAGTTCGGGATATTTTTGGAACAAAGGTGAATAACTGCTATTCCATTCATCAGGTAAGGTATCTTTGGAGAAACCCAGTTGTAAAGCTGTAGTGTTGCTGGGACCTGCTACTACCCCCTCCTGAAGAGCTCTTTTGCTCAGCTTAGGATTAATTGCTGGCATTGTAGTGGAAACAAACCGAATACACAGAGTGGAGTGTAATTGGGCTATTTGGGCTTGTTTAGCAACATCAAAGCCGGAAAAGTAAATATAAGCCTGTAAAAACTCATTGATATAAGGATCAGTGAGCGATACTTGGTATCTAGGGACAAGGGATGACCAAGTAGGGCCATTGTTCAAGGGGCTTTGGAAACCGTCAAGTAAAGCATCTTCAAATTTATTTAGATGAGAGTCAACCATTAAAAAATCACTCAAACATCACCATAAGTGAGTATAATATTTTGTACTCTTGTAGTTGTATTCACCAAGAGAAACAATATAAATAGAATGAGATTGCAAGTCACCAAAGGGACATCACCATAAGTTAATACAATATTTTTGTACTTTGGATTTGAAGTGTCTAAGAAATTGAGATTACTTTGGATTTGGGGTGTTTAAAAAATTAAGAGCAAGTAGGTAGGTGATTGGATTGTATTAACACAACGAGTCATCTCTATGACTTGGTTTATAATCTCATGTCTAATATGGTTTATAATCTCATGTCTAATAAATCTTAAAAATGTTTGTATTAAGAACTTTTTTTAGTGATTGGATTGTATTAACATTATTACTTGAAAACACAACAAGTTATATCTATGACCTGGTTTATAATTTCATGTCTAATAAATCTTAAAAATAATTGTATTAAGAACTTTCTTTATAATCTTGAGTTTTCACAATCAAATCTATGACCTTGTCTAAACTCTCTTGTGGTTAATAAATTTGGGAAATATCATAATTAATTATGAGATGATATTTTACATTTTTGTGTTGGAAAAATCTATGATAATAATGAATCACCTCTTTTTAAGAGTGTTGATATTTCTTTTCCATCAAAGTGTTGGATATTTCTATATTAAAAAGATGCTATTTTTGTAATTATTATATTATAATATATTAATTTATCACCCATCTATTAGAATAAATCATTTTATTGCTTACTTAATAAATGGTGAAGATGTGTTTTTTAATATTAAGTTAAATAAATCAATTTATTAAGTGAATGAGTGCATTTTTGTCATTTTAAAGTTCTTTCTACATCATAAGTAAACAAACATTTTTTTTTTATGTAGCAATGACCCAACACTTACACTTTCTTCTTTATATGAAAGGAACATTTTTTTTGGTGAGGGTGTGCATATGCAAATGCATGTCTTCTCTTTAGTACTTATATGTATATATTTCCTTGATTTTTATAAAGATTTATACAAAATTATTTTATATGGAATAAAAAAACCAAATTGAAATCTCATTTATATAATTTTTATTTTCATTTTTATAAATATTTAATAAAACTTTTGATTTATTAGTTATATTATTTTGTATGAAATATAAAAAAGAAATTAAAATCTTAATTATACAATTTTTATTTTCTTTTTTATTTCTTTTATTTTTTATAGATACTTATATAAATATAATAGAACTTTGGGTTCATTATTATTTTGTATGAAATTAAATAAACTTTTCATTAGAAATACCTTTAAAGCTTACCCAATGAGCTCATCATACCCAAAAACTAAGTTAAAATATCATTTATACTATTTTAAATATTATACAATTCTTTTTATAACAATATAATTTGGTAAATTTTTTTTTAAGTTACAATTTATTTTGTAAAAATTGCAAAAGTAGTTGTACTTTAAAAATTCTACGATTTGAGCTGGAATAGATTAAATAAAACACAACTAAATTTCTATTTTGTAAAATAAAAAATACATAATTTCCATAACATCCTATTCAAATGATCAAATTTTTAAACAACTCCATATTTAACATTCTCAATTTGGCAACTCATTGGCTTTTCCCTGCAAAGAGAAGGGACATTGCAACATATGTTATCTAACAACTTAACTCTTGGATATCGAGCATTAAACTGGAGGCCAAAGAAACATTTATGTACCATAAATATACAATAATGTTATTTATTACACATGGATAAGAGGCGTTCATAACCTTAAACTTGTTTCGAGAGAACTCCAAATCTCCCCTAAGCTCTATATTAAACATGGCAATGTGGATCGATCGGATCATATTGTTGATATATTTGATCCTCTCTTCTTCTAACACATGCACATTATTAATCCAAACTACACAATGCTCACAGTCAAATCGACAAGTTAAGCACAGATTCACAGGAGTTTACGGTAACTTTAATGGTGCTGCTTCTTCTCTTCTTCTTCCCCTTCTTTGTTCTTGTTATTATGGTGGCCTGGGAGCTTCTCTTTGATTTTATCGAGCAGACCCACCTTCTTCTCCTCTTCACGGCCACTCTCATCTGAAGAATGCTGTCCAGGTAGCCTCTCTTTGATTTTATCTAGCATACCCACCTTCTTCTTCTCCTCAACCCCACACTGATTTGAAGAATGCTGTCCATCCCCGTGGAGCTTATCCTTGATCTTGTCCTTTACACCTTTCTTCTTCCTTTCCCCTTCTTTCTTCTTCTTTCCTTCCTCCTCTTCATCGCTAGACTGCAATTAAATATATAATCATCTCTCAGTGCAGTGCACAGGATGGAAGGAAGCAGATCACATATAAACCAACAGAGCAGTGATTAAAGAAATAGTAAGAGAGAGAGAGACTTACAGAGCTGGAGCTGGAGCTGTGTGTGCGGTGAAGCTTCGTGTGTTTCTGTTGCTCAGCTTCCTCGGGGGTAAGTTGGCCCTCGTGACCGTGACCCTGGCAATGCTCTACACCATGCTGAGGAGCAGCCTCAGTCTGAGCCTCATTATGGGTGTGGTTGGCAGGGGGCTTTCCTTCCTTTTCTTCCTTCTTGCCGAACAGACCGCGGTCCTGGTGCTCTGGCGCTTGTTCAGCCATAGTAATACTCACTTGAAAAACAGATAAATATATCAAGATATCTAAAGCAGATGAGATGAGATGACAGCAACGGATTGAGGGAATGCAGATGGTAGTGGAGGGAAATAATGGAGAACGTGATTATTTATAACTGTGGTGCGGCTGTCTGCAGGTCGCTTGCTTGACTTTGAAGTTTGGATTGGATAGGATTTTCTACGCGCTGTACCTGTACACGCGCTCTGCCTGCAACCGGCAGGCGGGAACAAACACTGGAATCTTCGTAGTCGGTGCTAAAAATATAATTAGTTCGGAAGCCGGTTGGATACTATGGCATTGACATTTGTCGTTTTCTCTTTCTGCCAATGGATTTTGGAATTTTAGACGGGTTGCTAAATTGCAATTTCAGCAATCTTAATTGGCTGTCTTAGACTAAATGTCCGATAAATCGGTAGAATTGCCAATTCGAACACTCTAAATTGGAATTTGACAGGTAGGATAGAAGATAACTAAAACACCCAGATTTTCCGGTGAATTTTTTATAAACACTGGTTAAAATTGTTTTTGGAAATTGTTATTTCTGCAATTTTGCATTTTCAGCAATCTTAATTGTTTGTCTTAGATTAAATGTCCGATAGATGGCTAGGATTGCCAATTCGAACACTCTAAATTGAGATTTGAGCAAGAATTACTCTAACGTAGGTTGGAGAAGTTTTGGTTAACACTTATACTGCGCCTTGTTGAAAAAGCATGAGTATCTAGGTAGTGTTCCCCAAGTAGCATTTTAATTATTATTTTTAGATCAATATCCTAAGAATATATTATGAAAAGTCCTTGCTTAGAGCTTAAGAGTGTTTGAGAATGAGAAAAGTTTACAAAGGTATCTAGAAGACTAGAATAATTACATATTATGAAAAGTCATTCGGTAGAGCTTAAAAGTGTTTGAGAATGAGAAAAGTTTACAAAGGTATCTAGAAGAACTAATGTGGAAAAAACACATACACGTGGCTTACTGATACCGTGTAGCGATTTAGATGAACGGTATAATATTGGAATATGGTAAAAAGGTAAGGTGAAGGTCCATAGATTATGGAATATTGTGTTGTTATTGGTGCAAAAAATTGATATATCTAGATGGCCACCGACCATGATGTACTTGTTAGCATGTGAGGGCCAACGACCATGATGTAATTGTTAACATGTGAGGGCCATGTGAGGGCCAACGACCATACGGTGTAAAATTAATTTTAACCGTCACAAATCTTCAATAAAAATGACTGAAAACGTCTTATAAAACGTTGAAAGAGTTAAATTTGACGACTGGATTATATAATGTGGTTTGTACGATAGGGGTAGTTAGGTTAATGGTTAGTATGGGTTAGTGGGATAAGGACTAGGGATGTTAATTGTTTAGTGTTTTAAGTGTTAGTTTAGGATAAGTTATATACATCAGCAATGCACATAAATATTAAATTTACTTAATCACTTCACAAATATATATTAATTTTTGTTTGATTTGTATTTGCATTGCTTATCACTACTTGTATTTTGGTGCTTAATGTTTTTTTAAAGTTTTTCCATGTTTACATTGCATTTGCATTTTCAATTGTTGTTAGTCATTACATCTCTTTTTTATGCATTTTAGATCAAGGGTGTTTAATGTTTTTTTAATGTTTTTTCATGTTTACATTGCATTTGCATTTTCAATTGTTGTTAGTCATTACATCTCTTTTTTATGCATTTTAGATCTATGTTACCTTGGAGAAGAAAAGCTTATGAGTGTTAATATCTTTCACATTGCTTCTTGCTTTATTTTTGCACTGACCTTCCAAGCCGCTATCAGGCCAGCCACACAAAACATATTTTTCAGCACTTTTTAAAGCAAACACCATGGGATCCTTTCTTTGAAAGCCCTTGAAGACTTTATCTCCGAGGAAATCTTAATGCTAATACCGTAAGAGGCAAAAAGCATTAACAAGAAAAAAAACATAAGGTTTGCCTTCAAGTATAGTAAGGTTTCAGGCTCCTCACTTAGAGGCTTAACCAATTAGGCTCATATTATTCTCTAACCTTTAATTCTTAAGCCTTAATCAATTTTTTTCAAAACACATTAATTCCCAATATAATAAGTATTAATATTAACAAGTATTTTTTTTGTTATAATTAATTATAATTGAATTTATAATTGAATTTAACCCTTTTATATCAATGACACTAATAAAATATCTAACTAAACATCTATTAATTTTTATCATTTAAATAAAGAAAAATAATTATAATATTAAATAAATAAACTATGATAAAAAATTATAAACAATAAATATAATTTATAATAACATAAAATAAATCAATAACAAAAAGATTCAAATAACCAAAAATCAAATCGATTTATCCAAACACTTCAATTACTAATTAAGTTAGTTAACTAAAACTGCAATATCCACAATCATATATAATTTAAATTTTAGCTAATAATAACCATTTAAGTTTAAATCGTACAAGTTTAAACTTATCATAATAGTAGTGCATTCTAGGTTAAACAAATACTATTAACTAAGTGGAGAACTTGAGTCTAAGGTGAGAGTAGTAGTGCATTTCAGGTTAAACAAATACTAAGAAATAATAAGAAAGAAAAAGTTTTTTTTTTTTTTTAAATAAAAAACAAAATTTTAAAATAAGGGAAGAAAAAATTATTTATTTTATATTATATTTATTTAAAGTGTATTATATTTTTTTTTTCAAAATAAAAAATATCACGTCCCCTCCCATCCTACTAGCTAGATGGAGAGGATCGTGACGTGAAACCGGGCAATTAGCCCCATATCCATTAAATTAAGTTCATTGATACAAAGACATGAATAAGTGCATGCAATAGAAACACAACAGAAATTAAGTAAATGCTGTTGATATCTAATCATACATTCAAGATTTCTGTGACAGCCAAATAAAGACCTTTGCAGAATTATAAAAGATCATATAGAAATGCATAAACTTGTAAAAACACAACGGAAGTAAATTCAATAGCACATCCATCATTCATTCTAATATTCATCAAATGATAATTGCAAATTTAACACAAGAGAATACTCATCTTATGCGAAAGTAGTCCCACGCAACTGGCTATGCAACTGCAACGTTCCACCCAACCGTAGGCCAGTGTGCTCCTCAATTTCTCAGCACCACTGCCATCCCTGAGCTGGGCATGATCTCTACAAGGAACCAGGGAACAACAGACTCACACATAGCCAAGCATACACCAAGATGAGCCAAGCCAATCTACAATTGGGTTTATCAGGCTACTAGGAGATGGAAAGGAAGAATTGCTAAGCTAGTGAGCTCAACCACAGAGCTATGGGTACCCCTCCCAGATCTATTTAGCTTGGCACTCACAATGCCTACACACCCAACACAAGGAAGTATTCTCTTCACTGCCACACAGTCCCTCAAGCCATACCTTCCTTTCTAGTGCTCTCAGGGTGTGCATAGAAAAGTAGCCATCCCTCTTGATCTTCTTGAGAGGTTGTCTCCCCCACTAGGTTTATCAAGCCACCTTTGTCCACTACCACTCCAAAACTTCAGTTCACAGATTCAAACCAAAAACGAGGATGCACACAACAGCAGAGCCCAATTATGGGGCAGGATAAAACGTTTTTACAGTGATGGATGAGATGGGGTTTCAGCTAACTCAGAAAAACGTGGGAACCCACAAAAACGAAATGGGAAGTTGGGGAAACAACCCAGGGAAGCCAAATCCGTTTTAGAAAAATGTCCTTGGACATTCGGGGGCAAAAACGACCTCCATACAGTCCCCAAATCGTGGCCCTTCTCTCCCAAGCTACTGTATATGAAAAAACGAACTCCTAGGCATGGAAAAATGCAGGATTTGGATGAAAAACGTGTAGGGAAAGACCTAGCTAGCTCCAACTGCGTGAATGAATGAAGACTGACTGTTCATAATGGCTTTGGGCACCATTTCGTGGGTGTTTTCTTGCCCAAGGAGACAAAACACGAATTTCCAAGTTGATGGCTTGCCCATGCACGAAATTGGCTGCCATACTTCTTCATTTCCAAGGCAATAACTGCCCCAACCAATCTTTGGAAGAATTAAATGATTGGGTGCATGAGACAAAATGGGTAGTTGGTGGTTTATGGGTTTCCCCATTAACACATGGATTAATACCATTGGCTCAAGGGTTTGAATAATTTCCCTCCCTTTTCCTTGTAGAATCATGCCCCCATCTCTTTGTTGCATAGCATAGCCAGTTGTTGGTTTTTCATTAAATTTCGTATTTACATGATGTCTTATTTACATCGTGCCCATCTAGCACAAGAACCATAGGCATCTATTTCTTTATTTGCCGATACATAAAATGCTAAATCAATGGTGGGGCCTTGGCCTTGAGCTCCTCACCATGATTAAGTAACAATATTTACATCATTTACGATTTAATGCGAAGGGGGTCAAAATGGGGACGTGACAAAAAAACTATAACTTGGTATTTTTAGTAGAAAATCAAAGTTATATATAGTTAAAAGACAACACAGATTCTGGTCAGTACATCATATCCCTATCAATGTATAATGCATAAAAATAAAGTACACTTAAATAAATCAAATATTAAACATAAATAAATAAATAAACATATAGATCTAAATTTTAAAATTTTTTAACTTATAAAATAAATAAAATCTCATGTAGAATAAACAGATTAAAGCAACTAAAATTTCAAATTGTCAAGATACAACTTGAAAGAACTTGTGAAGACCTAAATTTCAAAGAATAAAAATACTCCAATTTTATATACTTTTGACAATTCATATATATATATATATATATATATTGAAAAATTCTTACACCTTGTTTGAATGAATATATATATATATATATATATGGTTTAAAAATTTTCTATATATATATATATATTTACACCGTGTTCGAATATATATATATATATATATATATGCTTTATAAGTCAAATTATTGCATGGAATGCATCATTTTCCTTGTTCCCAACAAGGAGGCTTACTATGGGAAAATTGACCTTATTGTTATGAGACTCCTTATTCCCATTGTCATTGGCAAACTTATTAGGAAAATATTCAGTATAGTTTGAACTAACAATCATGAAGCCTAATCCCAATACAAAAATGAATCCATAATAACATGAATTTAGGTTATCAAATATTCTAAATGTGGGGATATCACCATGATCCAAGTGATGTTAATTTGTAACACTAAAAGCTTGTTTTACTTGGAGTAAAGATGTTACACGATTCTTCTTACAACATGAAAGTAATAGAAGAAGCATCTCTCAAATAGTGTAAAACTGCGACAAACTCCACATGCCCCTTCATAGTAATTAGCTCCCTCATCGTGCAAAGACAAATTCAAATATTAACTAGAATAAAGATAATTTTCCATTCAATAATCATAAGAAAGAAAGGAAGACAAAAAATACAAGAAAACACATGGAAGAATGCAAGAGAAAACACCAAAGAAATATAGTTTTGGGACTAACAAATAAATAAATAAAAATTAATCTCACCTTGCAATTTCAACACATCTTCTGCATCTTTGTCCATTGGATTGAGTTCCCCAAAGTTGCATCTGTCACCAAATAGTTCTATGTCTGCTGGTTTTAATCCATGCAAAGTCCTCCGAACATGAGCCCATTTTATCTCTCAGGCCTCTCTTCCAGAATCCTTATGGGTTGTAAAGTAACCCAAAACATGAAATAATAACAAAATCAATATGAGTTGTTTTGCAAGCAAATTCTCCACATTAATTTATGGGCATGACATTACTATTTTAATAAGGTTACAAATATTCCATGGTTACCCTGTTTATAGTAATTTGCATAAGTGTGATTTATATATATCCTTGGAAAAAAACTATCCTTGGCACATCCTCCATTCATATCCAATCAATGGTGATATGGGGATGACATACCCTTAGTTGAATAATTAAATCCCATGTCCTTCCATTAATGGCATACCGAATCGCAAACTTGATAAGATCAAGAGAAAACCCAAACATTATGTGGTTAAGCCATATTACCCTGGCTTAGCCCTAATTACTCATGGGGGCTTGACTAGAAGGCAATATAATATCACGTTCATTCCTATTGCGGTATTAAATATTCATGAAAACCTAAAAATTATATTGCTTATATATTAAGGGGTATTGTTTCATATGACACGAATGAACATGCTATGATAGCGGTTTATTGAGTGAAGCCCCCGTGTAATTACTGCCCCTTATAGAAGAAAATTCCAAGTTTAATTAGAAAACAATTAATGTTGCAACTTGTTAGATGAGTAAGATAGATAAAATCAAAAACCATTATTATTTTCAAAAGCATATGCAAGAATGAAGGACATAAAGAAAAGACAAACTAGGTATCAAAATATCCACCAGGTGAGCAATAGTGAATGCGGTTATGAACAATAGGCTAGGAAAATCTATAATATATCATCTTCGAGATCAAGTAACAAATATGAGAGAGAGCCCGACTTATAGTGTTGACTTGAAATTACACTGCATAATTTAGTTTTTGAGTATTTTCTTCACTGGGAATATGGAGACTAGAAACACCAAATGTTCTCTGAAAGCAAGGAACAAAGATTAGAATTTAAAGCAAGAAACAAAGATTAGAATTTAATTTAAGGAAAAAAGCATTATTTATTTTGAGCTGGTAAACTTAGGGCTCAAACACAACTACATGCTTATTAGGCATCCATATTCTCATGGTTTCTTGTGTTATCTGCACCAAACCTCCCAACCACTACAAAACCTAACACACTTTTAAAAATATTTCACTGCTCCAACCCCTTCAATACTTTGCATATGAAAATAATCATGTTTTAAACTAAATAGAATTGTCATGCTGGAAAGAAATATGTCTTGAACATGGCCTAGAAAAGGTTGATGGTCATCATTCCTAAGAAACTGGTAATAATAACCCTTATGGTAAATATTTGTGAAAGGTTCCAACTATCTAGAAGAGGTGATCTGGTTTCACACTGTATTTTGAGATTTGCATTATGGTCCCTAGTCAAGTAATATAATTTTTTTTAATAAAAGGCTAATTTAATAATAATCAATTTTGACTTCATCTACTATATAGTTTGGATTCACTTTCCTTCAATGAACTAGAGTACGGGTTGCAAATTGTAAGAGTAAAAGAATAATAAGAACAATCCTAACCATCATTTAATACCACGAATGGTGGAAAGTCAATCTTCCACATCAGTGAGAAAAGCATGAAATCATGTTGTTTCACAAGTATAAATGTAATTACCGATAAGATATTAAGATGCTTTTATTAATATCCAACAAATTTCATAACTAAAAATGAATTCCAAGGAAAATTTTAGGGGGGGGATTTAGCCTCCGGTCTATTTTTTGACCTTTTCTTTCAAAGAAAGATTTGCCAATATCCCTTTTTTTCAAACATGTTTCATTCAAAGTCCATGGGATACTTTTTTTCTCTAAAAATAGCCAAAATTGTCCAAAAACTATATAAGTCCTTAGAAATTTGAATATTTTTACAAAATTTCTCCAATCATTTTATGGTTGCAAATTGAAGAATTAGTAATATTTGCCAAGGTTTATACACTTTTAGAAAATGATGTATCCTTAAAATTTTCCTTGATTGAATTCTTAGACAGAAGCAAAAGAATACATATATTGGGCTTTAGAATTTAATAAATATAATAATGTACAAAATCAGATCATGCAACATTATAAGATGTAGTATGAATGACTACATACTATGTCATATACATGTATTCCATTAAGAACTTTGTAAGGATTAGAAACAAGAAAAAAAAGCAAAAATCAAAACTTTTGTCTTTCCCTATTGATTGTCTTCGCATGTACACCTCATTCAATAATTATAAGATAGTCTTGCCTAGTATAACTAGCCAACAAAAAATCACTTACAACAACTTAATGACATGATATTATCAAATAGAAACTTACTATGTTATCTATCGTTATAAATACAACATAAAGCTAAGTGAAATTTGACATTTGCAATCAAAGTATCACGTTATAAGAATATCCAGCCCGCAACACATCTCCATTAATTTAAATGGAATTATAGTTACTTGATTCAAAGTGAGTGCAAGTTGAATAAACTTACAATGTGATTCTTCATTCATTGAAATATTGCACGGCTTGTTAACACAACACTAATGATAACACTCAAACTTGGCTCTGTGAGAACAATGTCAAATGCACTTCATGTTGTGGATCCAATTCGATACCTATTCCTATCATATCAATTGAGTTAATGACTATTCATAATCACGTCTCGATCATGATTCGAGATCAGGGAGGGATCTTAAAAACATCGTCTTAATCGGTGTAGTGCCCCTAGACTACTGTAGACATTGAGGGCACCTGTGGAGTGACCTGACCGATTGAAACATTAATTAAATAACCTTTTGACCTTATTTTTTGAGTATGTGTATCTGAACTGTTGAGGTAAATAAATAATTGCATATGTTAAATGATTAGCTATGACTATGGAAAATTATGTTGATGGATAATACTTAACGACTAGCTGTATGGTGATTATGTATTTGGTGACGAAATGTATATTTGATAAGATGAATGAGCAGTTTGAATAAATCATAAATGTTTAACAAATGCTAGAGTTAGAAACCAGATGATGATTGTTGAGAACAGTGGTACTAATAATTTGTTGTGAGAAGTGTGTGTAGAAACAAGTGAGACGGTTCACCAACGGACACACAAAGGAACATGGAGGGTCGTAGAGTACGGGTAAATCACACACAGGGGAAGCGACGACGATGTCGACTTCCGACAAGAATACCACGCATGAGCAGATAAGCATTGATCCGCTTGCTCAAGAGGAATGCGTGAGGGCGTACGAGGTGGGCCACGACGGAGCTGGTCACGTACGAGTTGAAGGGCGCGTAGTGAGAACGGACTCACTCCTCAGCGCCATTAGTCCCTAGATAGCATGTAGACGGAGGATGGATGGTAACGATTCCTAAAATCCCTACAAGAGTTCCCGCAAGTCAAAATGGAAAGATGGTGGCAGAAGGGCCCAACGATGCGGTACCCTATCAAGAACGGAAAGAATGGACGCAAGGACCCAATGAGGTGGTACCATGCCAAGGAATGGAAACCATGGATGATTGGACCCGACGGAGTGGTGCCATGTCAGGGGATTAAAAAATTAAGGAACCAGGAGCCCAACGACGCGGCACCGTGATCCTAGTGAGTTTGATTGTTAAATTAAACTGCATAAAAACTTAGGAGAATAACTCTAGATTATTACTTAGCAAATGCATAACAATAGCTTAGACATTTGCACATGAATAGTTATTTTGTTGAGCATTTAAATCCATAGAAATTATTATTTAGGAGCAAAATAGATTAGACACCTAGTCAACTAAAAGCTAGGAGTTGATTAAAATATCCGGGGGACAAACTAGAGCAAACTTAGGGATGTAGGTGCACTTCCCAGAGAAACTGACACTTGGATGGGTGAGTGTTTTAATTAAATAAATAATTAAAAATATTTAATTATGCATGAAGCGACATGTGTCGCAGGAGATTTCCCTTTATAAGGAAGGCTTAAGGAATGGGTAAGGGACCCATAATTGGGACGATTGTCGTAATTTTCGAATGCCTCAAAGACTTGCTGCTATCTAAGGGTTTGGCTTAGAAATCCTGGTGGGAAGGGAAGCCCAAGCTGAATTGCTGAAATACTTGTGTGAGCTCTACGAGCCAAAGCTCGGGGGAGGCCATGCGACTGAAAGCATGAGCCTATGGTTGGGTGGCGAAGCTAACGGTTGCTTCGCCTATGGTTAAACGAGCTTTGTTGGAGGGATCCTACGGAAGACGCAGACAACAATGGACCAGCTGGATCGGATTGACAGGTTAAGGTTTGCTTATTTTTGTTAAGTTATTCACTCTTTTATTTTATTTTTCCAATAACTATAATGGCTAATTTGTTTGTATGAAGTTATTAAAGTTTCAAGTTCAGTTCAAGGGGACCCTAAAGGAGGGGTCCTACATTTGGTATCAGAGCCGGTCGAGCCTTGAGGGCATCGTACTCAGATTATACACGGGTTGTCGGTATCGTTAGAACTGGGTTGATCGGACAATGGAATCAGCTGCTACTACAACAATCTACTCCGCCTCGAATTCGACATTTGAATCAGGTTCAAAACTATTTTAAAATATTATTTTGTTTTTAGTGTTTGAGATTATATTATAGTTTTGTTTTCAAAGAAAAAAAAAAAAAGAAATGGCTGTAATTCAATCTGAATTTCTATGAATTCACGACTCTGGTATCGATATTTATATATGTGAAAGTGCATAGACTTAGATTTAGTCCCTATAGGTGTTAAACTCTGCGTCTATCAAATTCGGTGCGGTGATTCCAGATTTCACAGTTGTTTTTAATTTGTTCTTAAAAGTTCTGCATTTCTGAATTGTAGTCTCCAGATTTGGCGTTTTGATTTCAAACTTAAAGTAATTTGAATCTAGATCTGGTGTTCGATTTCAATCTCATTAGCATTCCGAATGGCATTTTCTTTTTATTTCAAACTTACAGCATTTCGAATTTTAGATCTTGGCGTTTGGTTTAAAATTTTGATGATGTTTTGATGATACTTCCAGAAATTTAATTTTAGGAACGGTAACCTTGACCTTAAATTCCTCTGTATTCCACTTGAATTGGGGCAACGATCTTTGTTTTCTTTTCACTAAAAGTAGAGATCTTGTTTTATACTCCAATAGTAGATCTCAGCTTCCATGCTTAAAATTTTAAATCTCTGTTATTCCCAGATTCGAAACCGTAATACGTCCAGCTCTTAAACTACGTCTGTGTTCCAGCTCTTAAACTACAAAGATCTAGATTGGTTATTATTGCAATATTCCAGATATGAATTATTATGAATATTAAAACTCTGTTTTCACTCTGAGATTATGGTTATAAATCATGACGATAGATCTCTACATCACTTCTCTTTTTGATAAAGGCGTAGCCCGGGAATATATATATTTATATCCTGTGATTTCTCTGCATCCTTTTATTGTTTGATAAAGAGTTAAGTTCAGGTTTTATGAATTTGTTTTCTTTAGGAGAACGGTTTCTCTCCTAGGAGTTAGCACTCTAGTCGAGAGCGAGTGCTTGATCCTTGTACACGAGGATCTCGGTTTCGAATGGCTATTGCGATCTGCTTTTGATCTTAATTTTCTGTTGCGGAAAAAGTTTGTATGCTGGATTTTATGCATAACCTCTTCTCGGTTTGAATGGCTATTACGATCTTCCCTTTTGGATCTTGAATTTATGTTAGTGGAAGGTGTTTTACTTCCTGATCTGTTGCATAGATCAATCTTTGTGGTTAAACGTGTTGCTTGCTGTCTAAAATTATGTCTTTAACAGAAATTCGTGTGTAATCTAGAAATCTCAATGCGAGTTGAAGATCGATTATTTTTTTAATTTTTGTGTGTATTTCTTTTAACTTGATTGGCAACTCCAGATTTGCTGGATCTTATTTTCTCTTAAAATCTCAGTACTTCTTTTGAAAATGGTTGGTCGTTCTCCGGAATCAGTGATGCTTTAAATTCTTTTGAAAATGGTTGGTCGTTCTCCGGAATCAGTGATGCTTTTTCCTTTAAATCTTTGCAATTTGATTCTGCGAGTAACGTTCAAGAATTTTTTAATTTCGAATGCGTGTGCTTTTTTTATTATTATTCGCTGCGATTTGATTTTTAAGGAAACATTCCAGAATTTTAAAATTCGAATGCTTTTTCGACTTATTTCTCTGTGTTTGACTCTCGAACTGGTGAGTGATTCCAGATTCACATTGGTAGCTTAATTCCCAAGTTCTGTGGTGTCTTCCAGAAATAGAAATGAATTAGTAGTTAAACTTCCAATGCTGGGCATCTTCAAAATTCATCAAACGACTTGCATCTTGATCTAAGAAACTCTGTCAATCTAGTTTTGTTTGTAAAACCTTAAAAATCTGTTTTTCCCAATTATTTATTTATGTCCCGAGTTAATTATAAATGCTTGATGCATAGAAGAGAAGACGGATTGATCTCTGTTTATGGAGTATCATTGATTTTAATTGTTCATTCTTTTTTTAGTATTGTATACATGTATGTTAAAACCAAAATCCGATCTGCAGAGTTGAACCTAGTGGAGACGGATGGATCCACTATCCTTTTATTAGACTCGGTTTGCATTTAATGCATCTCCAGATTTTCTTTTAAATGATTTATAAATTCTCTGTGACACTCTTCTTTTTAATTTCAAAATCCTTCAAAATCCTGCAATGTGATCTAAATTTGATCGGCGTTAGGATTCTTGAAATTATGATCTCAAAATGCTATATTACTTTTCTTCTTTTAAAAACTGTGTTAGAATGGATTGAAACCCTTTTTTCTGTAAACTACTATGAGTGATTTGAAATCGATGTTTCATATTTTGTGCATATGAATTGTGACTATGCCTTTCTAAGCTCAGTCGTATTCTGTTCAATAGTCCAGAATTGTTCTTCGATTGGGGGTTAAATTCATTTGATTTGGTTTACAATCCATTTGGCATTTTCAAATTTCTTTATCAGTAATCAATTGGGAATAACTTATTCAACCCTGTACATTATTTTTGGCATTCTAGAATCGTTCTTGAATCACTACCTATTTATTCCTTTTAGAAATATTAGTATCTGCTAAATTAGATGTCAATACTCTGCTCAATTTGAACAAAGAGATCTATTCGTAGCGCGGGATCATCATTGTTCTGAGACCTATTTCATCCGCTCATTCTGTGTTATCAACAGAAATCAAACCTCTGTTTTGCATCTCTTTTGATGATTTAAGACCATGTTTTATCTTTAGACTCTCTGTCTGCTCTTTGTGGAGATCTAAGCAAACTCCCCGATCTTGCGATCTTGGAACATATTCTTTACTTCGATCTAGACTGCCGACATTGTCCAGGTCTAACAAGTGTTACTCTGTGCGTTATCATCCTATAACTTAGTGTACGGGTTATTTATGACTCTGTATCCTAAATTTATACATTGTAATTTTAACTTTTTATTATTATTATTCCCTATTCTTTTTATTTCGAAATCATTGGTGATCTCAGATCTGCTTAATTCATTTGTTCTTTAAGCTCTCGGTGTGTTAATTCGATTTCTTATTGTAACTTATGAAATGGACTTCTCGGCATTTAAGCTATGATTTGTATCTGACCCTCGAAAGCCTGTGAATATACTTGATCGTCGGTGGATCTAGTCACAAAATCCACGGTGTTACCTGAATTTATGTTATGATTCAAATAGGACCTAGAAATCTCTGTGTGTTTGATTGAAATGGCACCCTCCAGGGTTTTTTAATGTATCATGACCTCTGTGTATTCAAACCATGGCGTTTCCAAGTTTCGTAAGTGTGGATTATGACCCTGCATTATTTCTTATCTCTGCGTTTTCACTTGGTGGTGTTTGAACCTGGATCCCCGAAAAATATCCGTTGAACAATTAATGTAGTTCCCAGAAAATCAGTATATGAGCGGTACCTTGATCTTAAAAGCTCCATTGGCATCTAATCGAGAACCCTTACTCCAGAATCGCGTGGACCGGCGAATTGGGACTCCACCTATGAACTTAAGTTATCAAATCTGGAATATTTATTACCGAATTTCTTGAAAACACTATGTGTGATCATTAATTCTATACCCTGTGCCTTGTCACATGGAACTCTGTCTTCGAAATCTTGAACATCAGTCCAAAACGTCCATATCTGTGCTTCCCAGGATTGGCGGAAGAATGCGGTGTTGCATTAATTTAACACTCTGTGTAATTATCACTTAAAATATGTGCACCAATTCATTTCCAAACGTTTCCAGAATCCAAGGTTGAAATGAATTTGCTTGCTTAAATTTTGTGTATCGATCCATGCTTAGTGTCTTTCGATTTCATAAGTTGAAATGATCTTGCTAATTTTTATACTCTGTGCGATCGATCCAGCACCTGGGGAAAAACGTAGCTCAGCCTATAGCTTGTATTGCTTATACGTTTTCTTGTTAACTCAGTAAACTCATAACTGTGGATTCTAGTGTTTGAATTGGGGAAAAGAGGTCGAGTTCATTAGATAAAAACTGACCATTAACTTGTGCTTCATTACTGTTTGAAATGTTTTTTTTATTGAATTACTCCATAGGCTACTAAACACTGAGTCGGGGAAATCGAATCCAGTAATTAAAACCAACTCGTTGGCACTATTTCCTTTTAATTCGAATCTCTGTGCAGTTAATTGTCTAACTCTGCATGATCGACTGTTTCAACCCTGAGGTATTCTTTGTGCATTTCCAGAATTTTCTAATTTCACACAACTGAGATTATAATTTATTTTAAGATTTGTTTGCATCCTTGTTGACATTTCCCCGATCCCTATCGAAAAATTGATTCAAAGTATATAAGAAGAATCACTCAAACTCTGTAGTATTTCAATAGCATTTCAGAATTATTCGTATTACAGTCGAATAAGATTTACGTTTATTTAGGATTAGATCGCATTTCGATGGCATTTCCAAATCTTAGCCAGAGTCTATTGTGGGTATGAAACGATCCATAAAGAAATTGTGAATGTTGTCATAAATTTTACTTCCGCGCTGTTGAGCTTGAATTGTATCCACCCAACCCTCTCTACATCCTCCATGTCGAGTGTCCCTTCATTTAAGCGACCCACAAATCACTAGCGCCATGTGTTGATCTGAATGCAGCCCAAGCGCGCTTAACTGCGGAACGCTAGTATGATCGCACCCTTTTGTTGAATAATTGTTGTTAAATGCAAATTGTTTTCATATTTTCTCACTTTAATGACATGCATGATGAAAAAGCTATGAATTAAAGTTTCATAATTTATTGATCAAATGAACATAAAAAGCTATGGTCAAGAGAAGGAAAGATGTAAAATCGATTTGTAAAAATTTAATATGTTTGATTGCATGCAAGATCATAAATTTGTGTAAATTAGAAAATGAAAAGAGGCTTGGGAGATAATTGTCAAATACCTAATAATTAAGGGAGGTGCCATTATGAAATTTATGATACACAAATTTGAATGAGTTATAATTGATCCATGATGATAGTTTTGCATCTTAGTTAATTTTCTAAATGTCATTAAGAAAATCATGTGAATTGATTTTCTAAATTCAACATGCGTAAACGAATACATGGTGGCATGGTTTGTGAAAACTAAGAATACATTTCTTAGTTACTAAAACACTAAAGAGAGTTGATGATCTGTAATTGAGAACCTTTATGGTTGTTAAAGGTTAGGTATCTTCTTAAGCATTATAAAGACTTTGAAAAGATAGAAGATACTTGTTCTTTTTCTATCTTCACTTAAATATGATCATGAGAAATGATGGAATGCAAATAAATAGTACGATTTAATTCTTGTAAAGATGATAACTTGAGATATTAATGTGTTATCTTGAGGATATGTTAGGTGGAGAAGTTGAGACGACCAAAGAGGTAAGTAACTAATTATTATATGGTGTTGGTGTCATAGAATATATTATGTAAGTAATGATCGGATGGAAAATATGACGTAGTAATCATATTGATAATGTTAAAGTTATGAGTTAAATTTTATATATCCAAGCAAAACATGTGCTTGTTATATGAAAGGAAAGCAATAGGCAAGAATTGTTCGAATTGATGAAAAATTTATTTAAGAATAAGTACTTAATATATGTGCATAAGTATGACAAGACAATGCACATTGATATGATTGATGTCCTTAATACCATGTAATCGAAACATTTAATGCATAGGAATTATGCATAAACAATATAGTAATGCATGAAAGTTATGGATTGAGCTTAATATCACTATTTAGATGTAGTAAATATAAAATTTGATTTTTCCTTCTCAATTACTTTGTTGAAATAGTTATGGTATGAGTAACCCTTTGCAAGAATATGCAAGTGTAGATGCAGGTGCTAAGGATTATCAGAAGCCTCAAACCGAGGAGGTGAATATAATGGAAAGCGGTGAAAAGAGGTCATCTTTATTTTATGAGTAATGGTATTACCAAATTTAAATTAAGCATTGGGGACCATTTATGCATATTATTTATCCATGCTTTAAAAGAAAGAAAAAAAAAATTGCCTTTGGGAAAAGTAAGGGAAAAGTAGATCTAAATTTTCATTTTGAAATGATTATGTCCTGCTTATTAGAAAAAAAGAAAAGAAAAAAGTAGCTAAAACATCATTGAAAATGTATGCTTAATTGGGATTTAAGACCAACGGCGAGTCCAAAAAGAAGATAATTTTAGTAAAGTGGAACAAGGATGTAGTGCCCCTAGACTTAAATCCTTGCTTGGATTTGTTAGGCTTGATAAACTTTTGGGTGACTATTGACGCAATGCAGCTTATAGATAACTTGGATATTGTAAACCTTTGTAGATGACTAGAAGGTATAGAAAATCTAATTTGGTACTGACAGTTATAAAAGAATTATTGGATATGTATTACATAAGGATACGATTAAGTCCCGAGGGTGTATTGGAACAATTCTAATTGATATAGAAAATAGTGATTAGGACCACTTATGCTTATAGCCATGATTATTGGAGAAAAATAGAATACAATGACATGAAGATGAGAATAGCAATAAAGATAAAGCCTAGCGTAGAAAGTACAAGAACAAAAAAAAAAAAAAAAAATTATTAACTTCGGGACGAAGTTCTATATAAGAGGGGGTGTATGTAATGCCCCTAAAATGACTGTGGACCTTAAGGGCACCTGTCGAGTGACCCAGCCGAACAACTTCAATAAAGTGGTTTCTTGAGCCTTGATATGTCTTAAAAGATTGAGGAAAACCTGAAGATGTGAATGACGACAATAATTGATAAATGAATTAAGGAATTAAATTATATATGTGGAGTGGTATAATTGATTGATTAGTTATTGCTTAATGATTAGCCCTGATTGATCAAGTCAAAGTGTAATAGGACAGTTACAGTCCTAGATCTGTGACTTGGGAGGATGCAATTGAGAAGCGTCATAGTTTTCTGCCTTTATTCTGAACTTCGGGACGAAGTTCTAAATAAGTAGGGGTGTATGTAGTGCCCCTAGACTACTATAGACATTGAGGGCACCTGTGGAGTGACCTGACCGATTGAAACATTAATTAAATAACCTTTTGACCTTATTTTTTGAGTATGTGTATCTGAACTGTTGAGGTAAATAAATAATTGCATATGTTAAACGATTAGCTATGACTATGGAAAATTATGTTGATGGATAATACTTAACGACTAGCTGTATGGTGATTATGTATTTGGTGACGAAATGTATATTTGATAAGATGAATGAGCAGTTTGAATAAATCATAAATGTTTAACAAATGCTAGAGTTAGAAACCAGATGATGATTGTTGAGAATAGTGGTACTAATAATTTGTTGTGAGAAGTGTGTGTAGAAACAAGTGAGACGGTTCACCAATGGACACACAAAGGAACATGGAGGGTCGTAGAGTACGGGTAAATCACACACAGGGGAAGCGACGACGATGTCGACTTCCGACAAGAATACCACGCATGAGCAGATAAGCATTGATCCGCTTGCTCAAGAGGAATGCATGAGGGCGTACGAGGTGGGCCACGACGGAGCTGGTCACGTACGAGTTGAGGGGCGCGCAGTGAGAACGGACTCACTCCTCAGCGCCATTAGTTCCTAGATAGCATGTAGACGGAGGATGGATGGTAACGATTCCTAAAATCCCTACAAGAGTTCCCGCAAGTCAAAATGGAAAGATGGTGGCAGAAGGGCCCAACGATGCGGTACCCTGTCAAGAACGGAAAGAATGGACGCAAGGACCCAACGAGGTGGTACGATGCCAAGGAATGGAAACCATGGATGATTGGACCCGATGGAGTGGTGCCATGTCAGGGGATTAAAAAATTAAGGAACCAGGAGCCCAACGACACGGCACCGTGATCCTAGTGAGTTTGATTGTTAAATTAAACTGCATAAAAACTTAGGAGAATAACTCTAGATTATTACTTAGCAAATGCATAACAATAGCTTAGACATTTGCACATGAATAGTTATTTTGTTGAGCATTTAAATTAATAGAAATTATTATTTAGGAGCAAAATAGATTAGACACTTAGTCAACTAAAAGCTAGGAGTTGATTAAAATATTTGGGGGACAAACTAGAGCAAACTTAGGGATGTAGGTGCACTTCCCAGAGAAACTGACACTTGGATGGGTGAGTGTTTTAATTAAATAAATAATTAAAAATATTTAATTATGCATGAAGCGACATGTGTCGCAGGAGATTTCCCTTTATAAGGAAGGCTTAAGGAATGGGTAAGGGACCCATAATTGGGACGATTGTCGTAATTTTCGAATGCCTCAAAGACTTGCTGCTATCTAAGGGTTTGGCTTAGAAATCCTGGTGGGAAGGGAAGCCCAAGCTGAATTTCTGAAATACTTGTGTGAGCTCTACGACCCAAAGCTCGGGGGAGGCCATGCGACTGAAAGCATGAGCCTATGGTTGGGTGGCGAAGCTAACGGTTGCTTCGCCTATGGTTAAACGAGCTTTGTTGGAGGGATCCTACGGAAGACGCAGACAACAATGGACCAGCTGGATCGGATTGACAGGTTAAGGTTTGCTTATTTTTGTTAAGTAATTCACTCTTTTATTTTATTTTTCCAATAACTATAATGGCTAATTTGTTTGTATGAAGTTATTAAAGTTTCAAGTTCAGTTCAAGGGGACCCTAAAGGAGGGGTCCTACAATCGGTTTCATGGATGTGAATTATAACATCCAACATTTCATATTTGGATCAAATGCCCTTCCCTTGGCTCAACATTATTCTTATTTTATTATATACCCTCCAAGTCACTCTCGTTTCCATGTGATTCCATACAAAGATGACGCATATTTGAATCGTTCTACCGAGGTTGTTACAAATAAGCCTAGTATTTTCTCTCGATGCGTCTAACATATCATCCCAATACAGTACCAATCCAACAATTCATTTATGTCTTATTCTGGATTGACAATAGTGTATTGTGTCGATATAATTCGTCCATTCACAATAGAAATAGATATCTTAGGTTCATCATTTATCAGTGATTCTATCCAATCATGATAATGCTGTCGACGGATCATTTATTCATAACCTAGAATACTTTATTCTAGAATGGTGGATCGAAATTCTACATCTGTCACATCTACAATAATGATTCCAATATCCACCTTCCAAGTATTGATGGATCATTGACATCATCACCATTCATGCCACAATTGTGTTTTCTTGCTTGCAATCATTTAACTATCTCGTATTTATGTTATGCATTCACAATTCCGACAATATGCCTTAGTTGATAGAAATCTATATATTAATGGAAAATGTCCAGGCAAATAATTTTTAATTAGGCTAGCAGAGTTGCAGCTAAAACATACAAAACATAAGGGATTTTCGTATTTTGACCACACTAAACATTCAAACTCTCTATATGTTGTTGCTTGTGTTCTAGGATGACAATTGGAGCTACATTTGTAGTTTTTGAAATTCCTAAGGTTCTCAACTACGACATTTGACTATTTAACCACAAACTCCAATGTATCATATATATCTTAATGAATGTTTTCATGCCCTAGGTAAACCAATGTCCATCCTACTCATCATGGAGAGAATTAAATCCAAATGAGAAGTCAAAGCATACTTCAAATTAGCATCAAAACAAAGAAACAAAAGCATCTTTGGAAAAATAAGTGACATAAGTTCATAGAAAACTAAATAGTTTGTATCAACTCAAAGATCTAGCAAGTTAAAATGTTAAGAATTACAAAATAAATTAGAATCAACAACACTAAATAATGCAAATTCAACATAAGCATCCAATTTTGCATCATACTAGATAAATCTACATTATAAATTTTTAACGATATTTTATCGGGTCAAATAAATGTCCAATAGATATCTTGATATTTAGAACACATGTCAATTGCTGTATAATTTAGTATTGGGTCAAAGAGCCGCAAATTTAAACACTACAAGTAATGGAGGAAATTGTTGATGCTCAAAATGACACGGTTTGGGCAACAAAACGTAAACAAACTTGGATGGATGTCCAAGGGGATGAAGGGGTATGGTATCTCAGGTTTTGTTTAGAGCCCTTGGGTAGATAGGATAATCACGGTTGATCAATGGCATGAAAAGCATTAATAAAAGAAAGCATAATTTGATACTTGATAATAAATGACATAATGCTTTCTAATTAAGAATGTCACTTCACTAACGAACTAAGTGTAGCCTATCTAGCAATGCATGCATAAATAAATGGAAGAGGAATTCATTAACTAATGGAAAAAGATAAAGGAAACAAATTGTAAAATATTTACAAATAACGAAAAGGATGTTAGTAGGGTAAAAATGTGAAGGTGGGTAACACTTCCATGAGAAACCAGCGCAAAAAAGTCTTAGCGGAGGTTATTCGGCCGATTAATATTTATTATTCGACCGAATAAAAAATATTATTCGGTCGAATAAGTTTCATTATTCGGGCGAATAATGTATAAGTTATTCAGCCGAATACCTACTAACGGTTCGCCGTTTGGTTTAACGGGGACCCTTGAAATGTGTGCAAAGCACTGCCGGACGAAAAAAAATTTCGCGTGTTTGTTTATTCGACCGAACAAGTTTTCGGCCGAATAATTATTCGGCCGAACAATGATTCGGCCGAACAATTATTCAGCCGAATAAATTTTCTACATAAAAACCCGGCCTCGTCCACAGTTTGGCAATTGTGGTTTGTGATTTTCTGGACCCCGCACGTGGGCCCGTTGCAGATTCTCGCCACCCTGCATGGCCACGGTGACGACGCCTGCACGCTGTTGATGCTTGCCCGGTGCTGATGCTCGCCCGCTGGTGCTGATTCTCCCCTGTGCTGATTCTCCCCTGGTGATGATGCTCGTCCGGTGCTGATTCTCCCCTGGTGCTGATGCTCGACTGTTGTAGCTTCGGCCTTCGTTCGAACGTCGATGTACGTTCGTTGTGTGGGTAATCCCTGACGCATTACTCTCGACGTTCGTTCTTTTTGCTGTCTGTCCGCTCCTCGCCACTCCCGACGCTCGCATGATCGCTGACGCTTGCTCGCCCTCTCTGTTGATACTGCTCGTCACAGCAGTTGGAAGCTCCCTTCATCGGGGAGGCTGACTTACGGTTCTGCAAGTTTGAAATTTGCGGATTAGGGCGTTTGCTGCTTGACGGATCCGCGTGGAGGTGACGGCTGCCTGGTGAGTTTATAAATTGTTTCATCATTTCGTTGTATGTCTGTTTTTTATTTTGCAATTCTATTTGTGTTGTATGCGTATGTTTTCGTGTTTTAAAGTCTTCTCGAAATGTGGTAGTGTGTGCAAGTTAGTTCTTTTGTTGAGTTGGAGGGTGTTATCGTCGCTTCGTTTGTTGAGTTGGAGGGTGTTATCGTCGCTTCGTTGGTTGATATTTTTTCATTGACAGGTATGTTTTGACGATTAGTTGTGTCGTTTTGATTTCATTTTCATAATTTTATAGTTTCTTGTTGTTAACCCATTTTGTTGTTGTGTGTAGGAAATATTTATCGTTCGACGAGTTGGTGGTATTATCTGGTGCGGCATTGTGGTTCGACAATCTGTTCACTGTGAGTCTGGTTTAGAGGTATGTAACATTCCTGATCTTTTGTATTGTTAAAAAAATTGTAGTCATTTGAAGAAAATTAAAAAAAATATTTGCATTGAAGGTTAAAATTAGACTGTTCAGGTTTTTTACATTTAATTTTATGTTAATTTTGGTTAACAGAGTTTAAGAACTCTTTTCATGAACAGAGTGCTTAAACTCTGTTCATGAACAGAGTTTAAGAACTCTGTTCATGGACAGAGTGCAAGAACTCTGTTTATGAATAGAGTTTAAGAACTCTATTCATGGACAGAGTGCTTAAACTCTGTTCATGAACAGAGGCTAAAAACTTTGTTCATGAAAAGGTGAGAAATATATGTTTTATATAATAAGATATAAAAAAGAAAAAAAAGTTTTATCCTTAAACAGAGTTCTTGAAAGTTTTATCCTTAAACAGAGTTCTTGAACAGAGTTCAAGAACTCTGCTCTTGAACAGAGTTCTTGAACTCTGTTCAAGAGCAGAGTTTACAGATTCATGAGGCCTTAAATTTTGTAGAATTAACATGTACAACTTCAATATGTTTTGAGTCAACAGTTGTGTAAATTTTTTTTTTTAATAAATAAAGTACGATTCTTATAAAAAGTGGATATATATATATATATTTCGTGTGATGTTTATTTTTTGAGATATATAATGTAATCATATGTGATGGTTGAAAAATTTGTAAGGTGACTATACTACTACAATTAACTGCATTGTATTTTCCATCTGATTATGAGATGATTATTAATTTTATCTTTATGTTGCAATAGTAGTGATGCTAGAGTTAGGGGAGGGACTTACAAAAACAAAAAAAATGAGTTATACTACTCTAGGCACCCCTACATTTGGTATGCAGTTCTTTATGAGATATGTCTAAGTGTGTAGAAGTAACATGTACAACTTCAATATGGTATGAGTTGACATTTGCGTAAGTTCATTGAAATATATAATTTAATCATATTGATAGATGAAAAATTTGTAAGATTACTATACTACTACAATTAACTGCATTATAACTTATATCTGATTATGAAATGATTATTAAATATGTCTTTATGTTGCAATAGTAGTGATGGTAGGAATTTTATTTTATTAATTATGCTAGAGTTAGGAGAGGGACTTACAAAAAAATTCACTTATATTGCTTTAGACACCCCTACATTTGGTATGTAGTTCTTTATTAGATATATCTTTAAGTCCATAGAATTAACATGTACAACTTCAATATGTTACGTGTAAATTTAGAAATCATATCAAATGGAAAGAGTGGAGTCTTCGAAGCGAAAGCGTAGGAGGTCATCACATTCATCGGGAATTGGTGTTCCAATTGGTAGTCAAAGGTTGTCAAATTCACCTCGGGGTTCGAGTTTATTGTATGGGTCATAATCATATGATCACCATCAAGTTGATAGGGGTACAAATGATTCCCCTTTATCTTCTGTGGGAGAACGTCAATCTCAACCTTCTGTCGGTATGAACATTAATGTTTCAATACATGTATAATTTGTATTTTTGTATGTTTCAAATTTTTGGACAAGGTTAACACTTGACTAAGGCTATATTTGAAACAGAGCGAGGTTCAGAAGAAGTGCCTAATTCGACAGAGTGGGAGGAAGATCAAGATAGGATTGGAGATGATGGGATAGGTGCGGGTGCAGATCAGGGTCGCGAAGATCCTCCTAGAGCTAGGATGACATATGTTCCACTAGCTGAGGGGTGTACACCCATATTGACTTATCCGTCTGATTTACCTGATGAGATTCCATGGGAAGGTGTTGTGCAACAAACTATCCTTGAAAGTTGTAGATCCCACTATGACAGGTTGAACAATGATCTTTGTTCTTTGGATCTCCTTCTAGAGAGAAGACAAAGTCTAGAGATTGTTTTGGGGTCATTGCAAAAATTCATTGATACATATGAGGAACTTGGACCAACTACGAATGGTTTTGTTCGTTTGATGCAGAGGCGAAGGGACCAAGTTATGAGTCCAGACAAGTGGGAGGTTGTGAAGGAGAGAGTCACCAAAGAACAAGCCAATTCAATGTTTAATTTCAAAGAAGGCCTTAAGCGAAAAATGTTGAAAGTGCAATATTTCAAGCATCCTCAAATTGCACATTTAATATATGATCGGTTTCTTACAGCTTATGGTTGATTGCCATGGAATGATGAGGTTCCTAATTATTTTGCTAGATTTTTCTATGCGGAGTTTTTTTTAGGTATGAAGCCAAACTATACTAATGTTCCTTCTGACTTTTATGGAGTTGGAAAGGGTCGAATATATAATCGAAAAGGTGCTCTTAGAGACCCTACAACTCTTCGACCTCCACCTGAGATACCTTGTCCACCTAGGGTTGTGGCTTTAAGATAAGAGATGGAGCCCACATCCCAACTTGGGACAACTGCAAGGGAATCGGTAGGTGATGGTTTAGCGTCAGCTCTTGTTGGAGTAGAAGTGGGATTGGGTCGAGAGAGGGCTCGTGCTACTATTCGTCAAAAGTTTGTTTACAAGACAAATGATGAGGTAGATGGATTGAGCATCGATGATCTCAGGGCTTATGCTAAGTCTTGTCACGATATAGCTTCAGATGTGTTATCCAATGACACATCGAGTATGGGAGAGGTTTGTTGATTATGCTATGACAATCTATTTGATTTTTTATTATTCATTTTGAATTGAATTTTTTGTTACATAGTAATAAGTATATTAAGCAAATGTATTTTGTTTGCAGTTTTCTAGAATGTTAAATGCACATAATTTTCGAGTCTCCACTAGTCAAAATGAAGAGCATCCTAGTCAAAATGAAGAGCGTTTTGGAGAGGTATATTAATTATAATATTTATGATTGAACTTGATATTTTTGTTTTTTTGAATTTTAGTAAATATCAATGTATCTTATTGTTAATTTGACTTATCCATGCAGGTTTCTTTAGAATTGAACTTTTTAGATGATTTACCATCTCTTGTGAGCTAATGATTTTAATTTTCTTGTTTTGGTTTTAAGTTAATTGCTTAATTTATTATATGTATCTACTATGTTTTATTCATTAACAAAATTTAAATTTTAGGGGAGAGACCATTTGGAAATTGGGGGTGAAGATGTAGGTTCTTTGATGAATGCGGATATTGGCACCGATGTAATTTTGTTGAACTAGAAAGGATCTCTGATATAAGTTTAATATTTTATATTTTTTGGATTTATTTGAAAATTGTTTGCATGCTTTAGGATTCATAAATAACTTTTGTACATGTTGCAGCTTGGCTCTCTTAGATCCTTTGGAGCCAAAGGGAAGGCTCTGGTGGAAAAAAGTGGTGGACATGCATTCAAAGAATTTGATGTAAGAATTTTTTAATAATTGAATTGTTTTTTTATGTATAAGTTTAATATCTTGAATTTAGTTTAAAATTGTTTAAATAATTTATTATCTATTTATAATTTGTTTTTATGTGTATTGTAGGCCGAGTTGAGTCCCAGGGAAGGTCCTAGTGGAAGATAGTGGAAAGATATTGGTCCAGATGGATAGTGGTTCAAACTTTATTGTTTTTGTTGATATATATATATTGTAGTTGTTTTGAACATGAAGGGTATTTATTTTTTGATTATACATATATGTACATTGAACTCACATGTTCATGAATTTTTTTTTTAGATTATATATGAGTGCATGTTAATTATTTCTCATTTGGTAAAATGTTTAGAATATGTTTTACATGAATGTTTAAAATGTTTTGATAATGTTTAGAATATGTTTTGCATGAATGTTTAAAATGTTTTGATAGGTGCAATCTAAAATTAAGAAATGTTGAATGTTGAGAATGAATGTTATGGAAGAATGAATGTTGGGAAAGAATGAATGGGAGGTGTTAGGAATGTTTAAAATGTTAATCTAAAGTTAGGAAATGTTCAATGTTGAGAATGAATGTTATGGTAAGAATCAATGTTGGGAAAAAATGAATGGGAGGTGTCAAAAATGTTTGAAATGTTAAAAGTGAATGAAACATTTGATAGGTGCAATTTAAAGTTAGGAAATGTTGAATGTTGAGAATGAATGTTATGGAAGAATGAATGTTGGGAAAGAATGAATGGGAGGTGTTAGGAATGTTTAAAATGTTATTCTAAAATTAGGAAATGTTCAATGTTGAGAATGAATGTTATGGTAAGAATCAATGTTGAGAAAAAATGAATGGGAGGCACGTCAAAAATGTTTAAAATGTTAAGAGTGAATGAAACATTTGATAGGTGCAATTTGAAGTTAGGAAATGTTGAATTTGTAAAAACTTTTCAATTTTGTTATATGTTGAGAATAAATGTTATTAAAATGTTAATAATGAATGTTTGGAACATTTGATAGGTGCAATTTAAAGTTTGGAAACGTTGAATTTGTAAAAAAAATTTAGTTTGTTATGTTGAGAATAAATGTTATTAAAATGTTATGAATGAATGTTCGAAACATTTGATAGGTGCAATTTAAAGTTTAGAAATGTTGAATTTGTAAAAAAAATTCAATTTGTTATGTTGAGAAATGTTATGGAAAGAATGAATGTTGAGAAAGTGTTGAATCATAAGAATGAAGGTTTAAAATGTTAAGAAATGGGATGTTAAAATGTAAAGAAATGAAATGATGGGAATTTTGGGATGTTAAAATGTAAAGAAATGAAATGATAGGAATTTTTGATAGAAATATGAAGTTTTAATAGGTTCAATATTCTAATGTTTTGAATGAAAATCTATGAATTGTTTGATAAAAGTTTCAATTTTTTGGTTGTTTGATTCATATGTAAATTTTAAATTTTAACTAATGTTTTTCATATGTTTATTGTTTGATATGATACATTGCATATGTAAATTTCAAATTTTAACTAATGTTTTTCATATGTTCATTGTTCAGGTACTTTGTAGTTCGTGAATTTCTAAATGTTGAAATCATGGCAAATAGGGATAATGATTTTTTGTTTTTTAATCACAAGTGAGGATTTCCGGAGTGTGAAACTTATGCTAAGTTAGAGCAATGAATTTTATACAACAATTCGATGAATTTTTATCGATTTGTTGTAAATAATCATTGCTCTAATTTAACATAAGCTTCACAATCCAGGAATTCTTGTTTGTGATTAAAAATCAAATGATTATTATCTTCATTTGTCATGATTTCAGTTATGTGAACTTACATGTGAGAGATATATTATCTTTGTGCAACAATCATTTATTTAAAAACTATATAGATTAACAACTTGTTTTAAAAAACTCATTCAGATCATATTTATGGTGAAGTATATTAAAGAAACATGTTCAATGGATTAAAAGAATAGAAAATTTAGTATATTTTTTGGTGATTTTTCATTGGCATCAATCAATCAAAAGTAAAAATTCGGGGCGGAGTGTGGGGATAGCCACATCCGTTATCTCATCCCTTAAGTGGTCTAATAAACATATGGGGACCCGAATAAAGTACTTTTGAATTCCCAAATAATTTTTGAATTCATTTTTAAGCATGTTAAAGTACAACCATTTAAACTCTTATGTTAGTTGTCATTCAAGATAATATTCATAAAAATTCAATGAAAAAATATACTATGCACAACAATTGTGACACATGGACAAAAAATATATTGTACACAACAATTGACATGGACAAAAACATAGATCAATTCATTTTTGATATATAGTTAAAAACATCGCAATGGAATGCCATCCTCAATTATCCGTTCATGGTCACATATGGATAGTTTCCATTTTTTGGTTTTTAATTGTTTTTTTTATGGAACTTGTACCAACCTTATTCGAGATGCACATACTAAATGACTATACTGACAACATATAACATCGGGCTCATAATCTTGAAAGTAGACATAATTTTTAGTCATTTGCGTCTGCTGAAAAAAATAGCCTTTTAAAATGATGGATACTCTTTCGTATGTAAATCCGTTGTCATTGTAGTCCTCCAATAACTTCATTTTTCCTTCAGTGCATCGCATCAAATAATATTTGACATTTTCGTTGTTGTCTAAAGGTGCAATCACAGCGAAAACATCTCCTGCGCAAATTATAATTGGTGTTAACGTTTTTAAATGAATTAAATTGACTATACTTATGGCGATGGACTAGAATGAACAATTAACTTAAAAGTCAAGTAAGTTTATTACCTTCTCTAACAAGATCTGAAATTCTATCGCCATCAGACGATATTGCTATTTCTTCTGATTCTAACTCTTCTACACTTGCTAGTGGCATTTTTCCTTTTGGATTAATCTCTGTGTGTTTCCAAGCTTTTACGTAGTTGTTTGTTATGTTTTCACAAACTTCTGTAGATTCAACATTTTCAATGCAAATATGACAAAAGCATGATTGCTTTCTATTGTCAAATGCAAACACGTTTTGAAATGATTTTGTTTGAATAGAGTGAAGATCTCTAGTCCCATGTATGGTGCTAGCGTCATATGGTATTGATCTATTTATATCTTGAACTCCAACAAGCCAAAAAAACCTACACAATAAATGGTGAATCACTTTCAAAGAACAAATTTTAATGTCAGTGTACATGTACTTAAATGTTAGTGTACATTTTTTAAAATTTCAAGAAATAATAGAAATTAAAAAAAATAGTGTACATACCTGCGCACATCTTTTGATTGTTGATTATAATAATGGCTTAGATTTAATTGACACCATTGGACAGCTTCTGCAGCTGAATGAAACCGTGCAGAAGAATAGTTCATTTGTCATCTTCGAAGTGCTCTTTTTACGCATGCTCCTGCACCATCATGTTCACCTTTTCCATGCCCAGTTTCAAAGAAATTCCAGCGATGTTTAATGTTCAACGCTTTATGAAGTCGACATAACCAAAAAAATGATCGTGAAGATTTAAATTGACCCGCACATCCATCAGACCATATCTAATACTCATTGAATTTAACTTCGTGTTTTTTTAGTGAGTCATAGAAAATATTTTCTATACAATGTTGAACAAAATGTGTATCATGTGTATGATCATTGCTGATATAGAAGTGATATTCTTTAATCACATCTCGATTGTCACATGTGCTTTCAATGCCATCAACATCTTGTTGAGAATGTCTATATACAACATGGACAAATATCGAAACTTGGTCAGAGTGATAGTATTCATTCTGTATCTCTTTTTGTGCAGCAAATGTATAGTTTTCAGCAAAATCAACCATGGACAAAATTGTTCCGGGTGGAAAATTTTCACGAGACTGTTTGAATTAAAGATCTTGCCATCATGCTCTATGTGAATGCTGGGTGTATTTATAAATTTCGCTTTCAAATTTTTTGAGAAAATCTGTTACGCATATCTTGTCTTCTAGCAAATCAATTCTTTTGGAATGTGAATCACTAGAACTTGTACTATAATTGATGTATTCGTATCTCCTCCAATCAACATTTACATTTGACAACGATTGATCATTATCGATAGGATATTTATTGTGGAATAGCACCAGATTTCCACAATGATGACAATGTTTTCCATTGACACATTTCTTTGAATAAAATACTTCATCGTGATTTCTCTCACATAAAATTTGAGATATGAATTTACGTATTGTGGGCGGAGGTGGTGAATTTGTCCAATTTTTTTTACCAAATTCAAGAAACGTGTCATAATATAACTGAAATTGCACATGATAACGGCAACAACATGTATCACGTATAGTAATAGGTCTAACATACCATGGTTTTTGTTGCACAAATGTAGTGATTGATATATTAATTCCACGATGATATTCCTTGAATTTATTGAACAATTGTACTTGTGTCATGTCCATTGAATTTATTCCACGATGAATTTATTCAATGTCTTCCTTGTCTTTTCATGCCCGCAAGCATGTATTACTGAATATGCCCACATGCTCCACTTATGCCAAGTTACCAACATCGTCATGAATTCCTTGTCAATTGTTCTTGTCTTGTCTTGTCCAAGTCATCTTCAAATGACCACAGTATGGGTCATTTGACTAGGTGTGTCAATCAGGTTGCTAAGTCATCAATGCTCACTTGTGCTTCATGTCATTTGCCTTGTCCTCTGTCATCATGTCCATGTCATATCTTCAATTTTTGTCATTAATGTTGTCATCAATGACAATCCTATTCATCAATATCCCCCTTTGTCTTTGATGGCAACTATCTGGCTTCTTCTTCTCCCCCTTTGACATTAATGACAAAGGGTCAGTGAGCCATTAATGGCTTCACAAAAAAAAATTCAACCTTGAATGCTGCATGAACTTTTGACTGATCTTTGACTGACCTTGGTGTTGTTTCTTGCAAATCATTCCTGTGTCTTTTCACTTGTCACACACATACTATCCATGAAATTCTTGCTGCTGAATTTTTCATGTCTAATTGCTCCCCCTATCATATATACCACTATATCCTTTGAATAAGTTATTTCCTTTGGAGAATTTGACTTCAATTCACTGTGATTATATGCCTGAATGTTTCTTCCTACAAAAAACTGTAGTAGAAGCTTGCATGCCCATATTTACATGTTGTTTCTGATGCCAATATCTTTTCTGGATATGCTTGTGCAAATGGTTCACCTGCTCTCCAAATTAGATAAGTGTTTCTTTGCCAATCATTTCAATAGCTGGATACAATCTAGTAAACTCATAAAAGGTAAGCATGCATCACCATACTCTCCCTTCCCGGTATGACAATCTGATCTATTGTCAAGACAAGCTGTCATCATCAAAAAACTTTGTCAAACTGAGTATGTCTTTTGGATACCAAAAATTATCATAGTACACGAGTATGTCATAATTCGAACATCAACCTCTTGATCAGACTTCTCAAAGAACTTATACACCGACTGTAAAGAGATCACTGAAATGCATCATCATTTTCAATCTGCTCATCAGAAGATATTGTCATCATAAAGTCTTGCTAATCAATGTCAAGCTGCTCATCCCATATTTCGTTTGTCAAACAATTTCTTGATAATCACTGTCTACAACTTGTCTCATTCTTCACTATCAATTTGTTGTTATGCCACTTCTTGCACAACCAACTTGTCAACCATACTTGTATCAATTTTCATGCCTTCCTTGTCAAGCACACTTCTCATACCTCTGCTCCAAAACTTCTTCTTCATCCCCATTGAAAATCAGAGATAAAATATTTTCACCATCGAATTCCACCTCTCTTCTTGCCATCGGATCACCTTATAAGAATAAAGTCAACCTGTAGCTTCTTTTCTTCAAAAAAATTGTTGAGAACAAAATTTCAGATGCCTTTCTTTAACCACAGAGTCTGCTTCATACTATAGCTGGAAGTCTTCAAAAAAAATTGGTCAATAATCATGAGTCTTCAATTTGCTCCCCCTATCACCTGGTCATCACTCAGATTGTCATCATCAAGCTTCTTTTCAGATTGGGATGAAAGGTATTATTTTCAACAATTCATTTGTAAAAAGAAACAAGTCTGATCTTGTCATCTTCAGATTTCACATATATATTCCCCCTGAGCTTGTGTTGCTTTACTTCATAAAAAAGATTCAATCTAAAACTTCATCACTATATGTGTAACTTGTCAATGTATAGGAACTAGGGCATCAACATCAAGCATCAAGTATAGGAGTTAAACTGTTTATGTATCCAGATTCGGGTACTTTCATGTTAATGAAAATTTTAACCATTGTTGTTGTTGTTCAAACCATCAATGAGAGCTTTTTAAAACAAGTCCACTGCTGCAAAAGATTGTTATTATACTGCTGCTAAATCAGTCCTGAACATCCTCAGTCTGAATCCATTATGCCCCGATCCTTGGACCTGATTATACACTTGGAGCACTCACCAATAATCATTGAGTTCATCCTCCAACATAATGAACTCATGGTGTGCCAAGGTCTTTAAGAGACCTCAAACTTGGCTTGCCATATGGTATCCATTATCATCATGATCCTCTACTTCATTTAGATCCAACAAGATATTTTTCTTCACCCATACCTTAGAGCTTCCTTGGCCGAGTTGACTGATACTGTTTGTCTTTTGATCTTTAACTCTGCTGGTGACATTCTTCTTCCAAGCTTCATTGGATCTCCTTGTTGATGTGTATGGAAAGCTTCTCATATATTGTCTTCTTGGGCTTGCACACACATTGGATTTATGGCCAATACCACCACATGTGTAACACCTCATGGTGTGACAGTTGACAGCTATATGTCCTTTTTTATTGCATGTCCAGCACCTTGCCTTGTCATGTATACTTCTAGCATTTCTACAATTCACAACCTTATGACCAAGGTTAGAACAAGCAAAGCAGTAACCATTAAATTCATTTTCATACCTTGGACCTTGATTCAATCTTGGAGTTGTTTCTCCTCTTGTCTTTCCTTGAGGACTAGACCTGTCTTCTTGATGCATTCTTGAGCTTTCAACTTCTTGGCTGTCATGTGCAGGTGTATGAGGAACATCCTTGGTCATTGATGGACCAACTTCCGAAGTCTTGGGATATAGTAAGTCACCCTTGGATTTCTCTTCTTCTTTCTTGTACCCAAGGCCAAATTTGTCAAGGGGAGACCTTTGACAGTCTAAGATTTCATCTAGGATAGTTGAGCTGTGTTTGAACTTGCCATATGCATTCAACTTTTCATATTTCTTCTTGAGTCCAACAACTTCCATTTCAAGCTCTTTATTTTTCTTCTCCTTTTCATCCAAGTGACTTCTCAATATTTCTTCTCTTCTTTTAGCTTCTTCCACTTGAATTTTCAAGTCAAGATTTGCCCATCTTATCTCTTCAAATTCTCTAGAATCCACATCAATTTTTTCTTGTTCATTTCCTAGTTCATCCTTTAACTTTTTGATCTCAAGATGTTTATCTTCTAATTCACTTTGCAAGTTTTTGTTCTTGAGTTCAAACTCATGAACAATGCTTTTGTCTCCTCTTGGTATTTTTCAAAAGCTCCCATAATCTTCTTTTTGAGCCTTATGTTGGATTTGACATCCTTATCCAATAAGGTTTTTGCAAATGCCTCATTGATTTTCAATAACTCATCTTCTTTTATAAGGACAACTTCATCATTAACTTCAGAATTATTGTCAATAGAGGAATTCTTACTTTCACTGGAGCTTGAAGCATGAGCCTCCTTCTTTTCTTGTTCTTCATCTTCGAATGTCTTGGCTTATTTGTCTTGACTTCTTCTTTGATATTCTTCCTCTAGTTTGAGCCAAAGATCTTTGGCTGACATGTACTCACAAACATTCAATCTTTCCTTCTCGATCTGAGATAAGCCACTTATGATCAAGCTTAGAGCCTTTTCATTTGCTTCATGTAGTTTTCTACCCACTACTTCCTTCAGTTTGTCTTTTGAAGGAGTGTAACCATCCTTGACTGATTTTCAAATAAGAAATCCCTCTGCTTGTATATGAGTTCTCATTCTGATGTCCCAAGTATCATAATTTGAGCCATTGAATACTAGAATTCCATCTTCCGAATAATCCTCCATGACTTGTGTCTACTGAATTCCTTCAAGCTTGTTAGGATTTTGTTGAAGGCCTACTCTGATACCAATTGTTAGACACAATGGGTCACTGAGAGGGGGGGTGAATCAGTGACCCTACACTTTATGTAAATTTCCACTTTAAATTTCCATCTCTTATCAATAAATCTTAAATCATCATTTCACATTCACTTAAGCATCTTATTCATCAATGAATTGTATATATATCAGCAGTCATTTAATCACATATTATTCATCAATAAAACATATCAACATATCAACACATTGCAAGAGAGACAAGATATGATTTTGTAATCTTTTTGTATTTGGTCAACGGCTACAACCGTGAGGTCAATCAGCACCAACTGATATACAAGAGCACCAACTCTTATCTAGGACCCAGCCTAGTATTTCTTAGACCCAGCCAAGAAAATGATACAAGACCCTGCTTGTATTTACAAGTACATTTTTGTACAAGACCTAGCTTGTCAGCAAACATACATTACATCACAATTATCAACATCTCTGTCTATGTCATTTACAATAAGCAATCAACCAATACATCATTACATTTCTGTCCCAACCAAGCATTCTGTCCCTGTAACATCATCAAACTGTCCATTATCAACATCATACACATATCAGCATCATCGATTTCATCTAGCAGTCATATCAACATTCAGTGTTGTCAACATTAACTTTCTGCCTGCTGCCCTAGCAATCATTCTGTCCCTGTTTCATCATGGCCAGCATTTTCTTAAACACATCAAACTGTCATTAACCACATTCAAATATCATTCTGGTGTTCAAGTCAACCAACATCATGTTCATTCTGTCCAGTATCAATCAGCATATCATTTCAATCTTCAGCATCATACTGTAGCCCCAAGATATCAGGAAACTATCCTCAGCATTCTAGCATATTGTCATTGTGTCTTTATGTAACCCAGATATAAAAGATAAAAAGAGTAACCTCTTTATTCTGCTCCTGCTACTGTTCCTAGATATCACCGAACTCTCCTCATCTGAGCTTGACCAACGAACTCAAAGCCCTTCTTTTTTTACACGAGAACTCCTTTTCAAAAGGCTCACCAAAACAATGAGTTTCATTCTTCATTTATAGTTGATTTCTCCATCATATTAGGGGCCGACTTGTTCATCATTAAATAATACATTTTTTATTTCCACATAAACTGGAGGCCAACTTCTTCAAATAATATTTTATTCCATAAAATTCTTCTTAACTTGTGGAGGCCAACTTCAACATTAAATGATATTTTATTTCATTAATTATATATATAATTTTTTTTTTGCTTCCATATTATCATCAACAAATATATATATATATATATATATATATTTGTTTGGTCTTTTTGCCACATTAACAAAGTGGATATGATACCTCTATACCCATCATACTTAACCTTCCATATGTGTCCACACTTTTCTTATGCCCGCAGGGGTCATTAAACTCCCAATAGATATGCCTGCAATCTTCTTTTAAATGCCCGCGGGTGCTTGTCATATTCCTCATAGGGAGACCTTCTTTCATGCTCGCAACTGTCTTCGTAGGATGCCCGCAATACACTATAAAGATGCCCGCACTGATCTTTGTGGCTTCAAGGAAGATGCCCGCATGCCTTTTAAAAGATGCCTGCAGCCTCATATGGAAATGCCCACATTTGGTTGTGAAGATGCCCGCAATGAGGTCACACATATGCTTTCTAGGATATGTCATTGTCCTCCATGTCAAGTGCCAAATCCTCCATGCCATGTGTGCCATGTGTTTTCTATTCAATGTCTTCCTTGTCTTTTCATGCCTGCAAGCATGTCTTACCGGATATGCCCATATGCTCCACTTATGCCAAGTTACCAACATCATCATGAATTCCTTGTCAATTGTTCTTGTCTTGTCTTGTCCAAGTCATCTTCAAATGACCACAGTATGGGTCATTTGACTAGGTGTGTCAATCAGGTTGCCAAGTCATCAATGCTCACTTGTGCTTCATGTCATTTGCCTTGTCCTCTGTCATCATGTCCATGTCATATCTTCAATTTTTGTCATTAATGTTGTCATCAATGACAATCCTATTCATCAGTTATCAGCCTCAGTTGGCAGTAACAGGGGTATTTGGCCGACTTCTGACCTTCCAAACCTGTAGTGCAGACTATGGATTTCGGAAGTTGGAGAATTGATTTCTTAGCGTGGTGCACTGGAGTTCCAACTCCCGCAAGACAGATTGCAGAGTGCGGAAGTCGAAGAAATAATTTTCTCGGAGTTGGGAATTTGGAGTTTCGACTCCCGCAAGCCAGATTGCGGAGTGCGAAAGTCGGAGGAGTGATTTTCTCCAGAGTTGTGAATTCAAAGTTCTGACTTCCGACTCTCGCCAGTCTAATTGCGGAGTGCAGAATTTGGAGGAGTAATTTTCTCTGGAGTTGTAAATTGGGAGTTCCGACTTCCGACTCCCGCAATCCAAATTGCGGAGTGTGGAAGTTGGAGGAGTAATTTTCTCTAGAGTTGTGAATTGGGAGTTCCGACTTTCGAATCCCTCAAGACGAATTGCGGAGTGCGGAAGTTGGAGGATTAATTTTCTCGAAGCTGTGATTTAGGTTTTCCAACTTTCGACTTCTGCATCATGGATTGCAAAAGTCGGAGGCGTGATTCAGCAAAGCAAAGAAGTGGGTGTTCCGACTTTTCGACTCCCGCGTCGTGGATTGCAGAATGCTGAAGTCAGAGGCGTATTTATTCAATGCCGTGCATTTTCCATTCCGACTTTCTGACTCCCACATCACGGATTGCAGAAGTTGGAGGTGTAATTCTTGAAGTGGCACATTGAGGTGCCGACTTCTGACTTCTGACGTGCGGATCATGGATTGCGGATTGTGGACCGAATATATTGCGGCTGTGTAAAAGGGCATAGTTGTGGATAAGTTTAAAAAAAATTAGCAGGTTGTTCTAAGGAGCTCCCCCATCACCTCTAAAGGGAAACGAGGGGACCGAGGACATTACACCTACGGATATTTTTCAAAGGATCATGGAGTGCATCTTCCCTCCTTTTTTTTTCTTTGTAGTTGAAAATTTCTTCTTAGTTTCATACACTACTACAAGGTGGGGTGTTTTAAGACGTTTATTTAAGACGAAATTTTCATTTCGTCTTTATCTTACCCTTTCTTTATTTTTAATTATTTTTTTAACATTCTGCCTATAGAGACTCAATTGTGTGAAAGAAAGAAAGTGTTGAAAGGGATATTTTATCATTTTATTTTACTCTTCCTTTTCAATTGTATTTCTATCATTGATGTTGTGTTTTAATGCATGAAAAGGAGCATACGACTACAAGTTTTCAGCTAGGGTTTGAAGTGGTCCAAGTGGTAATCAACGAAGAATGTAATCCAATGACGTGTTTCAATGGTGAAGAGGTAATCCTCAAAGTTGGATTTGAAGCCTGTAATCAGAAGGTCCAATTCAATGGGATGATTGAATACTCCACTACCAGACCCAAATCTCATATAGTGGAAAAGAGAAAGGTTGTTATGTCACTTATCGGGTAGGTTCACTCGAAGGAAGCAAGAAATCATCACAGATTAGTGCTTTCTCTGCTTTACAACACCACCAGAGAGGGAGGGGCATGCATTAAGTCATAAACACTCTTTTCATAGGTATTATTCCCATTGTCAGCCTAGATTCACCCAGAATTAATGGTCTTGGGTTTGTTTGTGATATGGGTGAAATGGCAATTTTTAATAGGGTTCTCTCCTTTTGTCTGCATCCAAAGAAGAAGAAGGATGAAATGGGAAAGTTCACTTGAAGGATGCAACCAAGCATCAAGCTATATTTCCTCTTTCACTTACAACACAACCAGAGACGGAGGGGCCATTAAGCCATGGTCATTGCTTTTACATGCATTATTTGCATTGTTTTCCCAACTTCATCCAAAATTATTGGTTATGGGTTTGTTAGTAATATGGGTAAAGTTACGATTTTAACCAGATTATCTACTCTCCTCTCCATACAAGAAGAAGAAGGTGTAAATGGGTTGGTCACTTGTGTTTATCAGCTATACTTATGAGTTGCGGGAGAGGGAAGGGGAGGGCTCTATTTTCAAAGGGAACTTGATTTTTGAAGTAAAAGGGGATAGGGAAAGAAATAAAATCTATTGAGATGCACAAGAGGGTGAAATATCAACACACCTATGGGCCCAAGTCTCACCATAGAATAAAATAAATTGTGGCTACACCAACCACCACTTTTCTAAGGGATAATCCCTTCTCAGAGAACCTTAAAACGAAAGAGCATTATCCCAAGCATATGGAATCTGTACACAATGAGATTAAGTGGGATGATATTTTCTATGAGTCATTTCTAGCCATAAAGAAACCTTTGTGAGAGACTTAAGTTTTGATTATTCTAAGGATCTTATTGTTTTCATTTTTGTGAGTTTTATGTTATGCTACTTTGCTACAGCCCTACAACACCATCCATAATGATTTCAAGAATTAGGGTGCATATCAGTAATGGGTTTCTTGGTGGTGGGTGGAAAAAATATTTTTGGGGCTTCTTATTGATTCATGATTTGCAAATCTACAACAGGGTTTATTTTAGTGTTTTTTTGAAGGCCATGTTGTAAAGGCATGAGGTGGATCGACTATGGGAAACCTATCTAGAAGGGTTGAGGTGCCCATTTATCACTATATAATTATTAGTATATAAACCCTTGTCCTCATATGTGCAGATCTCTTTTATTCTTCGAATAGCTTAGGGTTTGGCCTTGATTGAAACTATTTAATAACCCTTGTTTTCAGGGCATCTCTCGAGACAGGGGACGCCATTAGAGCTCAAGTAATAGCAACTCAAGTAATAGATCTGGATACAGGAGATTCCATTAGAGCTCAGGTAATAGCTTCTATGTATCATACATGTCTTAACTTGCTTCCTCTTTCAATTCAATTCCTAGTAGAATAATTATTAGGTGTATATTATTTAGTGTTGGTTTTCATGTTAGTTGGGAGGGTTTTGGTTAAATCTAGGGCATGCCAATAAAACTAGTAAAAGGATTCTATTATTCAAATCAATTCAGTGTTATCAATATTTCCTTCTGTTAATAAATAGTTGAGATTACATGAGGGAGGGTTTTGGTTAATTCTAGGGCATGCCAATAAAACTACTATAGGTATTCTATAATTCAGATCAATTCATTGTTATCAATCTTTCATTTTGTTAATAAATATTTGATATTACGTCAAGCATGCCCTTCCTACTCCCTTAATTTATTTACAAGAAGATAATGAGTTCCATGAGTCCCATCAAATATTTAGTTTTCTCTACTTCCTTTATGTGCTAGTTTTGTAAACAAACTCTGATCTTGTTGCAAACTATTTTTATGTTGATTTTAACTAGGTATTGTCGCGTCTTAATTATATCCCAATTCACTAAGAATTTTTTCATATATAATTTTATTGACCAAGACTCTAAAGAGATGTACTCACCCAATCAATAGGAATGTTTGTATGTTACACTACTTCACTTCCATGCTCTCCCAAGCACAAGTAGTTACTTGTGTAGCCTAAACTTGTAGTTAAACAAGTTTATTTTTCATGGTAGTGAGGATGTCTTCTACTATGTGTTTTCCTAGAATGCAACTATTCATTCTCTCAGGTGGTATTCTACCAAAAATTCTTTAACTCCCAATTCTGTCCTAAATGTTTTGGTTAATAGCATTCAACACACCAAGTATTTATCTCTTTAAATCCTTTCCTGCTATTTTATTTCTACAGATTCTCTTTAGGTCAAGTATTCATTACTTTTATACCACATGATTTGTCATCAATCAGCCTATGGCCAACTTGATTCATCAACAAAAAATCTTCTTTCATTTTATTGATTATTTCTTTATGCAATATGTTCCTTATGTGCGATTATTTGGGCTTATTTTTTAACCTTTTAGTGCTACAATGCATTAATAAAAATACTAAAAAAGTTCACTTACACCAAACACATATATTTTACCCTAGAAGCCCTATTGGAAAACTAACAAAATAGAAGGCGCTCGGCTCTTTTTTTCTTCTAATAATGAAGATTACAAGGTGGTTATTCTTGAGTAGCCACTAGTGTTTTAAACCTCTACATACACAAAGTGATTTGTCTCCTTGGCATTGTGACTCTAATTTGGACTATATTTTAAGGGACATTTCCCAAGCCAACTTTCATAATGTTTCTTGTGGATTAATTAATTACATATTCTTAGGTATCCAACATAATCATAAGATTACATGTTTCTTATTGCTTACTTGGTTGAGTAGAGGTTGCAATACAACCTCCAAATATGGTAACAAATTATTTCTTTTATATTTTCAATAGCTTAGTGCAAAATGCCTTTCCAATATTTTGTAATATATTAGTTTTTACATAAATTACCTGTAAATTGTAGTCTTAACAATTCTTAAAATTTTCATAGAGCAATCTTTAGGAAAGAAAATGTCAAGAACATAGAAAAAAGTTTTTTTGGTTCATAAATTCCAATGGTATACAAAATTTTTATCTTTAAGATTCAAAAAACAAGGCATGGATATTAGGCTATTGTCTAAAAATAGCTCACCTAGACTAAACATGGCCATCCTGAGGCATGGATCTGATAAAGTAGTTATAGAACCTTCAAGAATTTGAGGCATGTCAAAATGCCATTTGCATATCCAAAGTAATGTCAGAAAATTTATAACTGGAATTCTTAAAACAAGATCTAAATAAATGTTTTTAACATTGTTTTATTAAAAACTAGGAGTACTTGTAGACAAGGTCTTCAATGCTGAGTAGGGACCCTCATCTAAAAATGAAATTAATACCTTATAGGGAAATGTTGGCTCACAAAAGTAAATTCTTGAAATCTTGCAATAAAATTTCTACTCTCTTTTATCTCAGCATTGCTTGGAAATCAATATCCAATTTGCAATTTGTCTCTATAATGTGACTAAGAAACAATTTTGACAATTTTCCCAGCATTCATGTGGGAATGATTGGTATTTTGGAATGGAACAATTGCATTTCATGTTAGGCATAGATTCTAAAGTGTTCAAAGACTAGAAAATCTTGTTTAATTCTTTTATTATGCCTGTTATTGAGTAACAGAAGGTGTTATAGGGGATAACCTGTCCTTGAAATGCAACATATTCTCAATTATTTTATTTTTTTTCAATTAATCAAAAGAAAAAATAGTCTTTGAAAAGCTATTCCCCATTCTGTAATGTCATGTCCTTAATTATGTTTGTCTACTTGTTTAGGAAAAATGTGGGGCTATGCAAAATACATACACAAAATAAAAAGAATGGTGTTTTAGCAACCCTACATTAGGAAAAGAAAAGATACGAGCATAAATATTTATGCAAGAAATAACGCCTGTAAGAAGTTAGAGCCCAACTAATTCCAATGACACTTGCCTAGCTATTTGGATTCCACACAAGTTTACACAAGACCATATTGAGGATTAGGTTGATCATAACAACTGCTGGTGTCGATTCATTTCGTTCTCCAACAACTTCGCCTAGCACCGTAGAGATTGAAGTGAACTTGGATAGCATTGGACCATCTTTATCATTTTTTCGTGCACTTTCCATCATCACACCTTAGACAATGAAGTGAACTTGGATAACATTTGATAATGTTTATCCTATGTTCTTTTATTTTTTATCATCATACATTTGTTCCCAAAAATGAAATCCTCTTCTTGGGGATTTCTGATCCTGTGGTGGTTAGAGTATGATAAGATGGAGAAAAACTTGTTAGAATAAAATTCTAGTCTCGAAGTAAAATCCACACAACTAAAACTTTTATAAACATGAAACTTAAAAGTCTTGATCATGACAATCATTTATAAATCAAATCTTGTTCATCCTTGATATAATATGTGGATTCCATTCTAACCAGCAAGAGGTGAAATTTTTTATGTGTAAAGTGTTATGCTTTTTCTTGTATCTCTCTCATGTCAATTAAATAATTATTATGGACATTGAAGGATGTGAATTCCATCTTTCCAAAGGTATTCACATAAACTAGTTTTGAACATAATTATGGGAAACTTATTTTAATAGGGAAGAATTCATATCAAGAACTTGTCCAATCTAACAAAATTCTTGGGTAGTCATTGTCAACTAATATAGTAATTTGATTTCAAGAAATACTAATTATATGTAGTGTATTTTTGGGCATGAAGTTCTCACTATAAATATTTCTCATAGAAGTATCAAATTTGTGTTTTCAAATATTGGTATGCACCACCTAGTGTTCTCAACAAGTGATTTTTTGGGAAATACAAAACAACCCCATTTGTTAATTAATATGCAAAAAAAAATTCCTTTAATGAACAATATATTCCACATTTCCTTCACATGAATTCCACAATCAACTTTGAAACAAGCTTATGGAATATGACTCATAATTTTCCAAATTTCTATTCATAGAACTTTCCTAGCTGTATCAAAAAACATGTTGGACAAGCTATGCGTTTCCAGATAAAAATAAATAAAAACATATATGTATATATGCAATTGTGAAGTGGACATTTTCTATCTGAAGTTACAACTGGTACTGTATCCAATTATAGAACACAAAATATTTGAGCTTGGCTTGGGTATTAAGCAAATTTTAACCATGTTTCTGAGATCTAAACAACCTTAGACTTGGCCTCTTAGAAAAAGTAAGCAATAAATAAACATACCTGCAATCTCCATTTGATCATTGACATGATTGGATCTCCTTCATTCTTCTCTAATATTATCAAACTCTCGATACAAGATATATGCCATGCTAAAATGGATTCCACCCAACAACTGAAAAGTTGAAAACCTACTTTAGACATCGTAGAACTACTAAATCTCCAAACAAACATATGTAATTCCTTGGCATCATCATCAATATCAGGATAGATTATGAATTAATTCATAATTCTCTTGGGAGAAAAAATCACTCCCAAATGATTTGTATTACACAGACTCCTACAACAATAAGTGATTATACCACCACCATATAGTTGTTGTTGATCTCTCCTACCCCCATATACTGAATCGATTTGTATACCATTCTCCAAGGGGTTTGAACTATTGTTGCAACTCTTGTATCCATGACAAAGTCCTCCATTACAATTTGAATTAGAGTTTGTAGTCCTAATCTAGAAATTAAGGTCTCTGTAATGATCTTCATTGCACTTGTATATTCTGGGTGTGTGGCCTTCTGAAGAATGAAGGGAACATCACAGAGATGTGGGTTGATGATGTTGTTCTTTCCATTGTTTGTGTTTGATAACATGAGGCTCGTTCCTATGTTTGACATCATAGAAACATAATCTTCTCTATTGAAGCTGGAGTCCTTGGAGTCAAATCCCTAGAGGATTGAAAATGATATATGTTTGTAATATGATTATAAATGATGGTTAGATGCAATTATAGGAGGAAAGGATTTGATGGAGTTTGATGATCTGCATCGCAGTTGGAAAGTCATCAACGTTGATGCAACTTCTACAAGTTTCGACTTCGACACGACTTCGACTCAACAAGTTTCCATTCCGACAGGTTATCTCCAACAGTTTCAGAATTCGACACAACTCTGACGAGTCTCTAATTCGACACACCTCAACACATTCACACCTTCGACATGTTCAACAAAATCACAGTTCGCGACATCGACATGCAGCGTCGACATGTGACCAGCGACTGTTGAACTTCAACAGACTGTCTCTCTGTCTTCCATTCGACTGTAACGTTTGAACAGTTGAACCATTCTAACTTCTTCTTTGTAACTGAACGTAATGGGAAGGCACCCAAGCGTCTCAGAAATCTATATAAGCATATATAATATTGTAACATAGCAATCTTATCATGAATTACCTGTTTACATCTAATAGGGAAGAACAGTTCACATTTGTGCATATTGTCTGCGCATATTGTGTTTATCTATGTAGTGTAATCCTGCTTTGCTCATTATGCTTATTCTTATAGCTTCCTCCATAACAGATCCGATTCATTCATTTGAAATGTTGTCCCCCTCATGCTTCCTGGACACGACATGGATCATTGGTATCAGAGCATACTCAAATCAAAGCATTCAGTTTCGTGCTTAAGTTCTATGTATACACTTCTCTCAAAGTTACTTGATTTATGTCGGTTCAAACTCGCTCACAATCTCAGCAATCCAAGCAGACACTACCTCCAGAAATGATAGAAGAAACAGACGATAGACATGTAGCCGACGAGACAGCACAGCTTATTGAGCAAGCTCTGGCTTGACAACGGATTGAAGTGTTCGCCCAATTCAACGAGATTCTCATGCAATTTGCTTCGACATCCGGAGGATCTTCGACGAGAATTCACTCCGATAAAATCAGCCCCTTCAAAGTGCAAATGAATTTGGACATACCAAACCTTGAAGGTAATATTGATGGGGAATCCTTCGACAATTGGGTGCAACAATTGGAATCCTATTACGCTGTAAATCAACTCTCCAAAGATGAAAAAGTCACCATTGCATCGTTAAATATGTCAACCTTCGTGCAATGCTGGTGGGAGAACCTCTCGACAAAGATGGAGAAAAGTGAAGACCCCATCGACACATGGGATAAATTCGTTGAACACATCTGGAAGAAATTTTACCCACCCAAATACCTCGAGCAACAGTATAAGAAGTGGCAGTAGCTAAGGCAATGGAAAGTCCAATTGGTACAGAGTTACATCGACGAGTTCTATCGACTCATGGCAAGACTTGGCGTCCAAGAAGAAGAGAAATTGCTTGTTCTGAAGTACGTTAGCAGATTATCCCAATACATTCAGTAGGAGATGGAATTATTGACTGTCAATATGCTTGCAGATGCTTTCCACTACGCCACCAAACTAGAAACCAAGCATAAAGGAAAAGCACATTTTGCAACAAAGCCGACATTAGGACAACCACCCGACAAGAAGGCACCAGCCGACTTCAACACGTCGAAATCTTCTCAGCCGACACCGCCAAATCCAAACCACGGTAAGAAGCCTTTTCACAAGAGGGAACGTAGCAAACAACCGCCTACCAAAAAATGGTGTGATTACCACCACTCATCTTGGCATGATACATCTGAATGCAAAGCTCGGAAGACATTTTTGGTAAAAGTGTCGACCTCCGACACATTTGACAAGACGGTGGAAGAATCTAGTCCAGATGCAATGACCCTTTTGACCTCGACCACTCCAGCAGCCTCAACTATCGTCGACGAGGAGGAACGAGAGTGCCTATTCCATACACGGATATGGGTCCAGAGCAACCCATTGCATCTGATTGTGGACAACGGTAGCTAGAAGAACTTCATTTCTGAATATCTCATGAAGAAACTAGGTCTTGTTACCACTCCACATCCTCAGCCTTAAAACATCGGTTGCATGAAGGATGGACAAGAACTTCGGATCACTTGACAATGCAAGCTTTCCTACTTCATAAAGCCTTTTGAAGATGAAGTACTCTGTGACATGGCACCACTCTCCATAGCCGACGCCTTGTTTTGGAAACCTTACCTCTAGGATAGACATGGAGGTTATCAGTCACGACCTCAGAAGGTGATTTTCAGAATCCGAAATCGATGTTTCAGAATACCAGAGTGCCAAACTACACCGACGGTTGCACTGATATCTTCCAAATAGACAAAGAAGCTCATCAATCATGCACAGAAGTTTGCATTAATCATGATCAAGCCGCAACATTCTAAGAAGACTGCAACAATGAGTTGAGTCACCGACCAATGCATCTCTCGACAGAAGCATCAATTCGATCATATTCTCGATGAGTACCAGAACCTCTTTCAAGCTCAAGACGGAGTACCTCAACATTGTCAGGTAAAACACTCCATTGGACTTGTTCTTGGTTCTTCTTTGCCTAATGCATCTGTTTACAGAAGATCCATTCTCAAAAATGAAGAGATTCGTAGACAAATCCAAGAATTAATCAACAAAGGTCATATCTGACCCAGCTCCTCTCCCTGTGGAAGTCCAGTCGTCCTAGTTCCGAAGAAAGACGGGACTTGGCGCATGCGCATCAACTATAGATCTCTCAAAAAAATATCGATAAAGAATCACTACCCTCTACAACAGATAGACGAGCTCATCGACTGTCTGAAAGGTGCTAAATTATTTACTAAGCTCGACCTCAAGTCAGGATACCATTAGATTCCAATTGAGCCCTAAGATGTGTGGAAAACTGATTTCAAAACCAAGTAAGGATTGTTTGAATGGTTAGTCATGCCTTTCGGCTTATCCAATGCACCTGCAACCTTCATGCGACATATGGATAACCTTATACGACCTTTCATCGGAAAATGGGTTATTGTCTACCTCGACAATATATTGATTTTCAGTCGATCATGGGAAGAACATGTCGGACATCTTCGACAAGTCCTCGACACTGTCCAGCAACATTGGCTTTATCTGAACATGGACAAGTGCTCTTTTGTGATGACTAACATCAAATATTTGGGGTATGTAATTGACTATGCAAGCATTCACATTGATCTAGAAAAAGTACAGATCCTCAAAGATTGGCCCATTCCTAGAAGAATTCAAGAACTAAGAAGTTTTCTTGGTTTGGCGAATTTCTATTGACGATTCATACTCGGCTTCAGTCACATACCCTGGTCCTTGAATCAGTTGACGAAAGGAAATGGGAAAACTATCTTCCAGTGGACAACAACACAACAAGCAGCTTTTGAACAACTCAAACACAAGCTTTGCACTACACCAGTACTTGTGTTACTTGATTTGAATCAACCCTTTGAGATGGAGACAGACACATCAGACTATGCTTTGGGCATAGTGATCAGTCATTCTGGTCACCTAGTCACTTTTCATTCTAAGACTTTTAACGACACAGTTAGAAGATACTCGACGTACGAAAAAGAACTATACACCATTGTGCAAGCTCTCAAGCAATGGAGGCATTACATCCTTGGCAAGGAAACAATCATTCTCACTGATCACAAGACTCTACAGTTCGCTTCGACACAATCAAATTTGCATACAAACTGACAAATCAAGTGGATTAATTACCTACAACAATTCCATTTGGTGATTAAGTATCGGAAAGGTAAAGCTAACATTGCCGCCGATTTCCTCAGTCGACCACCCATTACTCTCCTTTTGACAGTGATGAGTATGCAAGGATACGACACAACCACTTGGCCACAGTTGTATGAGGACGACAATGGCTTCTCAACGGTATATCGATAGTTACAGACTAACAAGTCATCGACCTCAGACTCCGACTATTTCCTGAGAGACACCTTGCTATACAAGCTTGGACAACTTTGTGTACCGAAAGGTGAGCACCAACAACAACTCATTTGGGACACACACTATAGCAAGACTGCAGGACACTTTGGAATTGAAAAGACACATGCTATTCTGTAGAAGTATTTCTTTTGGCCTACACTTAAATCCGATGTCAATAAGTACATCCGATCATGCGTGATTTGTACCATTACTAAGCCACCTAATCGACGACAGGGATTGTATACACCTATACCAGTTCCTAGTCGACCATGGGAATCTATTTCTATGGACTACTTGACGGGTTATCCTACTACAAGACATCAACATGACGCAATCTTAGTAGTATTCGACCGATTTTCCAAGATGACCATTCTCACACCATGTAGGAAGACCACGACAGCGCAGCAGAACGCTCAGCTCTTCTTTACACATGTTTGGAGACACTTTGGTTTACCCACAACCATTATTTCCGACCGAGATGCAAGATTCGTCGGCATCTTTTGGAAGATCCTCTAGCAACTGCTAGACACACGACTCTCATTGTCGACAGCTTTCCATCCTCAGACCGATGGACAGACGAAATTTGTGAATCGCTTGGTAGTACAACTGCTTCACATGTACAATCACAAGCATCGATGCACATGGGATGAAAGTCTACCATACATCCAGCATAGCTACAATCATGCTCAACACAACTCTATAGGAAAGAGTCTATTTGAGATCTGTTATGGATTTCAACCCTCAGTTCCTATCGACTTGATCAACTCTTGGACACAGTCAAGCGACACCGACTAGATCCAATGAGAAGTTGATAAAGAAGTCAAGTTCAGAGATCAGATAGCGACATCCAGAAGCAAGCACAGAAAATGTTGCACAGAGCAAGTGAGAAAGATAAGGCCCGACACGATAAGCATCGTATTCCTCATTCATTCCAAATTGGGGATAAGGTTTGGTTACATATCAAAAAGGAGTGCTTCACAGGTCCATTCGAGAACCTCAAACCTTTGCGATATCGTCCGTACAGTATTCTTCGACAGATTGGATAAAACGATTTCGAGCTCGACATTCCTCCATGCATGGGTCTGCATCGAGTATTCAATGTGGATCTACTTCGACCATACCATGCAACCTTGTTGGAACAGAACGACTTGTAGACAGCAGAAACCGAAGACATCCATCCAGATGTTCAGGATCCTCTTCCTTGCAACACCATTGTGGGATGACGAGTACGCCATACAAGGACAAACACAATTCCCTTATTTCAGGTTTCCAAGGCTGGCCAGATCCCATCTCAAGGAAAGTGGTACTCTGTTACTGATTTGACCAACAAGTTTCCTCACCTTTGCAAGAAAATAATGGGGTCCATTGTTTCTTAAGGAAGGAGGTTTGATCTGTATCGCAGTTGGCAAGTCATCGATGTTGATGCAACTTTGACAAGTTTCGACTTCAACATGACTTCAACTCGACAAGTTTCCATTCCAACAGGTTATCTCCGATAGGTTCAGAATTTGACACAACTTTGACGAGTCTCGACTTCGACACACCTCGACACGTTCGCACCTTCGACATGTTCAACAACCTCACAGTTCACGACATCGATAGGCAACGTCGACATGCGACCAATGACTGTCGAACTTCGACAGACTGTCTCTCTGTCTTCCAGTCGACTGTAACGGTTGAACTGTTGAACCGTTCTAAATTCTTCTTTGTAACTGAACATAACGAGAGGGCACCCAAGCGTCTCAGAAATCTATATAAGCATGTATAATATTGTAACATAGCAATCTTATCATGAATTTACCTGTTTACATCTAATAGGGAAGAACAGTTCGCATTCATGCATATTGTCTACGCATATTGTGTTTATCTGTGTAGTGTAATCCTGCTTTGCTCATTCTGCTTATTCTTATAGCTTCCACCATAACAAAGCTAACTCATTCATTCGAACTGTTGTCCCCCTTGTGCTTCCTGGACATGACGCGGATCATTTGAAGACTGAAATCTATGAAGAGTAGAATTCCAACACTATTACATGAGTGGGTGTTTTAAGAAATTTATTTGTGATACCTTCCTATTTCAATAAAAAGGTACTTTAACAACTAGATTTGATGCCATGTTGAAATTTGACATGTTGGGAATTCGACCCATGACTTTCTCTAGGCTGGTAGGATCCTCTACTCCCGATCTATAGGTCTTTCATGATGTGTACCCTTACATGTTTGATGTCAATGCATCGTTCCATAGCCACCCCAATCAACTTCAACAATTTGTTATGATACTCTGTTGAGGAAGGGATAGGCCCTTGGCTGGAAGGTTGCTATAGGCTCGACACATTTGAATCCATACAAAATATTTTAATCTTATATAGAATATGGTGGAATGGATATTGGAAGGGATAATATGATGTGCATATTCCTTAATTACTTCATGGTGATTTTATTGGATTAGTATTAGTTTGTGAGACTAGATATATTAGCAAGCGGATTTAGTACTCTCTAAATTTCTATTTTCATTGTTTCATGATTAATTCCTTTGTTTTGTTTTGATTTGATTTGATATACATGTAAATGAAATTATTTCATAGAAATTATCTCTAATTTCATTTTCAATCTTTGTTGTGTTTAAATTCAATTTCACAGGAGTATGGAATGAATCACTTAGTGTGTTTGGAGAATCTGATTTACTATACAATAAAATAGAGGTAAGATCTCATTGATAATTTCCATTATTCTCTTGATTTAATTAATTTTTTGGGACACATTTCCATTGGCATTTCAATCTGTCTATTGAAATTTTCTCAAATTTTTTTATTAATTATATGGTGAATTACACAAGACTTATGGCATTGTTCGTGGCTTAGCCTAGTGAATATAGAAGTAGAATCCACTTAGATTTTTGATAAAGAAAATGTAAAGTGTGGGATTTTCTACAAATTCAAATGCAATGTAGAAGAAAATTAACCTATGCATCCTCAAATAGGTAGATTAATATACCCTTTCCCTCTCATAGTTTCCCATATATATAAACTTATGAAATTAGATTGGATTAATGGTAATGTAATCGATTGGATTAGCTAGTTTGTTTAAATTTGAGGTTTAAGGTTTTCTTGACATGGCCTTCATAAAATCCACTTCATTATTAGAGTTAGGGTCAATTTAATAGTTACAACAAGCTTTATTTTGGGTTAAGATCTTATAGTGTATTTTAGGTTCATCCTTTCCATGGCTTGAGTAGCACAGTGACTAGAATATCCTAAATAGAAAGTGTTTCTATGATAACTTGACCATATCAATTCGAGGGTTTGCTAGAGGTTTCTTTGAGAATTTTCTCTCTCTTCTTATAATTCAATACTATGTTGTGCTTGCATGACATGCACAGTAAAAAATTTTGACGTGACATGTTGTTCATCACGGTCATGAAGAAGCTAGTAAATAATAATTTGGAATGTTTTTTTTAAATCTATGATAGTTCAAATTCAAGGGTATAAATTTAGATTTTAAAGTGTCTTTTACCTTCATTCATAGGATTTCCCAAGAATTAAGAAACACAATTCCTTTACCTTCTTAGAGTCTGAAAGAAAGTAAAGGTTTCCAGTTATATTAACGTTAGGTTCCTACCAGATTGCTTTGAACCTTTTTCATAATCTTCTCCAATTCTCTGCTTTGTTATTCATGTGATACAACCATCAATGATAAGCATTCTTATGTGCCTCGTAATAAATGATAAGCATTCTTATGTGCCTCGTAATAAATACTGTTAGTTAGCACTAAACTAGGAGAATATGGACTTAGATTATAGTCAACAAAAACAAAAGCTTCACTAGATACCCTAGTTACCCTAATTTGTGTGGGCTTACCCGTGTGTGAGAGTTTGATAGATGGAAACAATGAGCTCATAACCAACACTAATATCACTTAGCTTCTAAAAACTATTGGGAACTATCTAGAACTATCAAGAAAATGTCAAGATTTATCGAGAAACTATCAAGAATGGTCCAAAATCTATGTGAAATTAATTAGTTAGTTTTAAAGAAGTGTTGATAATATTGTCGGCCATTCAAAGTAACGAGCAAAGTCATTATAATACTGAAAGTTTAACTAAGATTCATTCTTCTTGTGTCTATCATTAAAATAGTTATGATTAAGGTTTTTTTTTTCTACAAAGTTTTCATTTCTTTTCATTGAAACTATATTCTTCCATGTTCCATTCATTGTAGTTTAGGATCCCAAAACACCCTCCCAAAAATGGTTGGGCAGTGCAAACAAGTTATGTGGTTCAAGCACGTACTCATAAATTATAAACTTTTAAGCATTATTTATGTGAGCCTTGTGAGAAACTATTAAAATAGTTGTCACCAATATTGCAGCACATGTTGGTAAAAATTTAAAAACCACGATTTGCTTTCAAACATGTAAACGAAGGTTTTCTTATGGTTCTTGAGTTTTATTAGTTATTTATAGCATATCTTTTTACATTAGGTAATAAAGTTGTTTTGTTATTAGGATAAGAAAAAGTGATATAAATAACTCTACATATTATTTAATAATATTTTTAAAATTAAGTTATATATATATATATATATAATTTCATTGTTTTACTACACTATTATATCTTTAAACACTACTTTCTCTTCCAAAACATTATTAATAAATAGTGTCAAAACCCAATTTTATCAATATGTTGTTATTTTTTATTTTCTTTTTAGTGTTTACTCATCTCTTATCTTCGAAGGCATCAATAATGTTATCAACCTCATCATCCTCACAACACAATATAACAAGCCATGGTTGTCCAACTTGCTTTTGTCTCTGGTACTTGCTTTTGTATGTATGGCACATATGTAACATAATCTATATTTGTCCTATTGGCTCATAATTATTTGTTGTTAAACATCCTTAGTAAGATGAGGATTCATGGATGGTAGGTTAACTTTCCCTTCCCTCTTGTGACTCCTACATATTTTAGTTAGCATATGTTTTAGTTAGGATACTACTTAACCATGTGTACAATGATTACAGTATGGTTACACACTACTTTGATTTTAAATCTGGTTCATTTACTTTATTCTCTTTGCAAATCTAATTTCAATTTCTTGCTTCAGCATTAACATCAGTAGTAGAGCTTAACTTTGGACTTCTACTTTATGTGTTAGTTAATTGACATTTTTGTTACTTCATGGTTTACAAAGAAAACACATACAATTGCTTCTATAATGAGATTTGTTTTTAAAACATCATTTATAAAGAGATTATTTAAGAAAAAAAATTGAACTTTTTTCTCAAATTTGAACCTTTAGAGTTAAGATCTTAGATTCATCCTTTCAATCATTCATACACGCTTTCCGATGGTTTAAGTAGCATACTTATTAATGATGTATTCCCAAAACTCTCAAGCTACCACACATTGATTGGACAACAAGGTTTGGATTGTTATATCCATCAAACCCTGCCACACCGCACTTTGGCTCAGACCTCCTAGCCACCACTAGTGAACCTCAACAACTAGAAATTATGCCATGATGAAAAATGGACATGCCAATAATTATAAATAGGACTTGTGCTTGTTTGGTAGGTCATTATACTACTTAGCTACATGCCCCTTTCATGATGAGCAATAGCACCCATTTTGGTTTGATAGCACTTCCCATAAAGCCATAATGTGTCCTAGGCCTCCTACCACTACCAAACAACCTCAACACTTGACATTGATGACGTGTTGAAAATTGTATAGGCTAGTAATTGACCACACACGACCTGCACTTGGACTATAGGTGACTACCATTGAGCTACATGCCCTTTCCATGATGGGCACCTTACTAGTCCAATATGTGCATATTTTTAAAAATATATTGGCATCCAATTCATCAAGACATAAAGTAAATAGTGCTAGATGAAATTGTTCACAACAATGGCCCAAACATGTGAACTAAATACTATGATTTTCCAAAGGATGGATATCATATGGCTAGTATGTAACCTAGTTTTAACCTTTATCCATGTATACCATTTTCTACCATAACTGAGAGCAAACTATTACTGTTTTAGTAAGTAGTGGATTCCTTAAAGCCAGTTATAGAGGCTTTTGTATGATCTGAACGTGGTGGATAACTTGCATACTTAACCAGAGCAATGCTCAGATTTCACCCATAGTTGTTTTAGATAAGAAGTGTTTTTGAGTACCCTTGAACTGCACCAAGCTAGGTAGAATAAGAATACATGATGTTGCTCCAAAATACATGGCTGATGTGGTAAGGAAACAAATCAAGAGTGTCAATGAGGTGGTATCCATTGTGCCAAAATAGCGTGAATTGAAGGAAAAATTCAACTTTGTGCTAGAGATACAAGAAGGAAAGAAGTTACTGGGGTTTTAAACTTCTCGGGATTAGTTGGAACCAACGCACATGTGAGGTACTATAAAAAACATAATAAAAGAATAATAAGTCTACTCGCTATTCGTTGTGTGGCCCAAACCCAAAGAACATCGGAAATGGTATAGCCATAAAAGAAAGTGGACAATATTAAACCTTTGCTTGACTGACTGGCACCAACTCCATCTACCGTTGGTGTGTTTGTAATAAGGAAGCTAACTCTTTCTATGTAGAAAACACATATTCAAATAAAGGTCAAGCCAACAACTACATAACATAAGTGGTGATTTTCATCCCATATCTTCTATTAAGAAGTATACCACTACAGTTTGTGAATCCTTGGTTTGCACGTATTGTCTCAATGCTTATGTCTATTTGCACCTAATAAATTTGTAAGGTTAAAAACATATATGATTAGGTTTCAAAACTTGTGTGCAAATTTTGAAAATAATATTTTCTAAGTAAAATTTGGGCAATAGTTGTTTTAGATATTAGGTTTGGTCCATCACACAGTAAAGGATTTTTTTAGTTTTCATTTTACCACCCCTTTTAACCACTATAGATTGCACCTACAATAGTAATAGTAATGAATATCTAAACGTGTGGCATTAATTTTCTCCATCACTTTGCAACATAAAATACTAAAAGGTTAAATAGTGATAGGAACTAATAGAGTAAAACAACATGAAAAAAAGACAGTGTTTGTTTGTATATACAAGACCATGCAAAACGGAATTGGGTAGAATTGGGTAGTATATCTAGCCAATGGCATTGGCTTTGCCTAATTATTTGAGGGGATTGGACCATTGACCACATATTGCCAAATTCTCTTTACTAAACATTATGAAACATGGAACTTACTTTGTGAATGATGAGAATCAACTAGATACAGTAAAATGGTTATTTGTGAGAAAAGGAATATCAAGGAAGAAGAAAACAAACAATGATAGATAAACATTCTAGTTTGTTGAACATATATATTTAACCCAATGGACTGATTGATGTTTTGAAGAGGAATTTTCCATCTGAGTTTGGGAATGATGTTGATAAAGTGAATGCAGTGGAGCCTGCAAAGAGTGTGTTTGGGATGAAAGCCAAAGTCCCTAGGGAAGTCGAGGAAGAGGGAATTCCTTATACATACATCTCTAGCAACTCTTTTTCCGGGTTTTACCTTCCAAGCTTGGAACAAGCTGAGCATACATGAACCCCTCCCAGGGATAAAGTTGTCATTCTTGGAGATGGAAATGCTAAAATTTTGCTAATTGTTTCCTTTGATAGTGTTCACTGATTTATTCCTTCCCGAAGGTTCCAATTTAAAATTATGTTCCATATTTCCAATTGCAACACACATTCTCTGTTAAATTGTAGCAATGATGATCTTTGTTATTATATTTGTTAATTTAACTGCTTTTTATATCATGATATTAAGGTCATTTTTTTCTCGTAGATCTAGGTTTTTTGTTATTGTTTTTCTCTGATGTTAGGGTCATTTTTTCTATTTGATCCTAGATTTTTGTTATTGGTTTTCTCTGGATGATGCTTGGATGCAATGCAGTTGTATATGTGAAGGAGGAAGACATTTGAATATTTACAATCAAGGTGTAGTGGATGATCCCAAGACTTTGAAAAAGACCTTATACCTGAGGCTTCCTACAACACTCTGTACTTCAATGAGCATGTGGCTCTTTGAGATAAGAAGATTGATAAGACTCTCGACAAGGTCTATGTCCCCAAGGAGGGTGCTCTTAAATTAATCGAAGGTCAGAAGTTGTAAACCCTATTTCCATACTTGTTTTTTTAACACATATTCTTTCCTGCAAAACCTAACCATTCCAATCACATTTTAAACATAATTTTAGAGAATTGATCATTGGCAGAATTCAATTATGACCTTGTAGTTTATAAATATTCAATAACCATAATGATTTCTCCATGGAACTACTTCTTAAAGGTGAAATGTTAGGGCCAAAATGTTAACTTTTCATAAGATCAGTCATGATTAGGGGTAAATCTGCTTTTGGTGTCATAAATTTGCTAAAAAGGTTGATAAATTTCTCTTTTTTTTCAAATTTGATTGTGGATGATGGGATTACTACTTCCAAAACTGTGGTGTGATACACACACATCGTTCCCAGCTAATATTGGCATAGCGACTATCAAATAGGTATGTAGTGTCCACTTGAATTACATTATGTTGATTATAGGTATCTAGCATCCACTTATATGTGTTTAGATAGGATTATTTTTTAAATGATTACATTTTCATTTAATTTTTTTAAGCAGAGTTTCCTTTGATAGGATCATGCTATTTCTTTTAATAGGATCATGCTATTTGCATAGTCCTAAATTTACTAAAAAAAATTCATTACTTAAGTGGAGTTATAATTATAATAATGTGTCATATTTTTTTTACCTATGTTCAAGGCTGCAGCGCTACTGTAAGAGCTGCAGGCTTAGATGGATTAACTATCCTCATCTTGACCTCAAACGAGGTGATTTAAGCCAAGAAGAAGATGAGATCAATATCATGCTTCATTCTATGATGGGTAACAAGAATGAAAATGGATTTGATTACAATCATTACAATCGCATTTCGGTCATGCATACAGGGACACATATTGATTTATTTATGTATGTTGCAGGCAGTCTTTGATCACAAGCAAATTGCCAAGACAAGCATATAATGAGATAAATAATTATTGGAACAAAAATAATAACTGCAATCTATATGATAACTACATATGAATGAGTGAAATACAATGAGTATTTCATGCTTCTTGTGGTCATTGCTTTAAAAAAACTCTAAAAAATACAAATGTTCTTCTTGTATATATGAAGTTGCAGGGTACTAGCTCAATGGTAGAGCATCTGCATTATAATGCAGAATATTGGTGGTTCGATTCCACCGTTTCCTATCATAAATATTTGCATTCTATCACTACTACATAGAGGAGGTATTAAGACAATATTTGTGTAAATTGTCTCAACTTAGGACAAAAAAAATTGTGTATTGTCTTTAATATTGTCTTTAAGCCAGTGTCTTAAATTATTATCTTAAATTTAAGACAATATTTTAAGACACTCGCTTAAAGACAATATTTTAAAACAATACACAATTTTTTTTGTTTTAAGTTGAGACAATTTACACAAATATTGTCTTAATACCCCCTCTATGTAGTAGTAATAGAGTCCCAATTATTAGATGCCTTATTACGTTGTGATGAAGAAATACTATCATTCTTTCCATAAAAAGAGTTTATTCTATGTCCATCGTTTTTTATGTAAAAAATAAATAATTTGAGGTCATTAGGAATGAAGGATAGATTGTTTTTCATGGGTCGTGTCAATGGAGAATTGGAGTACTTCAGATATATGGTCATTGTAAATTATTGCGACATCAACCACCTAACAACTTAATGGATTGTATTATCTTCATAATTTATACCTAAGTGGTTTACAAGCATATCTTCATGTTTTATTATCCATGAATATGAACTTTCAAATTAAAACATGTCCTTTAGGTCACCGCTTCGACTAAAAGCATGACAGTTACCGTTAGGGTTTTCCAGTTGTTGATATGGAGTGACAGAATAGGTAAGGAAGGGCTAGCCCTAAGCATTGAGCAGTTACCGTTAGGGTTTTCCAGTTGTTGATATGGAGTGACAGAATAGGTAAGGAAGGGCTAGCCCTAAGCATTGAGCTGTAGCTCAGTGAACTTAGGGTTTGGTTGGATCTGAAGATTCTCCAAATACAACAAACCCTAAGCACTAAGCTGCAATATTAAATGCTCTGCAGCTTAATATCCTTAATGCTTAGAGCTTGTCGTAAGGAAGAGGCATTGGAATTAAAAAATTTCGAAACATAAATGACGGTTAACATACAGACCACCTTTCAAACTTCTAATTTTTCTACATGTTCTCCAGTTTTTATAAAAAAGATTAGAAATCGATTTCCGTGTTCGTCGGAGAACTACGCTCCACTGGCATAAATCGAAGCTCGAATAAGGTCAATTTCTATGCAGACTTATGTCCTTATCTTCCACCGTACGACAGACAAGTACCCTCTTATAAGGAAGGAAAGCTGGGATTAGAGATTTGTGAGCGGCTAGAGTAGAACCAGCGCCATGCTATTGAATAAGGCTCCGAAGACACGCGTCAAGATTGCGGACCGCTAGAGCATAAGCGACGGTGCATTTTCAATGAGGCTTCAGATCGGGTGTTATTGGTGAAGGTTGGGACGACAGGCATCAATATTACAGATCGCTAGAGCATAAGTAGTGGTGCATTTTAAAGGAAGATTCTGATCGAGTGTTACTGTTGAAGGCTGGGACGACACACGACAAGATTACGAACTGCTGATGAGAAATTCTCACAAGAAAATAAATTTTATTGATCAAATACAACGAATGAGAATGTTTTCTATAACCATGAGCCAAGTAGAGTATTCAAGCAGAGTAACCAAGCCCAACCCCGTATCCCAACAAGTGGCATCGATCAGGAGAATAGAGTGGAGTATCGGATTGTATTTTCAGAGTGGCCTATTGAAGAAGCAACGGATTAGAGGAAGCGATCTATTCACCCCTGGTAAAGCTATGAGGGAATTGGCACCTACCTCCCCAATGTGGTAGAGCATGTAGGGTTGATTGAAATTTTGGTGACCCCTTCTGTGGCTTCCTTGTAAACAAGAATGTGACAACGAGCAACGTCGTCAATGTGAACCTATCCCATTCGTCCATGCATAGCAAATTTCTGCGTTTCTCCTGTATTTTCAAAGTTGTGAGCATCATTTCCTTGTAGAACGAGATTTTTTAGTTTTACTAGCATCATCTTCTTGTTCATTTCTCCTGTTCTTTCAAAGTTTCTAGCATCATCTTTTTCTTGTAGAAGGATATCTTATCTTGTTCAAGGAGATTTTTTGGTTGTGTAAAGAGTTATGACTTTTGTTATTATTCCAGAAAGAAGAGAAAAGAGTGAATCCTTACTGATCAATGTAAAATTATACCTTTTAACAAGCCAAAGACATCCTATGCAGTTGAACATAGGTTAAGAGAAAGACTTGGCCCAATTACAAATGTGGGAAGAACTGCAACCATGTCTAGATTGTTTTCCTCAGCAAAATCCCATGTTGCTTTCTCAGCTAAAGTCTTGGCCAGATCATACCATATCTGTTAAATTTAATATTAGAAAGAGGATTTTGATAGAAATAAAAACATAATAGTTTTTCAATTTAATATTTATCCTTGATAACAATTAACATTGCTCTATTTTAACCATTTTATCTATTATGCATGGAGACCAATTAAAAGGTTTACAACTTTATTATGCATGGAGACCTATTAAAAGGTTTACAACTAGAGTTATTAGGCATAAAGATTGATCAAAGCGTTTCAAGATATCATGCAGGGAGATTGATGTAAAGGCTTTCAAGATATCATGCAGGTAGATTGATCGATCAAGCAAGACACATTGCAATGATGGATTGAACAAAAACACTGAAATGTAGTTAGATAGTCAATTAATAATTGAAATCCGAGCTTGTTTGGCCACATTGCTCCAGGAGTAGCCCAACACGCCATTTTGTTCATAATTTATAAGATAGGATAAGATTCTTAGTTGTAGAATGTTGTTGATCCGTTTGGTCAACCTGATTGAAGAATCTACTCTAACAAGCTTGCTTACCAACCTGCATTTCTTCTATATTAAATGGTCTAGTCGCCTCTCCTCAAAGCAATGGCGATCTGATGACAAGAATACATTGTAATGAATATATTGTGCTTTGCTTAATGGAAAAGTGATACATATGAATAATATCTAATTGTATTTTGTATATTCGAGATCTGCTTCTGCCATTACCTGATATCAGAGCCTGTGACGTGCCTTTACCCGCATCTGCTTAGTTCTCGAGTTGTATTCCTTCCCTCCATGTTCAACAATTGCTTTCACCGTGGGGTGTCCTCACTTGCAGGCATTATGAAGCCAAAGATTCCTTTCGAAGCCTTTTGATTTGTTGTTCAAATCAGCCAAACCATGGTTGGGCTTTTGAGTTTGTTTTGTTTGTTTGTCATTTAATATTATAGGTAATGTCATAGGTATATCTCTGTCATTTTTAGAAATTTTAGGTTTATAAATTAAGTTTATTTAATTTTTATTTATAATAAAAAAAAACATTCTGAGTGAGATTTATATCCCATCAAAAATGTTTTTAGCTAATTATAAAATCAAATTAATGTATTTTAAAAATTACAATTATTTTTATTTTTCAAAAATATTATGTTTAATCATAAAATTGGCAAAAGATTTGTAAAACTTTGTTTATAAAAAAGCAAATTATTACAAGTAAATCAGATTTGATTGACCAACGGTTAGTGTATGGCTGCCTCGGCATAGATAATAAATCTATTAAATACATAAAAGTCGATATAAAAAATTATCATTAAAGAATATCGATCTTGTACCGTCAAATTTATTGAAACCGGTCGTCCCAACAAATTAATATTAAGGTCCGTGATGAAGCACTAAAGTCATAAGTGTGATTAAGGTCCGTGATGAAGCACTAAAGTTTTTTCCGTGAAGCACGAAAGCTATAAGCGTGATTAAGCATTGAAATAAAAAAAATAAAAATAAACGTTAAGCTTCGTTATTCATTATTCAGTGTCTAAGCGTTTTATAAACGTCATCCAGATATTTAAACGACTCCAAATACAATTTTAATGAATGGAAATGATGTGTGAAATCCCGGTTGCTTCATGAAACTCTTTCAATGTTTGTTGTAAAGAATAGATATATATAACTCTCCATATATATAGATATAGATATATATTAATAACTTGTTACATATATGAATCTCTGCCATTAAACAACCGACCAAGTATATGGTTAGGTAACACAGAAATGCATATTTCCGCTGAGCCAATACTGCAGATTTATGGCATTGCGGGTCCATCGGGTCATATTCATAACTTATATTTCTCTTGAACAGACACACATTATTAAAGAAAAGCACAGTACAATACGCAAATACTATTCGTATCGTCAATGATCGCAGGCAAAGCGAAGGACGAGTTAAATACAGATTCACGGACTATATATTCTTCCTTCTTTACAGTAACTTTAACTTTAACTTTAATGGTGCTGCTTCTTCTCTTCCTCATCCCCTTCCTTCTTGTTGTGGTGTCCGGGGAGCTTTTCTTTGATTTTATCTAGCAAACCCACCTTCTTCTCCTCTTCAATCCTACTCTCATCCACCTTTTTCTGCTTTTCAATCTTACTCTCATCTGAAGAATGCTTCCCAGGGAGCTTCTCTTTTATTTTATCCAGCAGACCCGCCTTCTTCTCCTCTTCACCCACACTCTGATCTGAAGCATGCTGTCCGCCCCCGGGGAGCTTTTTCTTGGTCTTGTCCTTTGAGCCTTTCTTCTTTCTTCCCCCTTCTTTTTTCTTACCCCCTTCCTCCTCTTCATCGCTCGACTGAAATTGTATATATAATCATCTCAGTGCACAGGATGGATGGAAGGAGATCACATATTTTAAAGCAACGGAATAGTAATTAATGAAGAAAAGAATTAGTACTAAGAGAGTGAGAGACTTACAGAGCTGGGAGCTGGAGCTGTGTGTGCGGTGAAGCTTCGTGTGTTTCTGTTGCTCAGCTTCCTCAGGGGTAAGTTGCCCCTCGTGACCGTGACCGTGACCGTGGCAATGCTCTACTCCATGCTGAGGAGGAGGAGTTGGATAATAAGAAGCAGCCTCAGCCTGAGGCTCATTGTGGGTGTGGCTGGCAGGGGGCTGCATGATCTGATCATCATGAATTCCCTCCTGCTCTTCCTTTTTCTTCCCGAACAAACCGAAGAGACCGCGGTCCTGGTTGTCCGGCGCTTGTTTGGCCATATTAATATCAACTTGAAAAAGCTAAAGCTAAAGATACCAAATTCAGAAGAGTAAAACCCCACAACTTCCTCATAGATAGAATAAGCCACAATACAATATCACAATGATTAAATCCAAGATAGATAACTCCAGCAGCTACTCCTCCTCCACTAGTGCACACTCCTCTCTTAACTAATGTGAGTTGGATGAGTGAGTGAAATGAATAGAATGAGACACACTCACTCTCTATTTATACACTGACTTGACCTGCCAACACACTAACAAGGACGACTTCCTAAGGAAGCCTAATAACCCATCCACATGACTCAACTAGGGCCGACCCCACACCGGTGGTCTAATAACCCATCAAATATAAGTTGCGACACTTGAAACACTTGCGACACTTACAAATACAAATGGCCACACTTCTGATTGGAGGAATAATACATCTCCATCATGAATATAATAAGGTACAAGTGTAACACATAGAAGAATATATTCCGAAGTTACAAATACATCAACATACTAGGGGCACATCCTGGACATACTCCATCCAGAAAAGAGATGGGTGGAAGCCCTACTACCATGTCTTCCTTAATTAATTGCTGCAAGTAATGATAGTTAAGGTTCCCAAACCTCTCATTCCATAATATACTAACATCTTTAGAATGCATGAACAGAACTGGAGTAGGAGATTTTGGTAAAAACTTCGAAAAAACATACAACTTGTTTTTGTGATCATATTTCCCAAGTGCAATTTTTTAGCCATAAATTATAACTAAAATGATCACAAAGTATTTGGTGAAGAGAAATTGCTTACCATGGCCCAAGTTTGTGATTCAATAGATGGAAAGCATATTTTTGGACAAAGATGGTACATAAAATACAACTTGAAACTACCCATCTTCTTGTAGAGTATCCCCTTTTCCACATACCTCGATTGGAGTGTTGTCTCCCATGAGTGATTCATGAACAAAGGATGGTTTCATGGAGGTGAAAAATTCCTCAGATGATTCCATGTGATTTTATGCTTTAGAATTCAAGATCCAAGTGGTTGATTTTGAAGTTGAAATTGTCACAATGCATGTCCTCTTTCGGGAGGAGATCTTTGTTTGAATACTTTGTCTTCATTTTCTACAAAAAAAAATCTTATACCTGCAATTTTCTTTGTGAGGTCCCTTTCTGTAGTAGGGGCACAAAGGCAGCTCCTTCTCAGTCTTTCCTTCTTTGGAGGTGGTCTTGTCATAAGAAAAATTGGACTTTTACTCCCTTTTCCCTTTGTATGGAGTCCTTTTCTTACTAGCTTTCTTCTTGTCCTCATTTGTTGCAAGTGCATGAGCATTTGAGGTCCTTTGTAGGATCATCTATGAGATCTTATCCTTCTCTTGAAGCAGATACGCAACAAATACATCTAAAGAAGGCACGGTTAAAGTTACTCCAACTGTTAATCTAGTAGAATGAAATGAAGAGACAAATGTACTAAATTCAGGGCCCAACTTTGAAAGGATAGAAAGTACCATCTAAGTGTCTTCTTTATCAATATTACACACCTTGAGATGAAAGAGGACAACTTTGAACTTGGCGAATAATTCTTGAATGGATTCGAATTCACTTGGCCTCAAGTTCATTAGATCCACCTCCAAATGATGACCCCTCATCTCATATTGTGTACTAAAGAAGGTGGACAAGGTGGTCCATACTTCATTATGGGTCTTCTTGGATTGAATGTGGTAGAGAAATTCAAGAGAAACAAAGTAACAAAGCAACCCATGTTCTTCTTCCATTCATTTTAGATACTTGGACTTTTCAACAAGAGCCATTGGTTCCATCTCTGTTCCCATGGTGATCCAGTACAACCCCTTCATTCTCAAGAGAATCTCTACTCTTGATTTCTATTAAAAGTAATTGAAGGGGGGAAGGATATAATATAAGGTATATCCATGGCTTCTAATGCACTCTTCAATGGATACAAAATCGCTTCCTTAATATTCAAAAGTAAGATCTATTGAATAGATCGATAGAAAGTCTATAACGACCTCTACATGCTCTAAAAAAACTGGGTCATGATCATTGCATTAAGACCTTCAAAAGATGCACCCACACTTGGCATACTATTTTTGAGGTTTGAACACTTAAATAATTAACAAATTATAATTTATTAAATTTATTTTGGAAAAATAGTGCCGCGCAAGTACTATTTAATCTCTATATGTCTACCCATATTTGTAGGTTGAATCCGTCATTTAGGCACTCAAAGGATACACCCACAAACACATATACCTTATCATTTTCCAAAAAAATAAAAAGTATTTGTTAGAAAATATCAAACTTGAGATGGTTATAAACATTTTCAATAAATAAAATTTACATATTTGGAAATGTGATTCAATTTCCTACATTTCATCTTTTTTACTCAAAGAAAGATTCATTGTGTAATTGTCTCAAATTATCCCTGTAAGTTGAGGGATGCCTAATTTTTTAGTTTTCTATTGCATCCAATGCGTCAAAAGAGATCCTCATTAGCTTGCACTAGCCCTAAACCAAACATAATATAAAATTGGGAAGACTTTTGGATTCAAGACAATTTCACTATATTTCTTATAAAATGGAAAAGAGAACAACTAATAGCAGTAAGAATCCTACAAAACCAAAACAACACTCTCAAGGACTTTGAGACTCAAACAACACAACACTTCAAGGTCTTTCAAACAAACCAAAACTTAACATTTTTGCTAATAGAATGGCCAACTACCACTATTAGAACCCCCAATTTATTTTTCAACTACAAGATTCCAATTTTAGAGGTATTTGGATTTCAAAGAAACCATATCTACTATCACAATGTACATTAAGAAAATGCATACAATCATCAAATTTCAATAGATGCAATATATTAAGCTTAAACCTCTATGAGGGCTTTAGGTTTCATTGCAACTTTAGCATAAGAATGAATCCAACTGAAAGAAAGCATGATTCCACCTTTAAGCTCCTTTGGGTTCAAGATCATTTTAGCATACTTGGCATAAGATTTGGTAGGAGGTTGAGATGTAGAGGAAATTGGTTTGCCTCTAGGAGCAACATTGGTTGTGAGAGCCATGCTTGTCCATGGACTCAAAACCACTATGAACATAATCAATACTATTGTTGTTCTCTCCATATATTTGATGTAGATTTCCACCCATTAAGCCCGAATCCACCATGGACAAGTTTAATCCCGAAGAATTAGTACCCAAATATGAGAAATTCAGTTAGTTCTAGTGCTAGAATAGGCTCATAAAAAATAGAACTTGCATTTTATATACTCTCCTTCAAGCTTGAAATATGACGTCTTACTTTGCATGTCAATAAATTTTTATATGATGTTTTAATTTTAACATTGCCTTTCATTTGACATTTAAATCTTAATTTGAAATAATTTACATTTATAATAACTATATGAAACATTGGATTCTCATATCGTGCCTCATATAATACAAAAATAAAAAAGTTTGCAAAAATATAATAAACAAAAAAAAAAGCATAATGATTAAACCAAGCATATACATAATGACAAAGAAGGTTTATCCTCAAAATAATTCACACTTCATTAATGACGTTTAATTTTATGAAGTGACAGTATTTTGACGTGTAAAATAGAAAATGATGATTATTTACCCGTCAAATTTCAACGCTTCTCTCCATATATTCAAAGCATATCTCATCCCACAAAACCTAATCTCACCATAAACAAAATTTAAACCTTGATGAAGCTCGTAGACAAACACGAACTAACCAAATTCATGGCATATTTAAGCGGAATTAAACCACAAATAAAGTCTCATGAAGACAAAGAGATCTTGGATGTTGATAGAAGTTAAATTAAATGTGTCAAAACAACAAGGTCAACTCTTCATTGAGTGTAAGATATAAGTTAAATTGGATGTGCCCATATTGAAACGCGAGAGAGGCTTGGGGAAGTGGCCCATGTCAATGAGTACAGCAATGTGAGATAAATATTTTTGTAAAAGGTTGATGTATATGAATATTTTTTTTTATTTTATATTTTTTGGTAATAGATTTAACTGCCTCGAGTCATCCATTAATGTAGAAATATAAGAAGTTAAAAAAATATTATAGTGGATATTACAAAGTAAAAAGTAATAAATATGATGTCGGTAACATAAAAAGTTAGAAATATATTATATTAGATAAAAAGTTAAAAAAATATTATAGTCGGCTATAGCGGATAGTAAAGTAAAATTATAGCCGACATAAAATAAAGAAGTTAAAAAATATTACAGTGAATATGAAAAGTAGAAACATAGTATTATTCCCAACATAAAATAAAGAAGTAAAAAAAAAATATAGCCGACAAAAAACTAGAAATATAAGAAGTAAAAATGATATACCTAGTGGAGGTTCGGGAGATTTGATCCCTTTCAACGCTTGATAGAGCCTAAGATTTGGATCTAAACTGGTGATAAAAAAAATGGCAAATTTGGAACCATTGTCTAGTAAACTTTGAAAAAAAACATAATAAACAATTATTAGTTTTTTGTGATAGTTAAACATAATATTGTTGTCAAACTAATAATTGTAAATGGTGAAATATATAGTATCTACAAATGCCAATAAATACAATAATTAAGTGAAAAAACTCAAATATAAAGAGAAAACCATTTCAATAGATGCAGTACTTTAGTGAAAAAAAAGAGATATTTAAAAACATATATAAATATTTAGCTATAACAAAACAATCAAAAAGTACAATATCCACCATAAGCACATCAGCCATCAATGTGAGTATCCCACTCTTCTAAGGACAACTCCATTTTTAGTGAGGGGTCGTTACAAAAGGAAAGCGGTGTTGGTTATTATCAAGATGTAACGTTTCTGTATTGATTTGATGCCTGGAATTTTGTCACCCAACTTTTGCTGGTTGAGTGGGCGATTTCTCATTTTGTTGACAATGTTGCAACCAATAAACACAGAACTACAAACATCTAATATCACGTGGCAATGTGAAATGTGAGTAATCATCAAGTTGTTAGACAATATCTCATTCGAATTATGCAACGTCGCAACTTGTTTGCTGATTATACGCTAATGAATGTTATGATTAAAAGTATACTAAAACAAGTAACTTTAGTCTGGAAATCCAATTTTGAGAAAATTAATTGCTAACTGCTCAGGGCATGGCAAATCCAACCATTACCGACTACCACCTAACATTAAAACGAACACACATAATGTTAAATCAAACACAACCATTACCATTACCGACTACCACCTAACATTAAAACAAACACATGTGCTTCTAAACATAACAGCGAAAACAACAGTGGTAGAAATGCTGTATTGCTCACAAACTTGTAAAGGCAATAAAGTGAGATCGCTAGTGCTAAAATTGTGCAATAATGGCCACTCATGATATTGTAAATAAGAATAAGTTGGTCCAAAACAAACAGTTAAGATTCCTGCAAATAGAAACATCAAATATTCGTGTCAACAACAATTTGAATTTGTACATTCAACGTGCAGAAACAGAAAGGGTTAATAGTCATATATAGGGAAAAAGGCCCCATTTTGTTATACACTTTTATGTTTAAATGGAAGAAAGCAAAAATCGCAAATCCGTACTGAAGAAGTTCAAGGAGATAACATTTTAAAGGGATTTTCATGGATAAATTTATATTCGTGAGAAGGTTTTAAATGTGAAAGAGACAACGAGCTAGTTGCATTATGAAAAGCCCTTTCTATGCCTCTATGTTTTTTTTAATTTGTTATCAAAATGTTGGGGGCTTGGCTTTTAAAAAATTAATTACTTGTTAAAAAAAAGTTGGCGATCGTTTGTTTATGTGATATGATATGTTAAGGATTTTGGCTTTCTAATTTTTATTTTGAATATGTAAAAATAATGGTTTAAATAAAAAAAATTATAAGAATAAAAGGAAATATTTTGAGACAATAATGCAAAAGTTTCATATAGAAGAATGTATCTGCCTCAAAATCATGGAAGGAAGATTAGATTCAACTTAAAAGATGTAAACATTTTTTGTGTGGTAAGAATTATGCAATTAGCTACCAACGAAGACTTAGAACAAATATAAGTAGATGTATAGATTTTTGTAAATGCAAATTGATCTAGATATTTTAATGACAAAAGATCTACAAATTGTTATATCTATTTAATTTATTTTAATCAATTAACAAAATTTTAAATTCATAAATAAACTTAAAGGATAGTAATTTTTTTATAATTCTAAATAGATTTATTTTAAAATATATATGAAAAGATATTTTTAATATATTAATTAGCTTCATTATAAAATGCTTCCATAATAATTAAGAATACTTCATAAAATTATTAATACTATAACCTTTTATAATAATATTATTTTTTATTATATACATGTTTATTATTTTATTACTTTTTATTTTAATTATTTTAATAATAATAAAATCCGAAACAATTTTGAATTGTTATTGCTTAATGTTTTTGGTAATACTTTTAACTTAAATTATTTTAATAATAATATCATAAATGATTTTCCTAAAACAATCATCATTCTTATGTGTTATTGCATAATGTTTTTGGAAAATAATTTATAGATTTTTATGTTAATTTCTTAGTGTGAAAGTTGAGGTGGAGAGGTTGATATAGGTATGTCTAAGAACATATTTCTATTGATTATAGTTCAAGTGGTTGGGAAGAATGATTGTGGCTCTATCCATCCAAGTTCAATTCTTGTAAACAATATGATGCTCTTATTAACCCCTATTATAATGATTGTAACGGTGAACCACCATTTTTAAAAAAATGTATATCTAACCTTTTAATACTTTATTGGTTCTATAGACTTTTAAAAACTATTATCTTGAAAATTAAACATTTAAACATTTGCCATAAGTGTGATTAAGGTCATAAGTGTGCTTGTTTTATAAACGTCATCCAGGTATTTAAACAACTCCAAATACAATTTTAATGAATGGAAATGATGTGTGAAATCCCGGCTGCTTCATGAAACTCTTTCAGTGTTTGCTGTAAAGAATATATATAACTCTCCATATATGGATAGATATATATTAATAACTTGTTACATATATGGATCTCGGCCATTAAACAACCGACCAAGTATACGGTCAGGTAACACAGAAATGCATATCCCCGCCAATACTGCAGATGGCATTGGGGGTCCATCGGGTCACATTCATAAATAAAACAGACACGTTATTAAAGAAAAGCACAGTACAATACGCAAATACTATATATTTCTCTGGAAACAGACACACATTATTAAAGAAAAGCACAGTACAATACGCAAATACTATTCGTATCGTCAATGCTAGCAGGCAAAGCGAAGGACAAGTAAAATACAGATTCACAGACTATATATTCTTCCTTCTCTACAGTAACTTTAACTTTAACTTTAATGGTGCTGCTTCTTCTCTTCCTCATCCCCTTCCTTCTTGTTGTGGTGTCCCGGGAGCTTTTCTTTGATTTTATCGAGCAAACCCACCTTCTTCTCCTCTTCAATCCTACTCTCATCCTGCACCTTCTTCTCCTCTTCTGAAGAATGCTTCCCAGGGAGCTTCTCTTTTATTTTATCGAGCAGACCCGCCTTCTTCTCCTCTTCACCCACACACTGATCTGAAGCATGCTGTCCGCCCCCGGGGAGCCTTTTCTTGGGCTTGTCCTTTGTGCCTTTCTTCTTCCTTCCCCCTTCTTTCTTCTTCCCGCCTTCCTCCTCTTCATCGCTCGACTGAAATTGTATATAAAATCATCTCAGTGCACAGGATGGATGGAAGGAGATCACATCTAAAGCAACAGAGCAGTGATCAATGAATAAAAAAGAAATAGTAAGAGAGTGAGAGACTTACAGAGCTGGAGCTGGAGCTGGAGCTGTGTGTGCGGTGAAGCTTCGTGTGTTTCTGTTGCTCAGCTTCCTCGGGGGTAAGTTGCCCCTCGTGACCGTGACCGTGGCAATGCTCTACTCCATGCTGAGGAGGAGGAGTTGGATAATAAGAAGCAGCCTCAGCCTGAGGCTCATTGTGGGTGTGGCTGGCAGGGGGCTGCATGATCTGATCATCATGAATTCCCTCCTGCTCTTCCTTTTTCTTACCGAACAAACCGAAGAGACCGCGGTCCTGGTGCTCCGGCGCTTGTTCGGCCATGTTAATACAAACTTGAAAAAGCTAAAGCTAAAGCTACCAAATTCAGAAGAGTAAATCAGAAGGAATGCAATGCAGTGGATGAAAGGTGAAGAGCAGATTGTAGGCTTTTATAGTTGCAATGTCGGTGTTTCTATGTTGGAAACGCTACGCGCTCTATCTTTACACGCGTCCTACACTCAATGGCAACACGGAACCACAGTGGACACTCGTCAGTCTGTGCTTGGTGGATAGGGATTTCGATAATATAAAAAATTAATTTTGCAACGGATAGGTAGTTTAGGATAATCATCTGCTCGGCGCGTCGCGACTTTCAATTTGTACCAACGGGCCGGGAGGAGTAAGTCCCACTAGTGCTGGAATTTGGCGTGGAATAACTGTCACTCAAATCGCTTCGTTTTTTTGGCAATTTGTTCCCTAGATTCGTCTATAAAAATTAGTGGAATTGTAGTTCCACTCGATTTACTGTGGAACTATGCCATGGAAACTGTGCCTTTAGGGGTTTTGGCCCATTTTAAGATGATCTAGATGGTCGAAATTTCAAAAAAAATATCGAGAAGGGGCGGAACGGTGCCTCGCCCAAAAATTTTCCGTTGCTGGCAGGGGCGATTTGAGTGCCAGTTATCACACGCCCTGGAATTTGGTTTTAATTTTAATTGTCCAACAAATTTGTTTTGACATTTCTCCTAATTTTTGACAAGGGTCAATGCATGTTGGGCGGTATTTTTTTTTCCATAAATGTACAGAATGATGATTCATGTTGTACCTTCCAAGGGCATTTATATATGCATACAAGTGTATTCATATGTATCTAGTTCAATATTTCAAAGTAATTTTCACCAGCTATATTGTATATTACATAGCAAAACAAGCAACTAATCAAAATCCCAATTCTCAAAAAATGCAACTGAACAAAATTCCAATTCGCTATATCCAGTCATGTTAGTCTAAGTGAAAATTTCAATTTCCAGAAGATATTATGGTTTTAAAAATCAAGGCATTAGAGTCACGAAAAAACCAGGTGACTATATCAAGTGTAGTTTGCTGGCGGTTCATGATTTCTGCAACCATGCAGTGAACTGTCATTGTATCAAATGCACTTTGACATATTCTTCGGAGATGGAATTCAGTTAAAGAGATGCTTTTGTTGGAATTCATAAGAAATTGTTGTGATATCTGAACAACTTCTCTGCTCATGGGGCATGTGTAATGTGCAATGTGCAACCATACCATAACTGTAATTTTTCCAGCGAAATCAACCACAACTAAACAATATAAAACTTAGGGCATGCCAGAAGAGAGACATATACAATTTAAAATTTATTTACAAATAATAATATTACTGGTGACAACATCATAAAACCAAAGATGTTTCAAAATTATAAATGATGGCAGTCCAAAGATCCTAAAATGGACCACCCTTAAGACTGTAAATGAAAGTTGCCACAAGTAATAAAACCTATGCTCAACTCCAAACCCAAACAATCACATCATCTTATTATCTACCAAGAATAGTTGTGTATATTTGTGGAGGGGTGAATCCATGAAGCTCGGTCACACTTTTTGGCAAGGTAGTGCACAAGAATAGTCCTCACACACCTCAATTGAAATATATTTTTTTAAGTGCTCAATCAAGCTTTCAAGACCTTGATTGAGTGCTTAAACAAGACCTTGATCAAGGATTTTTGTTGGAATCAACAACTCCTTCATTAAGGTCCCAATGAGTGTCAACTAAGCCCTTGATCAAGGACTATTACTTAATCAAGAGTGCGGACTCCAGTCAAGATTAAAATCTCGATTGAGGTCCCTTCTTTTGTTTAAAAAACTTAAATAGGTTGTGAGCTTTTTTTTCATTTTATTTCATTTTGACAATGATTGCATGCATTAAATCTTGATCCAACATTGAACCTTAATCTAACCTTTCCAAAAACAACCCTGACACCTCGATTTAGTATCTACTTTGAACACACCCACCACACGATGGCATTTGTGTCGAGGGGTAGGTGGTTTCTAATTTTATATTAAAATAAATTGTAAATATTTGGTTTATAGTTTATCATCTAATAATAGTTATGTTGTTGGAATTTTATTTTTTTGTTTAAATGTTATCACTCGACAAAATTTATGGTGTCAATGTTATTTCCAACCATGAATAAACAATCGTAAATGTTGCTAAAAAATTTCCGATCCTCCATAAATGCATGAAGGATTGGAAACTATCCATTGATACATGGTTGAAAATAAATTTCGCAACATAAATGTTGCGCATTTTTTTCAATTTGTCAGTTATCAACCAACAATGTAAATGCTCCCAATCTTATTTCCAACTATGTATTGACAAGTAGAAGTGTTGCCAATTTTTTCAATCCTTTGGTAGCACATGGAGGATTGAAGATTATTGAATGATACATGGTTGAAAACTAGCATGATCAAACAGTACAACTCATGTGTTATTGAGAAGAGATGGAATCAAATTGAAAAGAAAACCACCCTACAAATGGCCATCTATTAAATGCCATGCAAAGAGTACAATTAATTCCTTTTTCATCATTGTTCACAAATAAATCACGAGGATAATACATTGTAGCCATTGAAAAAGTACAATAACATCATTACCCATTTCTTATGCAAATTTGGTAAGAGATCATAAAAGACAAACCCTCTTAGAGAGCCAAGCGAGCCTTGAACCTCCCAAGTAGAATGACAAAAGGTTCATGTCAAGATGATAAAGTGATGACAAAAAATTCTCTTTATTGGCAATTTTCTTTTATTTAAGTTTACCATGCAGTCCTTTATGTTGACCATTCCTTCACCCTATTTGTTCCTTTGTTATTTTCCTTGTTGTTTTGTTTGGTATTTCCTTTGTGTTTCATTCATATCTTTTTCTTATTTCCTTGCAAGTTATCTTTGCAAACCCATTTTTTTCTATGGAAGAATGGCAACTCATTTTCTCCATGCCACTCGTCTCAAGTAAGTGGGATACCCCCAATCTATTTTACGTTGCCTCTTCTTTCGTGTCCACGGGAGGGCTTGCAAAATTTGCATGTCGAAGTCATCCCCAAAAGGTAACATGGTGACCAAAATATCTCCTTGTTAGACATTTTTCCTATCTTTTCACCACACACTCCCTTGTGTTGTCACTTCCCACACCTTGTTGGTTACTTTTGATCTTTGCTTTGTTATTTACCTTGGCCTTCACCTTGTGTTTTGTTTAGACCTTTTTCTTCTTGGCTTGCAGATTATCTCAACAAATTGAACTTTCTGGCATGTGGATGGATGATGGTTCATTCTCTCATGCCACTCATCTCAAGGAAGCAAAAAAAACCCAATTTTTTTGGTCTCCTCACTTGTTCCTTGTGCATGGGCATTCTTGCAAGTTTGGGGTTTCAAGTCATCTCAAAAAATTAAAGTGGTGACAAAAGTCTCTCTTTATTTGACAATTTTCCTGTCTTTTTACCAAGAACTCCTTGTGTTTTCATTATCTCTCCCTCGTTGGGTGGTTTTGTCTTTGTCTTGACATTTTGCTTGGTCTTCCCCTTGTGTTTCATTTAGCCCTTTGTCTTCTTGGCTTGCGACTTATCTTGGAAACCCAAACATTTTTTTATATGGAAGGATGGTGGCTCATTTTCTGCATGCCACTCATCTCAAGTAAGTGGGAAACCGAAATTCATTTGTTCTCCTAACTTATTCCTTGTGTACAAAGATGCTTTCAAATTTGGGCTTCCAATCCATGTAAAAAAGTAAACTCGTGACCAAAACTGGTCCTTGTTTGGAAATTTTCATGTTTTTTATCAAATGCTTCCTTGTGTTGACCTCACCTTGTTCCCATTGGTCACTTTGGTATTTGCCTTGTCATTACATCTCAGTCCTTCCTTTTTGTTTCATTTAGTCCCGTGTCTTCTTTCCATGCAAGTTATCTTTGCAAGCCCAAATTTATGTGGAAGGATGGGGGCTCATTTTCTCTATGCCATTTGTCTTAAAAAAGTGTGAGACCCGGATTCATTTGGTCACTTCTTCTTATGCACGTGTGGGATTGCAAATTTGGGTTTTGAATTCATCTTAAAAAAATAAAGTGGTGAACACAATTTCTCCTTATTTGACAAGTTTCTTATGTTTGTACCACATCCTCCCTTGTGTTGTTTCTTCCTACATCTTGTTGGTCCCCTTGAACTTTGCTTTTCTATTTTCTTGGTCTTCCTGTTGGTTTCATTTAGCCTTCGTATTCTTGGATTGCAACTATGGCGGCTAATTTTTTCCATGCCACTTGTCTCAAGGAGGTGGGGAACCCTAATTCGTTTGGTTTCTAACTTCTTCCTTATGCACAAGTGTGCATGAATTTTGGCTTCCAAGTCATCTTCTTCTCTCCAGGGATCTACGTGGAGGAAGCTGCCAAACTTGCTCAGTTGAGACGGTCACTGTCAATTTGAATGGACGGTTTCCAAACTTGCTCAGGGAATTGCAGAATCAGGCATCAAAGTCTAGGATTTGGATTTGTTCAATACTTTCACACATTGTATCTCAAACTGTCATGCAAAGCTAGGACTTTCATTGTAACTCGTAACGAAAACCTGCTAATAAGTGCATGTGCAATCCCTTTGTCTCGAAGCATTCATTGGTTTGGCAATCCCTGTCATCATGGTATCATGTTTTCTAAACTATAGATTATAATATTTCAACCAGTTCAATTTATTTTCACAGCAAAACCCTTACTTATGAATGGAGGAAGCAAGCAGTCAAGGACGATCATAGTGTAGTACAACACCTCCAGTTACCAGTACATACCCTATCTCGTTTCTATTGAAATTCGAATCCTCTGGCAACTTGAAGGTGAAAGGCGATAATTCTTGGCAAACAAACCTTAGCAGGTTTTCAACCCTCTCATCTGCCATGGCTTTAGAATCCAACTGCAATTTCAAAAAAAATTGGAATAGAAAGAGCGGCAATTGATTTTCAAGCATCATGAGATCTCTGTGAATACATTTGTAGGTAGCGCTGGCGCCACTCGGATCTAAGACTCAGCCCAAAGGCCTGACATCTGCGTTCGAGCTTTGTCCACGTGTCTGACATAAAACTTTAAACATTCAAGAAGGAAGACATCGTCCAGATACATGAACCATGCCAAAGTTTCATCCTAATAGTCGATGAAGTTGTGATAGCAACTCCAGATTTGCCAATTGTGCTTCTAAAAATCCTCCACGACCACGGCCTCAAACTTGTCTCCTCAATCTGCGAGCAATTGTTGGTTTGTAGCGTTCCATATCAAACAGCCCAGATCTGATCTCAAGTGGTGATAGGGCCCAATGGAAATGGATTGAGGAATGAAAGCTTTAAGCTTCAGTGCCAATAACTCATTGAACACATTAAAAATTGACGCACACAACTCCTCTTCTTCTTGTAATACAATAAGAAGCTTGCATAGGAGGTTAATGGTGATTCCTTTGCAGCAGTGAATGGAGATGATGGCAGCAATCGCATGGAGATCTTGGACCTATATCAATCGTTTCTATGTGAAGGACTTAAAGCGATAAAGAAGTGGGCAGTTATTGCGGATAAATCATTCCTGTAGAAACGAAAGAAAGGGATAATGACTCAACCTCAAGGGAGTATTCATTATCCATCTTATACAATGGAGAAGGATGCTGCTAGACATCGTTCGTCCTTCTCCGCACCTTCTAAGAACAAATAGGGTAGAACCACCAGTATTATCACGAGGACTGGTAAGAGGAAAGGCCATATGGACACAGTACACCATTCCTGTTGAATTGAGCTCTGCGCATTCAATTAACGTGTGGATGTAAATTAGACATGGGGCGGTTCCTGATTGACCGTTGACAGATGACTATGGCATGAGGGGAGTCGGCTCCTTAATATATGCCTTTAATATATGCCTTTGGCATAATTAAAAAAATGAAATAATAAACTATAAAATATAACATTTAATTATGCATTCCTTGTGAATATAACTGCTCTCTCCTCAAGTGGAAATTGTTGGACACCAAAAGAAAATATAATGACGGTTTCCAAAATACACTAACAGTAAGAAATAGGTTGTGGGAAAAGCTTCACCGTGTAACAAGAGAGTCCCATAAAAAATTTAACTATATTTAACCTACAAAATTATCAGTAATTCACATTTTATCTATCAAATTCCAACCTTAAACCGGACTAGTACAACATGGGATGTGCAACATTTTATTGAAGTTTAACTACCGTGCTTAGACACAGTCGTGGGAGACCAAACAAGAAGCTACGCTTTCAATGGCGTACACAACACTCTTCTTTCATTTCTTTTATTTTAGTTTATCTTTTTGATAATTACACAGACAACAACTTGAAACCTACCACGGACTTGAACGTACATAGCAAGGAAAGGTATCCATGAATACATTGTGCTTACCACCATTTTGAAAAAGGTCTAAACTTTTCCCCGTGCCCAAATAACATTCTAATTACTATGATTTTTATTTGGAGTTGTCTAAAAATTTGACGATTTGAATTGGAAGACCATTTTTAACCCGAATTCGGTGTTATTTTATTTTGTAAAATCTAAATTTAGTTATATTTAATCATGATTTTTTATGGTAGAATTTTTTCAGGCACCCTCAAAAACCCCCGAGGCACCCAAAATTCTAGAATTTGACAATTGGATTTTGAAAAATTATGACTAGAATTTTTCAAGATCATGTCCAAAAAATTCATCTATTTAAACTCAAATTGTAGAATTTTTAGACTACACATTTTTATTTTCTGGAATGTGAATATGATGCTCTATGAAATATTTTTATTAGAATTAACATGTATCGTGTGGATTTGATTTCCGTCGTTGATTGAAGGCTTTAGTATTTACAATAGTGTGATGAACCTGCAATAATTAATTAATGCAAATACACGAGATATCAGAAATAATAGAACTCGGAATCACTTTTATATTGATCACGAGCTACTTCGAGGGGGCAACCTCCTTTGAGCAAGATCAATACAATTAACTTCACGGTGCCTTCAATTGCCTCAACACACACTTATATACTAACTCTATGCCCAATACTATGAGTCAAAACCATGGGACATATAATACTACGGGACGACTTACAAAGCATATGTGTCCAATACTATGGGTCAATACCATGGGCTAATATAAACTATGGATCAACAAATACTACGAGACGACTTACAAAGCATATGCATCCAACAACAATATACTAACAAAGTAAAGAGAAGGGTTGACACAGGACATATAATACTACGAGACGACTTACAAAGCATATGCGTCCAATACTATGGGTCAATACCATGGGCTAATATAAACTATGGATCAACAAATACTACGAGACGACTTACAAAGCATATGCGCCCAACAACAATATACTAACAAAGTAAAGAGAAGGGTTGACGTGGGTTCCTAACATCCCCTCTCCCTTAGAAAAAGCTTTGTCCTCAAAGCTTTGGTTGGGGAAATTGATGCAAAATCTGAATGAATGGTTCCTCGGTAGCATCCTCGGGTTGCATTTCTGGCCATTGACGCCTTTGGAGTTTCAGGGAGGATTGCTTGGAAGGCTGTAGACGAAGAAGAACCATATCAGCTGCGTGAAAATTGCGCATAGAATGGTGCTAATCGGCTTGTTGTTGCAGTCGAATTCTGGCCATGTGAAGATTGTCCTACAAAATGAGAAGAATCTGATCGCGGTTTCGAAGAACTGAGTCAATTTCTTGAATTGGGGAGCTGCTAAGGGTGTATGGAAGAAGAACCGGCGGTGTCTGTCCATAGACTGCTTAATATGGTGCCCTTATAGATGTGGTATTGTACCACCAAAGCGCTTCTAAGAAATCCATAGAAATAGTTGGCCAAATCTGTGTAGAGATGGGCAAGGGTTTGAGCAGTCCCGAAAGGAGTGTCGTTTCACCCTTGTTGACCTAGAAAGTATCACAGTCAGCCACCATCTGTTGAATTGTCATTTTCAGTCCCTGCCAAAAGAAGTTACATTGTTCCCGGTCATACATTTTGAAGAACCCAGAGTGCCCTGCTGATGAAGAAGCATGGAGTTCATAGAAGAGATAGCCCTGGTGAACATATTGCAACCAATTTGGAACAAGTAGAGAAATAGGTGTAAGAGAAACTGGGTCATCAATTGTGCGAGGAGCATCTGCCACCATATTTTCCTTACTCTTATTGTAAGTGATCGCATAGGGATAACCCATTTCAGGTGTGTTGGGGAGGAGACCCAATGTTCCAGGAAATTTTCCAGACCCTGGAGATCAGTCTTGATGCATAAATAATTCCCTAATAGGTATGGCTGCCACTTCTGTACTGCATGCAAAATAGCCATCATTTCCTACTGAGAGGTAGATGCGGATAAATTCTTACCAGAAAGGTCTCTTGAAGGCAGCAAGCTCATTGGTTCAACAAAGACACCTGCATATCTATCCAAGGAAGTAGTGGAGACTGTTGATGGGTGCATCTGAATGGAATGGAGCTGAGCGATGACACCATGTGAATTCTTCTTAAGGATTTTTTCCAAGCGATGTGAACTGATGATGCAGAGAGACCCTGGTTGTAAGCCCATAAATTTGTGTTGTGCCCCATTGACTGAAAACTGCATCCAAAGTTCAGCAAAATCCCATAAGATGGGGCCAAGTGTGCGTAACCATTGAATGCCGAAAACCACATCACATCCGCCTAAGGATAAGGAAAACATGTCAGAGCACAGTTTATAATCTTCCATAGAGATACGCATATTGTGACACTTCCCCTTGCAACGTAAGGTGCCCCCATTGGCAACCATGACTTCAAAGTGGGAGCAAGGATGGTGAAAACAATCAGCCTGTTTGGCAATCCAAGGGTCAATGAAGTTATGAGTGCTACCAGAATCAATGAGTATGGTAAGAGGGAACTTCTTGAAGTATCCCCTGACCCGCATTGTTTGTGGGGTGGTGACGCCGGTTACAGCATGGAGAGAGATCTCGGGTGGGTCGTCCTGAGATGGGGTGTCAACAGGCGGGTGCTGAATGTCAACCTGATCATCTACTATATCTAGAGCTTCTTCACCAAGTTCAGAGGTAGGCAGAGAATCCACATCCAAGAGATAGAGCTTTTGTTGAACACATCTATGTCCCCGAGTAAATTTCTCATCACAATTATAACAAAGCCCTTTTTCTCAACGTGCCTGCATCTCTGTTTCAGACAAATGCTTGATAGGAGTGGGTCGAGGAGCAGGCGTGATGGGAGGTCATTGGGAACCCATATTTCTGAAGGGAACAAAGGTGGGTTTGGAGCGTTGTTGAGCTGTGATCCCGTCCTCAGCCAGCTTAGCCAACCCTAGGACTTTCATCATTGTGTTGGGACATAACATTTTGACCTCTGAGCGGATTTCATCCTTGAGACCATTGATAAAACAACTCCTGTAAAATTCATTAGACAATCCTTCTGTGTGATTGGCTAGTTTCTCAAATTCCGTCTGCTACTCTCTCACTGTGCCAGTTTGATGAAGTTTAGTGAGTGCTCCTATGAAGTCGTCAAAAGTACTAGGACCAAATCGTGACAAAAGGAGTTGGCAAAAATCTGTCCAGTTTGGCTCGGGATGAGCTTTGATGTACCAACGATACCATTGAAGGGCTTCCTGTTCCAAATGAAAGGATGCAAGTGGAACTTTCTGGACATCAAAAGTATTATGCAAATTGAAATATTGTTCTTCTCGGTATATCCATCCAGTTGGATCAATACCACTGAAGCGAGGAAAATCAAGCTTCGGCCCACGAAAATTGTTGGAAGAAGAGAACCTGGTGGCTGCAAAAGATTCTGGCTGTCGGTTATTGTTCATGGTTGAATGTTGAAGATGGAGGCTGAGAAATTTTTCATCCAGATCTTGGAGTTTGGTTTGGATGGTTGCAAGTGCTTCTTCCATGGTTTTTTCTCCTACGCGGGTGATAACCACAACCAGGTGTTTTTTTTGTTTTTTTTTTTGGAAATGGATAGAAAAACACAAACAAAAGCTTATTTAGTAAAGGAAAATTTGGATTTGGGAAAAACTCAGATTGGTAATTGGGGTTTGACTAGGATTTGGACACTTTCTGATGGTCAGGGAGGAAAAAATGGGGATTTCAGAAGTGGGGTGAAAGAAAGGGAAAATTTGGCAGAGAGGGACAAAGAAGCAGAACTAGGAAAGGAACTATGTGGTAAAATTTGAAGGTGATTGGGTGAAATCCAAGGAAGTTATGGAAAACCCTAAAAATAGACAAATGTGGGATTTCGGGCTTTGGGAAGTGGAATTGGGGGTAGGGTCCTCAGGAATGAAATATGCAGAATGGGAGTACTTTTTTTTTTTTTTCCAGAATGGAGCGGCTACGGCTCGAAAGAGATCTGCAACGTCCCAGAAGTGAGCGAAAACAGAGGGATCTGAAACGGCGCCGAATGGATCGAAAATGGCTGGATCTGAAATAGATCTGAAACGGCTGAATCTGGAACGGCTTTTAGAATGGATCTGAACGGCTGGATCTAAAATAGATCTGAAATGGTGCAGCAGTGATCGACAATATTTCAACTGAAAATAGATATGGACCCCAGGTATGTGCGGCTTCCTAACAGTTCAGGGGTTTCACTCGGCCACCAATGCTATCTGACGGCTTGCGTATTGGGGCAGTACCCCTCACTCCATGGCTCAGGTAAAACTGATAACCGCTTTGCCACAAACGACAGCTCTTGGTTTACCTCACGGGTGGGAACTAGTCAATCAGGTAGGGGTCATTGCCCTTTTCGCTGGTAGGTCCTCTCAATGGGCCAGCTACTTTGGGGTTCCTGTAGTACTCCTAACAATGAGTTTTAGGGCTTATGTCCAAGTACTTCCCACAGTTAAGCGGATAGGGATTATTCTCAAATCCGAACCTGCAATAGATGCAAAAAAAAAAAATTGGCAGAAATTTCACCCAGCAAGCCCAAGAAAGTGCTCTGATACCAGATGTGATGAATCTGCAATAATTAATTAATGAAAATACACAAAATATCAGAAATAATAGAACTCAGAATCACTTTTATATTGATCACGAGCTACTTCGAGGGGGCAACCTCCTTTGAGCAAGCTCAATACAATTAACTTCACAGTGCCTTCAATGACCTCAACACACACTTATATACTAAGTCTATGCCCAATACTATGAGTCAAAACCATGGGACATATAATACTACGGGACGACTTACAAAGCATATGCGTCCAATACTATGGGTCAATACCATGGGCTAATATAAAGTATGGATCAACAAATACTACGGGACGACTTACAAAACATATGCGTCCAACAACAATATACTAACAAAGTAAAGAGAATGGTTGACACGGGATCCTAACAAATAGTTGGTTTTAAAACTTTTCGATTCAAAATTTCGTTGTTGATTGAAGGCTTAAGTATCTTTAGTAATTACTTTTTAAACTTTTTTATTAGAAGACTGCCATTGGATGAATGGGATAGGTGTAATTTAGAAATACAAAATTCTATTTTGTGTTGTGGTTTAGTTTGATTTGGTAATATTAGACTTGTTTGATATCAATTGTATATCAAATGATCTAATTAGATGATCATCTTCATCCACAATTTACAAACTTTACAAATTGTGGTATTGATAATCATAATATCTATGAATGAAGGTAGGCACATCGATGGTTGAGTTGCTCAGGGAAAAAAACAAATTTTATATTCTACAACACAAGCAACAATAGATCAAAGTCTACATTAGTAGATCTAATCTCTCTAAGAAGTTCATAATGCCAATTCAATAGATCCACTTATGTATCCTCAACAACATTTTACATTAATTTTTATTTAGTTGTCATGAAAGCTATTAAATTATAGTGATAAGTGAATGTAGATATGAGTAAAAAAATGTATAGTTAACTAAGAGACTTGCTACATTGTAATTATTATGATGTTCCCAGGTTTTAATATCATTGAAAATAGAAAAATAATCAAACCAATTATGTTACCAATATTTTTTTAAAAATAAAATTCAAAGTAAGCTTTTCAATTCTACTTGATAGAGCCATCATCTATGTTGGATTTTCAATTTTTAAATAAAATTCAAAGTAAGCATGTGAATGTTTCCCTCAAATCAAATCAATTGAATAATCGAATCTTGATGAAGCAATAATCAAAGTGTCACTTAGAATAATCGAATCTTGATGAAGCAATAATCAAAGCGTCACTTAGAATAATCGAATCTTGATGAAACAATAATATGAGTCAATTGGAAATGTGCAGGAGGGAACATAAGGGTAGTAGTGAACAACATAAAATGTTGGTTAGGAAAATGATTTGTTGTATTTTTTTATTAAATTAGATAGCAGACACGATGTGTGAAGAACCTAGAGCGATGGATCAAAATGGATAAAATTCAAGTATACTGATAAATGGAGGTTAGGATATTTCATAAGATTCTCTCTGATTAGAATTATTTGTTGATGTATATGTGACTTCGGAATGTATTTCACATATGTATATTGTACTCCTATAGAGATGGTATTATTCCTCTATACAGAAGTGTTTGTATTCCTATAGAGATGTTATTATTCCTCTATACGGAAGTGTCGTCATTTATATTGTAAGTGTCGTAACTTATACTTGATGGGTTATTAGACCACCTTGTTGGAGTCGGCCCTGTATAAGTTATGTGGGTCGAAGGGTTATTAGACCACCCTATTGGGGGTCGACCATGTGGGTCAAAGGGTTATTAGACCACCAAGTGTGGGGTCGTCCCGGATTAAGTTAACCATGGGTTAAGCTAGACAAGTAGACCCCATTAGTTTATTGGGCAGGACAAAACATGTATAAATAGAGATCGGGAGATCTCTATTTGATCACTCATTACACACACTTCTCTCATTCAGAAAGTGGCGCACTTGTGAGGAGGAGGTTCTAATACTAGGAGAAGACTATCTCTTGTACTTGGGTTATATCATTGCTCTATCTATCTCTAAGGAAGTTATTGGGGTTTTTCACCTTTATCGTTTTCCCCAAGTAAAACTCTGTGTCTCTTGTGTTTTCATTATTGTGTCCATGATTGATATGCTGTAGATATGTTGTACATGTTTTTCTCTTAGTTAAGATCCTAGATCAGATTGAAGTAAATTCTGAAAAATTAACATGGTATCAAAGCTAGCCTGAAAGAAGGCATGGTATGGCATGTATGACACTTGTTGCACTTGCGATGCTTGGGATTGATATAGCAAAAACCAGTCATCGTAGAACTTTCGCTATAAATCCATTTTGGAGAAGTTTTCCGATCTGAAACTTCTACAGGTCAAAGATCAGATCTGCATGTACCTTGTGTCCAAAGGAAAACTTCTAATTCGTTGTACTTTATGTGTTTTTATCTGTACAATATAGGGTTTCTGCCTCTTTCAGATCCGAGTCATAAACAGGTGACCTTGGAAAAAAGGTCATAAATTGGTTAGGAAGCTCCAAATGAAATTTAGTAAAAAGTGACAGGTAGTGCATGGACTGTACTTTCTCAGGTAACTTTTTCAGAGGCCAAAACTGAACCATTGACACGTGGCATGCCGTACCAGTTTGCTCTGCTGTTTTATCCCATAAACAGGTCACGTTGCGACACTTGGCATAACTATCTCTCAGAGAATCCGTTTGAGGTCAGACCTGTGGGGTTGGAAAGATCACAGGTCGGGCTATCACAGAAAAATGTTTCAAACCCTGTGGATCAAAACGTTCGGAGTTACACCAGAAACAATCAGGTACATATTTATGTCAAAACATAATTATTTTTTAGCACCTTCATTCATGGCTTCCGGAATTTAGGGTTTCGGAGAAAGTTGGAATTTTTGTAATCGGAGACTACGGCTGAATGCTACTCATCAAAATCGAAATTTAGAGACCAAGATAAGAATTTTTGGTTGGGCAGAAGGCCGGGCTTGATCAGACCCTAGTTCGGGACTTTGATCAGAAAAGTGAAAAATTATGGCTTCTGCAAAAATGGGAATTTTTGAAATCTGTGACCATGGCTAGAAGCTCCTCAGAAAAATAGAAGCTTAGAGCTTTGGGTCAAAAATTTTGATTGGGCAGAAGGGTGGGATTTATCAAACCCTAGTTCGGGGTCATGTCTAGTGAATCCGGAAGTTTCAAAGGCAAATTTGAGGGGTGAAACTTTGCAGTTTTCAAATTATGAGTATACAAGCTTGATCAACTCATCAAGGCGCATCTTTTTATCCTTTCAGAAGTTTGAAATTCAAAGTTTGAATTTTTAGGATTTCTCTGACAAACCCTAATCCAGCTCCAGATCCAGTTTCTGCAAATCAAGTGGATTGGGTTAATCCTAGAAGAGAATGGATTAGTCACCTGCATAAGTGAAGAAGCTCCTATTTCAGAGGGAGATGAGGCTAAGCCCATACATAAGAAGATTACAAGCAATCTCGACAGGTATGACTCATCCAAGTATGTTTCGATATTTGTTCATGATTAAGTTTATGGTATGTTTGTCTTCATGTTATTACGATTAGTACAATTTTGATTAAATTTAGACTTGTCGTATCACCTTAATAAAATTATGAATGCATGATAGAAGATATTCATTGATTAAGGTTTTGACACTTATGATTGTACTAATGCATTGTGATGTTGTATGAGGTTTATGTTGTTCGCTAACATGAAAGGTACACCAAGAATGACAAATCATGTTCTACTTCAAGAACATATAATCATGGTGACATGAAGACAAAGGTTCATCCATTGTCATGGATCACATAGAAGATCTACTTACAAGGTATGTATAACTTGGTTCTACAATGGTTAGCTTATGATACATGCAGGTTACTAGCACAAGTCATTGAAGAGAACCAGAAGACATCATGTGGGTATGTCAGACATAACTAGCTAACATAGTAATCTAGGTATGTTTTTCCTATATCAAGTTAGAATCTTACCTTGTGTTAGGATCCCTTATATAACTATACTTGGTATGATTGGTTATGTTTATTCATAGAGTTAGAAATGTAAGTAATCAAGGGTTTATGCATATTATGTCTCTTATCTTGATTAATGGCTTGACTAACCAGAAGAAGTTCATAATGCCAATTCAATAGATCCACTTATGTATCGACCTCAACAACATTTTACATTAATTTTTATTTAGTTGTCATTAAAGCTATTAAATTATAGTGATAAGTGAATGTAGATATGAGTTAAAAAATGTATAGTTAACAGAGAGACTTGCTACATTGTAATTATTATGATGTTCCCAGGTTTTATTATCATTGAAAATAGAAAAATAATCAAACCAATTATGTTACCAATATTTTTTTAAAAATAAAATTCATAGTAAGCTTTTCAATTCTACTTGATAGAGCCATCATCTATGTTGGATTTTCAATTTTTAAATAAAATTCAAAGTAAGCATGTGAATGTTGCCCTCAAATCAAATCAATTGAATAATCAAATCTTGATGAAGCAATAATCAAAGCGTCACTTAGAATAATCGAATCTTGATGAAGCAACAATATTAGTCAATTGAAAATGTGCAGGAGGGAACATAAAGGTGGTAGTGAACAACATAAAATGTTGGTTAGGAAAATGATTTGTTGTATTTTTTATTAAATTAGATAGCAGACACGACGTGTGAAGAACCTAGAGCGATGGATCAAAATGGATAAAATTCAAGTATACTGATAAATGGAGGTTAGGATATTTCATAAGATTGTCTCTCTGGTTTGAATTATTTGATATTTTGTAGGGGCAAGAGTCCTTCACCCTCTAAAAGAAAACATAGAAGTCATTCAACATCTCCAAGACTGCAAGTGCACAAGAAACATAGAAGTAGGAGTGTTTCAAGGTCTCCAATAAGAAAGTTTCAAAGCCCAAGTCTAGGACTGGATGAGTGAAAATAGACTATTGAGAAGGCTCAACAAGAAGAAGAATGTTAACAAACTTTCTATATACAAAACTTTTGTCAAAATTTTCGTATACTTTAAGGATATACCTTCTAATGATTTCAATTCACTCTTCGACAATTGATCTCTTGAAAATATTAGTAGTTTGAATCTATGTTGCCTCTAGTTATTTGGAATTTATATGTGATATGTATTTGAATCAATTTTTTCATGAATATTTAATTTTATGAATGCATTTTTGTTTACACATTTTTGTTGCAATTTTGGTTCTATGTTTTTGTCTATATATTTTGACAAAATTTTCTTATATAGAAATTTTTTTTACTCTCTTTCGTATCATTATTTTTTCAGTTTCCTAGAATTATCTATCCAAATTCCAATTTCAATATCATGTGGGATATCAAATCATCGATAATGCTTTGATTTTAAATTTAGCAAGCATGCAATGTTTTCAAATCCAAATCGACCAAGTTTCTAAAGTATGACAAAATGAAAAATCAAAACTATTGACTTCTAGAGACCACACTTATATATCATATAGAATCCCTTTGTGATGGTTGTTCGGGTACACAGGGTACTCCCAAAAGACCGAACACCTAGAGAAACCACTTCACACAAACAGATCACAGATCGACACACGATGTTTTGACGTGGTTTAAACCCTCAAGAGGGAAACACTCCACGACCCCGTCCAAATAGCTTCTACGGAGCAATTTATTATGCAAAAGAAAGAAAGTTACAAAAGAGCTTCTCATAATCGATAACTAGACAATGACCCTCCATGCTCTTTAAATAGAGATCATGGACCAATTGGGTGTTAAGCCACAGATCAAGGGTAGGTATGATCTAAGAGAAGTTGAGCCGTCGGATCACTCTATGTCTAGAGAATGTCGTGACCGTTAGATTAAATATTTACAAATGCATACTATTGCATACTAAAGAAACACACTTTACCTAACAGATATATTACACAAGTTGATCTTAACTAACTCCTAAGTGTCTAAATATCCTAACATCCCCCCTTAAGAACAACTTGGGATAGGATTGAAGGATTTTAAAAAGTGACACTATTAGGAGAAGGGAAGGAGGCATTAGAGCCTATCGCCCCTTAATGACAAATTACTGAACTCCTAACATAGATCGAAGTTTAGAAAACTTCACTTCTGTGAGAGACTCGGTGAAGATGTCGGCAACTTGATCATCTGTAGGGAAAAAGAGCACTTCAAGAACACTATCATGAACAAGATTTCTGATGAAGTGCATATGTAGCTCAATTTGTTTGCAAAGTTGATGTAGAAATGGATCTTTTGCGAGCTTGATGGCACTTTGATTGTCGCACCAAAGTGGATTAGGCTACTGCTTCTCAAATCCAAACTCTGAAGGGATCTGTCGAAGCCATAAAGCTTCTTGACTAGCATTAACTGCGGCTCGATATTCTGCCTCTGCTGCTTGTGATATGTTTTATGTTACAGTTGGGATCATAGTGTTTTAATGTTTGTAAGAGTTTGTGATATATTTTTAGTGTGAACTTTGATTCTATTTAAGGGTGCTATCTCAATGGAAGAGCACCCACCTTACAAGAAGGAGGATGGTGGTTCAATTTCTCTGTGCCCTATCTACATAAATCAATGACTAATTAAATGACCAGGTAACAACAATCAATGACTAAATAAATGACCAGTTAACAACAATCAATGACTAAATAAATGATCACTTAATAACAATCAATGACTAAATAAATGACCAGTTAACAACAATCAATGACTAAATAAATGACAACTTAACAACAATCAATGACTAAATAAATGACCAATTAACAACAATCAATGTCTAAACAAATGACTAAATGCACTACCAAATAGCGTTAACTAATGACCAAATAATGACAATTAATGACTAAATATATATTCAACGAATGAAGCAATTCAAACAATTTATGACCAAGTGATAAATGACTAATTTGGTAGGGTGATAAGTGACTGCTAATTTATGACCGGTGGTCACATGAAAAAATTTAGTCATTTATCGCCCATTTTTAGTCACTTATCACCCATTTTGTACTAATGTATTGTATGTGGAAGATAATGTGGGTTGGGACCCTTAGAGGTTAGAAGAATCTCTAGGGTGACTCAGGTGGTCAAAATGAGTGTGGTTTGGCCCTCAAGAGTCATGAAGTCAAGGTCTCGGTTGCTAGGAAGGAGAATGATTCTATGGAGAGGGTTTTTTCTCTAACACCCCCCCCATAAGCCTAGCAAGATGAGAAGCAAAAAATTAAAATGGGTCTCGACAATTTGCAACCATATTAGGTGCCCATGCACAAAAAAAATTTAAGGTGGGTTGGGACCCTTAGAGTTTAGAAGAATCTCTAGGGTGAGTCAGGTGGTAAAAGTGAGTGTGGTTTGGACCTCAAGAGTCATGAAGTCAAGGTATAGGTTATTAGGAAGGAGAATTATTCTATGGAGAGGGTTTTGATTAGAAGAGTGTCATTGGATGAATGGGATAGGTGTAATTTAGAAATACAAAATGTTTAATGAGTTGACTAATATATTGTTGACGATGGTTGTACCATTCTATTTTGTGTTGTGGTTTAGATTGATTTGGTAATATTAGACTTGTTTGATATCAATTGTATGTCAAATGATCTAATTAGATGATCATCTTCATCCACAATTTACAAACTTTACAAATTGTGGTATTGATAATCATAATATCTATGAATGAAGGTAGGCACATCAATGGTTGAGTTGCTCAAGGGAAAAAACAAATTTTCTTTTCTACAACACAAGCAACAATAGATCAAAGTCTACATTAGTAGATCTAATCTCTCTAAGAAGTTCATAATCCCAATTCAATAGATCCACTTATGTATCGACCTCAACAACATTTTACATTAATTTTTATTTAGTTGCCATTAAAGCTATTAAATTATAGTGATAAGTGAATGTAAATATGAGTAAAAAAATGTATAGTTAACATAGAGACTTGCTACATTGTAATTATTATGATGTTCACAGGTTCTATTATCATTGAAAATAGAAAAATAATCAAACCAATTATGTTACCAATATTTTTTTTTTAAATAAAATTCAAAGTAAGCTTTTCAATTCTACTTCATAGAGCCATCATCTATGTTGGATTTTCAATTTTTAAATAAAATTCAAAGTAAGCATGTGAATGTTGTCCTCTAATCAAATCAATTGAATAATCGAATATTGATGAAGCAATAATCAAAGCGTCACTTAGAATACTCAAATCTCGATGAAGCAATAATATCAGTCAATTGAAAATGTGTAGGAGGGAACATAAGGGTGGTAGTGAACAACATAAAATGTCGGTTAGGAAAATGATTTGTTGTAGTTTTTGATTAAATTAGATAGCAGACACGACGTGTGAAGAACCTAGAGCGATGGATCAAAATGGATAAAATTCAAGTATACTAATAAATGGAGGTTAGGATATTTCATAAGATTGTCTCTCTGGTTTGAATTATTTGATATGTGGTAGGGGCAAGAGTCCTTCACCATCTAAAAGACAACAAAGAAGTCATTCAACATCTCCAATACTGTGAGTGCACAAGAAACATAGAAGGAGTGTTTCAAGGTCTCCAATAAGAAAGTTTCAAAGCCCAAGTCTAGGACTGGATGAGTGAAAATAGGCTCTTGAGAAGGCTCAACAAGAAGAAGAATGTCCACAAACTTTCTATATACAAAAATTTTGTCAAAATTTTCGAATTCTTTAACGATATACCTTCTAATGATTTAAATTCACTCTTCGACAATTGATCTCTTGAATATATTAGTAGTTTGAATCTGTGTTTCCTCTTAGTTATTTGGAATTTATATGTGATATGTATTTGAATCAAATTTTTCATGAATATTTAATTTTATGAATGCATTTTTGGTTACACATTTTTGTTGCAATTTTGGTAATATGTTTTTTCTATATATTTTGACAAATTTTTCTTAGATAATTTTTTTTTTTACTCTCTTCCTTATCATTATTTTTCCAGTTTCCTAGAATTATCTATCCAGATTCCAATTTCAATAGCACGTGGGATATTAGATCATCTATAATGCTTTGATTTTAAATTTAGCAAGCATGCAATGTTTTCAAATCCAATTCGACCAAGTTTCTAAAGTATGACAAAATGAAACATCAAAACCATTGACTTCTAGAGACCACATTTATATATCATATAGAAACTCTTTATGTTGGTGGCTTTAAGGTTTTTAAGAGTTTGTGATATGTTTTATGTTACAATTGGGATCATAGTGTGTTAATTTTTGTAAGAGTTTGTGATATATTTTTAGTGTGAACTTTGATTCTATTTAAGAGTGCTAGCTCAATGGAAGATTACTCGCCTTACAAGAAGGAGGTTGGTGGTTCGATTTCTCTGTGCCCTATCTACATCAATCAATGATGAATTAAATGACCAGTTAGAAACAATCAATGACTAAATAAATTACCAGTTAACAACAATCAATGACTAAATAAATGATCACTTAATAGCAATCAATGACTAAATAAATGACCAGTTAACAACAATCAATGACTAAATAGATGACAACTTAACAACAATCAATGACTAAATAAATTACCAATTAACAACAATCAATGTCTAAACAAATGACTAAATGTACTACCAAATAACGTTAACTAATGACCAAATAGTGACAATTAATGACTAAATATATGACCAATGCATGAAGCAATTCAAACAATTTATGACCAAGTGATAAATGACTAGTTTGGTTGGGTGATAAGTGACTGCTAGTTTATGACTAGTGGTCGCATGACAAAATTTAGTCATTTATCACCCATTTTTAGTCAGTTATCACCCATTTTGTACTACTGTATTGTATGTGGAAGATAAGGTGGGTTGGGACCCTTAGAGTTTAGAAGAATCTCTAGGGTGACTCAGGTGGTCAAAATGAGTGTGGTTTGGCCCTCAAGAGTCATGAAGTCAAGGTTTAGGTTGCTAGGAAGGAGAATGATTCCATGAAGAGGGTTTTTGATATAACACCCCCCCCATAAGCCTGGCAAGATGAGAAGCAAAAAATTAAAATGGGTCTCATCAATTTGCAACCATATTAGGTTCCCATGCATAAAAAAAAAAATTAAGGTGGGTTGGGACCCTTAGAATTTAGAAGAATCTCTAGGGTGAATCAGGTGGTAAAAGTGAGTGTGGTCTGGCCCCCAAGAGTCATGAAGTCAAGGTATAGGTTACTAGGAAGGAGAATTATTCTATGGAGAGGGTTTTGATTAGAAGAGTGCCATTGGATGAATCGGATAGGTGTAATTTAGAAATACAAAATGTTTAATGAGTTGAATAATATATTGTTGACGATGGTTGGACCATTCTATTTTGTGTTGTGGTTTAGTTTGACTTGGTAATATTAGACTTGTTTGATATCAATTATATATCAAATGATCTAACTAGATGATCATCTTCATCCACAATTTACAAACTTTAAAAATTGTGGTATTGATAGTCATAATATCTATGAATGAAGGTAGGCACATCGATGGTTGAGTTGCTCAGGGGAAAAAACAAATTTTCTATTCTACAACATAAGCAACAATAGATCAAAGTCTACATTAGTAGATCTAATCTCTCTAAGAAGTTCATAATGCCAATTCAATAGATCCACTTATGTATCAACCTCAACAACATTTTACATTAATTTTTATTTAGTTGTCATTAAAGCTATTAAATTATAGTGATAAGTTAATGTTGATATGAGCAACAAAATGTATAGTTAATACAGAGACTTGCTACATTGTAATTATTATGATGTTCCCAGGTTTTATTATCATTGAAAATAGAAAAATAATCAAACAATTATGTTACCAATATTTTTAAAAAAATAAAATTCAAAGTAAGCTTTTCAATTCTACTTGATAGAGCCATCATCTATGTTGGATTTCCAATTTTTAAATAAAATCCAAAATAATCATGTGAATGTTGCCCTCAAATCAAATCAATTGAATAATCAAATCTTGATGAAGGAATAATCAAAGCGTCACTTAGAATAATTGAATCTTGATGAAGCAATAATATCAGTCAATTGAAAATGTGCAGGAGGGAACATAAGGGTGGTAGTGAACAACATAAAATGTTAGTTAGGAAAATGATTTGTTGTATTTTTTTATTAAATTAGATAGCAAACACGATGTGTGAAGAACCTAGAGCGATGGATCAAAATGTATAAAATTTAGGTATACTGATAAATGGAGGTTAGGATATTTCATAAGATTGTCTCTCTGGTTTGAATTATTTGATATGTGGTAGGGGCAAGAGTCCTTCACCCTCTAAAAGAAAACATAGAAGTCGTTCAAAATCTCCAAGACTGCGAGTGCACAAGAAACATAGAAGTGGGAGTGTTTCAAGGTCTCTAATAAGAAAGTTTAAAAGCTTAAGTCTAGGACTGGATGAGTGAAAATAGGCTCTTGAGAAGGCTCAACAAGAAGAAAAATGTCAACAAACTTTCTATATACAAAAATTTTGTCAAAAGTTTCGTATACTCTAACGATATACCTTCTATCGATTTCAATTCACTCTTTGACAATTGATCTATTGAAAATATTAGTAGTTTGAATCTATGTTGCCTCTTAGTTATTTGGAATTTATATGTGATATGTATTTGAATCAAAATTTCATGAATATTTAATTTTATGAATGCATTTTTGGTTACACATTTTTGCTGCAATTTTGGTTATATGTTTTTGTCTATATATTTTGACAAAATGTTCTTATATAGAAAGTTTATTTACTCTCTTCCTTATCATTATTTTTCAGTTTCCTAGAATTGTCTATCCAAATTCCAATTTCAATAGCATGTGGGATATTAGATCATCAATAATGCTTTGATTTTAAATTTAGCAAGCATGCAATGTTTTCAAATCCAAATCGACCAAGTTTCTAAAGTATGACAAAATGAAACATCAAAACCATTCACTGCTAGAGACCACACTTATATATCATATAGAAACCCTTTATGATGGTGGCTTTAAGGTTTTTAAGAGTTTGTGATATGTTTTATGTTACAGTTGGGATCATAGTGTGTTAATGTTTGTAAGAGTTTGTGATATATATTTTAGTGTGAACTTTTATTCTATTTAAGGGTGGTAACTCAATCGAAGAGCACCCGCCTTACAAGAAGGAGGTTGGTGGTTCGATTTCTCTATGCCCTATCTACATAAATCAATGACTAATTAAATGAACAGTTAACAACAATCAATGACTAAATAAATGACCAGTTAAGAACAATCAATGACTAAATAAATTATCACTTAATAGCAATCAATGACTAAATAAATGATCAGTTAACAACAATCAATGACTAAATAAATGACAACTTAACAACATCAATGACTAAATAAATGACCAATTAACAACAATCAATGTCTAAACAAATGACTAAATGTACTCTCAAATAACGTTAACTAATGACCAAATAGTGACAATTAATGACTAAATATATGACCAACGCATGAAGCAATTCAAACAATTTATGACCAAGTGATAAATGACTAATTTGTTTGGGTGATAAGTGACTGCTAATTTATGATCAGTGGTCACATGACAAAATTTAGTCATTTATCGCCCATTTTTAGTCTCTTATCACCGATTTTGTACTAATGTATTGTATGTGGAAGATAGGGTGGGTTGGGACCCTTAGAGTTTAGAAGAATCTCTAGGGTGACTCAGGTGGTAAAAATGAGTGTGGTTTTGCCCTCAAGAGTCATGAAGTCAAGGTCTAGGTTGTTAGGAAGGAGAATGATTCTATGGAGAGGGTTTTTGCTCTAACACCCCCCCCATAAGCCTGTCAAGATGAGAAGCAGAAAATGAAAATGGGTATCGACAATTTACAACCATATTAGGTACCCATGTGCAAAAAACATTTTAAGGTGGGTTGGGACCCTTAGAGTTTAGAAGAATCTCTAGGGTGAATCAGGTGGTAAAAGTGAGTGTGGTTTGGCCCTCAATAGTCATGAAGTCAAGGTATAGGTTACTAGGAAGGAGAATTCTTCTATGGAGATGGTTTTGATTAGAAGAGTGCCATTCGATGAATGGGATAGGTGTAATTTATAAATACAAAATGTTTAATGAGTTGAATAATATATTGTTGAGGATGGTTGCACCATTCTATTTTGTGTTGTGGTTTAGTTTGATTTGGTAACATTAGACTTGTTTGATACCAATTGTATATCGAATGATCTAATTAGATGATCATCTCCATCCACAATTTACAAACTTTACAAATTGTGGTATTGATAGTCATAATATCTATGAATGAAGGTAGGCACATCAATGGTTGAGTTGCTCAGGGAAAAAAACAAATTTTCTATTCAACAACACAAGCAACCATAGATCAAAGTCTACATTAGTAGATCTAATCTCTCTAAGAAGTTCATAATTCCAATTCAATATATCCACTTATGTATCGACCTCAACAATAGTTTACATTAACTTTTATTTAGTTGGCATTAAAGCTATTAAATTATAGTGATAAGTGAATGTCGATATGAGTAAAAAAATGTATAGTTAACAAAGAGACTTGCTACATTGTAATTATTATGATGTTCCCAGGTTTTATTATCATTGAAAATAGAAAAATAGTCAAACCAATTATGTTACCAATATTTTTTTTTAAATAAAATTCAAAGTAAGATTTTCAATTCTACTTGATAGAGCCATCATCTATGTTGGATTTTCAATTTTTAAATAAAATTCAAAGTAAGGATGTGAATGTTGCCCTCAAATCAAATCAATTGAATAATCGAATCTTGATGAAGCAATAATCAAAGCGTCACTTAGAATAATCGAATCTTGATGAAGCAATAATATCAGTCAATTGAAAATGTGCAGGAGGGAACATAAGGGTGGTAGTGAACAACATAAAATGTTGGTTAGGAAAATGATTTGTTGTATTTTTTGATTAAATTAGATAGAAGACACGACATATGAAGAACCTAGAGTGATGGATCAAAATGGATAGAATTCAAGTATACTGATAAATGGAGGTTAGGATATTTCATAAGATTGTCTCTTTGGTTTGAATTATTTGATATGTGGTATGGGCAATATTCCTTCACCCTCTAAAAGGAAACATAGAATTCATTCAACATCTCCAAGACTGTGAGTGCACAAGAAACATAGAAGTAGGAGTGTTTCAAGGTCTCCAATAAGAAAGTTTCAAATCCCAAGTCTAGGACTAGATGAGTGAAAATAGGCTCTTGAGAAGGCTCAACAAGAAGAAGAATGTCAACAAACTTTCTATATACAAAAATTTTGTCAAAATTTTCGTATACTTTAACGATATACCTTCTAATGATTTCAATTCACTCTTCGACAATTGATCTCTTGAAAATATTAGTAGTTTGAATCTATGTTGCCTCTTAGTTATTTGGAATTTAAATGTCACTAGTGGATTTGGACCCAAAATATGACAACCTCCGACGAAGAAGGACTATGTCGTCGGATTTCATCTTAAAAATATCAAAATTTCATGATTTTTTTTAAATTAATAGAAGGAGACATCGAATATCCGACGGGAATGCTGATTCCGATGGCTCTGTCGATTTCCAACATCATATTAAGCATTGGGATGTCGAATATCCGAAGTCAAGCTATACAACCCAAGGAGGTCGGAAATCCGACATCAATTCTCCAACTGTAACTAGGTTCAAGGCGTCGAATATCCGACGGAAGGTTGACTTTTAAAACTTATAAATATTGAAATAGTCTGACATGTTTGCTATACAAGTGACGGTTTGCGGAAGTTCTTTTATTCGACGGACTGTTTTTCATTATTTCCATTGTTTTTTAGATTCAAGCGAGTGAAGTGTGGAGCTTCATTTTCTAAGATTGATAATCTTCATTCAAGCTCTTTACGAGAAAATGTCAACTAGCAATATTCCTGATCCAGATGAACAAAATCGACAATTGCTTGCTAGATTGTGGGAAGGAGTTGAAAAAAGGGGTGATAGGAAATGTTATTGTCCATGTACTCAATGCAGGGGCTTTAAGAGGAGAATAATTTTGATGACAACAACCACAAAACATTGTAGGGAGCATGGGCACGCTGAGGGGGGACATGAATACCATCCATTTGTAAGTTTTGCATTATATATGTTTTTATTTTGATTTCTTTTATAAATTTATGTATTGATCGTGGTTTCAATAGATGGGGACTAACATGGAAAATAAATATTATTTTAATATTAAATATTTATTATAGTATTTCTTTTTCTTTTGTGCATGTTGAATCTAGGGTATAGTAGAATAACTCATTTATTTGTTCGTTAGTGAGACTAACCCACTCACCGGGGAAAGCACTTAACTCTCTAGATTTGTGACACTTTCCATCATGATAATAGAAATAGCAACTATATTGGCATGTTGTAATTTCTCTTATATTTTCTCTATAGAAATTACCATAGCATCATTTATCTTACCTTAGTGAAGTACAGTATGAGAAATTTTGTGTTATATTTGAGTAGCTTTGCTCAGTAATTGGGTCAATTATTATGTCTCTTGGATAGTTTGGATGCTCCTGTTTGACCAATAGTACAATTGGTCATTGTTCTCTTCATCCCAACAATAAAAAATTTGTTACATTTTAAATGCATCACATAAATGTTTACATTTTTCGTTTGAATTTTTTACATTTTGCGGTTGAATTTCTTATATTAACTTTTATCTATTGATGGTTTCATGTAATTAGAAAGGAAAGACATCCTAGGGCACTTCGTCCGGAGGAAGTGCTTCCACAACAACTACCGAAAGCTATGAATATTAATGGAGAACAAGTTAATGATCACATTAATGAATAAGATGATCATTCTGAAAACATAGTTGAAGATGATGTTACAAATAATTCAATCCATGATTCATTTAATGTTGGAATGGTCGATGTTGATCATGATGATGATGATCATGAGAATGATGAACATTTTGATGATATTCATGATATACCTCTTCTTGATAAGGCATACGAACCCCTTTATGAGGGCTCCAAGACAAATCTTCTCTCTGCTATATTATTGATAATGAACTTGAAGGTTATGAATGGTCTTTCAAACATATCAGTCACATGGATATTAAGGTATGTAATATATTCCATCACAAAATATATATGATTGTGTATTTTGTTGTTCATTCATATATAAGTCAAATTATTACGGATGAAATTTGTTCCATTAATATTATTTCTATATTATAATAAGTAGATTTTTATTTTAATTTGTTGTAGCATGATAGGTGAATATTTGTTACCACCGTCAAATATTTTACCTCGCACGTATCGAGATTTATCTGACATCATGAAAGAAATTGGAATGCAGTATGAAGTAATTCATGCATGCCCCGATGACCATGTTCTATATTACAATCAGCATGAATTTGCAACAGAATGTCCTGAATGTCATATCAATAGATATCACACAGATCAAGTAACTAAAAAGGCGCCTCGCAAGGTTCTATGTTATATTCCCATTATTCCACGTCTGCAATGATTGTTCAGGTGCAAAAACATAGTGCAGTTTATGGATTACCATGCACGGAACAGAAGTCAAGACGACATTATTCGGATGCCTGCAGATGGATCTGCATTTAGAGATATGGAGGAAAAATGGCCCCACTTTAAAGAGAACCTTGTAATCTTAGGATTTCTTTGGTAGCAGATGGTGTCAATCCATTTGTAAAGATGAGATCTGTTTACTCGGTGTGGCCTATTTTTGTTATCAACAACAACATTCCTCCATGGTTGACAATAAAGAGGGAGCACATAATGTTGTCGATGATTGTTCGTGGTACGAACCCTGCATTTTTTTTTTAAGTAGTTGTATCTCATTTGTCGTATTTTTGTTGCATAATGTCCTATATATATTTAATATTTTTCTATTGTGCAATATGGTTTAATATATGTAATCTAAATGGTACGTCTCATATTTATATTTTTTATATGTTCATATCAATCAGGTAAGTACCAAGTGAAAGATATGAATGTATATATCGAACCTCTTATTGACGAGCTACTGAAGTTATGGAATGGCATCACTATGTATGACATATCTAGACCAATACGACAAAGGAAATTTCAATTCCATGCAATGCTTGTATGGACAATACATGATGCCCCAAGGTTAACCCATTTCTGTGGTATGTAATTATAAGTTCCACTTTATTTGCAAAAAGTTATACGAACTACTAGTTAATATACTACGCACGCATGTTTTTCTAAATAATCCAGTCATTTTGTATATAATTATAATTGACATAGATATTCCATCTCTTTATGTAGGTCTTCAGACAAAGGGAAAATATACATGTCCAATTTGTGGTCCTAAGATCAAATCTCGTCATTCAAAAAGCTTAGGAAAGGAGGTGTTTGATGAGTATAGGCACTTTCTCTATAAGAATCACAGGTATCGAACTACCGAAAAACATATGTTCAATGGCAAGCAAGAGACTGCATTAAAACCGCAGAGAATGACACCTCGCCTATGGAAGTTGCAATATAATAGAAATCGTCAAGGTACGTATAATGAATCATCATATATGATATGTTATATTGTATTTTTTTTATTGTGCGTTTTTTACTATAATTGACATTAATTTATGTAATTTCATGATTGTCGTTCATGTGATCATGAAGGCATTAATGGGCTTCCATGAGGAATGAAAACTTATCCTAGACAATTTGTGACCTAGAATCCAATAAGAGTTTCGAAGGGGAGTACCCGAAGGGGAAAGGTAGATCGAGGAAGGTGAAAGGTAATATAACACATTTTTATATTCAGTATTTTGCATAAATTTATACTGTAATATACTTTGTTAAGTCACTATATTACATTTGTATTGAATTTTAATTTTATTGTCATGAAATAGTTGGTTGAGAGTAGGATGCAATTCATTTATACATCGCAAACAATCTTGACTGGATGAAGGTATGGATCGAACGATGTGAACAATCTGGTCATGGAATATCATGGGAAGGTGTGGCTTCATTGGTTAAAGCTGCACATCGCAATGGAGACACCAATATAACACAAAGGGAAATCTATTTAGCAAGAGGTTTAAAATATAAGAAGGTAAGCATATTAATCATCCACACTATTTTTTTTTATAAAAAATAATGTCGTTGTACATCACGTTGTCTTTTTCATTGTATAGCATTATAAACATGCACTAGTTAATCATAAATATTGGGTCATTATGTAATCTTTTCCTGTATGGCTTGTTGTAGGTAAAACACCATAAGGCTATGTGGTGCAATGGATGTAGTTATCGAATCAAAAAGTTGGATGAAACAAAGAAAACATCTGATTGTGGGATATCTGCAGTCTTTGAGGTGACCAATGTTTCTTCTAGAAGTGACAGACATCCAAAACTCTCTGAAAATTGATACTATGGGTATCTGGAAGACATTCTTCAGTGTGACTTTAACTCCTTCAAGGTATTTCTATTCGTTGTCAAATGGTACAGGTGTCGATTGAATCAACGTGATCCCGATAAAACAATAATTGAACATGATAATGGATTTACCATGGTAAATACAAGGTTGTTTGAGCCAGGAACGGATCCCTATGTTCTTCCAACCCAATGTGAACATGTATTTTACTCTGAGGTTTCAGGTAGAGCGGGTTGGTCATTTGTTGTGAGACACAATCCAAGGGGAAGGCCGGTAAAGTATAACATAGATGAAGATAATGAAGACGTTCTCGAAGAAGAAGATGTGGTAGAAGATGATGACGATCAACATGAGTTAGATGATCATGTTCCTGAAGAAGATGTCGAAGAACTTATTGAACCAGAGGATGTATCAGACAATGTCCATGAAGATGATATCGACGATGACATTATGATCATAACTGACATTGACGACGAGGATGATATGGCCAATCCTTACAATGTTGAATCTGGATCATTGGATGATAGTACAAACAATGACTCAGATGAAGAAGATGATGAAGACCATTGAAGTTTATGAGGTATGCAGTAATAATAAATTAACTGTTTGTTAGTGAGTTTCCATTTTCCAGTATGATATAATTAGAAACATTGCTTGTTATAGAGTATGTCAAAAAACACATTTAAAATTTTTGTACATAGATATTTTTGTCGGGTTATGGGGAATTGAGAGTGATGTGAAGGGGGGGAGGGGCCATAAAAGCTTCCACCTTCACATGGTTGGCCCTGTTTAGTAGAGAATATTAAATTATTCTCTAAACAGAGAGAAGCTTAGTAAGGAAATGCACAATAATCAAGACTCAAACATAATCATCATCGATCGTCATCGTCATTATCGTCATCATAATCATCATCATGATCGTCATCATCATCGTCATCATCATCATCATGATCATCGTCATCATCATCATGATCATCGTCATCATGATCATCGTCATCATCGATCATCGTCATCATCATCGTCGTCGTCATCTTCATCATCGTTATCTTCATCATCGTCATCTTCATCATCGTCATCATCGTTATCCAAAGGGATACCCATTCACCAAAATTATTTGAGCCATACAAGTTGGCTAGCCCAATTATATGGATTTCCAAATAAACCAAAGCTCAGGCTAACCATTGAGATGGATGAACACCCCAATCAATAATTTATTTATCAAATTTAGAAGCAAACAAGGTATCCACCCATCCTTTGACATAAAAATGATTAAAATAAATGCACTTATGTATTGGCCAAATAAAATAGAATCTCACTCACAATATGAATCTTAAAAGATGTATGTCTTGCCATCAGAACACACCTATCCCACCAAAGGAATTCAAGATATGATGGATGGTATATTTTCTTCCCAAGTTCATTTAATCCCTAAACATTGATAAAAAAAAATGATGCATCTTCCTTCTCCACATCATTATATTCAAGGCTCGGGTTTTTGGAACATTTTTTTTATATATGTTATGACCTAATACGTATTTTAATAATAAATAAATATAAAAATGTACATTTGCTACAACAAGCACATATACTAACCTATACTAACCCCTAACTAACCTATTCACCTATTAACATCCTATGTATGTTATGTACATCATTTTATCCATTCATGATCCCTTAAATTATTTAAAAATTTTGTTATTTGATTAAAATTCTGTAACTTCGAAGTTCAATCATAATATTATTATTTGATTGAAATTTTGTAACTTCAAACGGGCCTTGAAGGCTTCAAATTTGAATACTGGACCCGAGAGCGGGTTTGTCAAAAATATCCGTCAAAGATTGTTCAGAACGACATTTATCGATTCCCAACCGTAGCAACAACAACAATTGCTTCTTTCTTCATATGTTTTGTGTACACACATATGATTCCATGTGCTCCTTTCCTTTCCCTATTTTCCATTGTCGCCCGATCGAAGCTCTTGAGAATCTAGCCACCATTTAACTTTCATGAAATGGAGGGGGCTAGCAATCTAATTGTAGCTGCACTGATGCAGAAAAAAATATCTATAAAATTAGTTATGGCAATTCACACTTAACATCTGCAAAGTGGATCTTCTGTGTGTCTCTTAAGTTATGTTTCACTAATAAATTCCTCATGTCCAGGGATATCATGTAAGAGTAAAATAGTATTAATTTTGGCTATAAGGATAAAAGTTGGATTGGAATGGGGTTAGCAAGTTAAATGTATTATTATACTGGTTAAAAGTTTAAGAGGCAAGATCAATTTGAGAAAATGCTAAGATGACAAAGGTGGCATAGTGGCCTAGAGACTGAGCCTTTAGATCCGGGCAAAATATGGTATATGACATATATAACATTCAGTGCCGCCATATCCATTGCAAAATAAAGCCTCTCGACTTTACTACTTAAGTAAACAATGAAATTTTGATGTACTAGTACATTTTCAAATGAAAAGAATGATTTATTTTTACATGTCATCATTGAAGGTTTCAATATCTCATAGCCCTTCAGAGTGAAATTGGACCCCACCCTTCAAATTTGATCCCTGCCCCTAACTAACCTATACTAACCTTTTTCAATAGATATATATATTTTTTTTTCAATAGATAACTAACCTATACTAACCTATTAACCCCTAACTCTCCAACCATTAAATCCATAAACCATTAAAACCAAAACCCCTAATTCTCTCACTGATCGATAATCCCGTCACTGATCAGTGTTTGATACGGTGTTTCTACATTTTTTTAGAGGGAAAAGTCCACCTCCTCCGCATCTGATTCAGACTTGCGGTCTGGTTTGTTTGACGGGAAAGGTTCTACTCTTAGCTCTGTTCTGCTCGTTTCTCCTGGCTGCCTCTGTCTCTGCTCTAATTCCCGTGACTCTCTGGTTTATAGCTCTTGTCATTTCCACCACGCGCTCTTTGTTCGCTACCTACTGGTCTGCATTGTCATGGCCCCCCCTAAGTGCGTTAGGACCCGTCAATATGCCCATAAGTTCAATGCTCGGAACTCTTGTAGCTCCTCTTGCTCTCCCCCAATTCGTCTGATGAGGGATGTAGTGGAGAAAGCCCGCACTTACCACTCCGCAATTCCTACCTAGGCGAAAGCAAAGATATAGGACGCTGAGGAGGACGCCTTGGTTTCCCGCAATTGTGTTACTGATGATGAGATTCGGGCGGAGTTTGAGGAGCTTGTTCCTGACCCTGGAAACACCAGAGGGAGAGCAACCCTCTATCAGACAACCTTGGATATGATTTGGTCTCACAAATTGGTTTTAGGGAAAGCACTGACCAACCACAATGAAGCACAGGAAAAAATATTAATGCAATTGGACGATTTAATGGACATGCAAAAATAGAGTCTTTTCAACTAGCAGTAGCTGGCTCAACGTTTGGGGATCACACTGGCTAAAGACCCTTCGACTCAGCCGGTCCATCCTAAGTACCACAGCTCCTAGTTATGATCGAATTCTGGTTTTCGCAGTTTTTTATTCTGTTTTGTCTTTGTTTTAGCTCTCTGGCGGCTATGTTAGTTTTGGTTCTGTCCTCAAAATTATGGTTCTCTAGATAACAGTAATTCTCTTATGCTACCTTTCCATACTTTGAATGGGTCTATTTTATCCTTGAAGAGAGGGCTCGATAACAGTTTGAACTTGTATATTTTGTTGCTTACTACTCTGTACATTTGGTTTATGCTAATATAAGGATCTTCTACTATTTTACAAAAAAAAAAAGGACAGTCCCTTTCAATCCCATAAAAAGGATCCAATGCAAGGGATAGAAAATCATTCATAAGTGGACAAAGAAGAGATCCAGAATTTTCAGAATGCACTTCTCTGCATAGGGACTCATCACCTTTTGATTGATCATACAACATGGGGGAGCATCCTTTATCATCTTCTGTCAATGCAGCCCTTCTGTGATTATGGGAAGCAGAATTGACCAAACTGTACCCGTTCTTGCATGCTTAGGATCTTAAGCAACACTTTCTACAATCTCAGAAACCTTACGCCTTTTCTCAGTTGGCTCTATTTCATCAGACAATCTTTTCATATTCTTATGATTTTTTTCTCTTAGGTAACTCCTACTACCAGGGGTATCTTGCAAACCTGAAGATTTTGCAAATTTCACAAGTCTCTTAAAGCCTTTTGTTTTCTTAATAACTGCATGATCTAAACTGGCTCTCATCTCTTAACTTGGTAGAACATCAGTTTCACCAATATCGGATGAGGATACTAGAAACTCCTTATCAGTCTTCTTGGTTTCAGTATCCAATTGATAGTCATCAACCTTCCCTTGTATATCCAGGAAAGATTCACAAGGGCTATTCTCCAATCCCCCGGATATTTGATCACCTGGCTTATGAGATCTAAATATTCCTGGTTCATCCATTTCAACTGAATTCAATACTTGGGTTTCATTGGAGCCGTTGGAGAGAGAAACACTTTCATGAAGGTCTTTACCACCATTTTCCAATGCACATCCCACATTCTTTTTTTAGTTTCCTGACACTCTATAACTATCGAAGACACAGGTTTAGAGGCTGAAGGATGCACATTCAAAGAAGAGTCTCTGGGTATTGAAGTGCATACCCCCACCAAAGCACCAAAATCAGACTTTTTAGTCTTTTTAGCTGCAAGTGATGCTCCATTACCCTGTTGCACACCATTTGCTGAGAATGATTCCTTCTCAGCACCCACCAAATTTTTATGCACTCTGTGTAGTTCATCTAATGTATCAATAGTTTCCTTACCTTCTGCTTGTAAGAAATTCACTGGAAGAGCATGGACTGTTTTTATTTGTATTTGGGCATAATAAAAGCCTTACTCTTTGGTTTGGTTTGAGCATGGACTATTTTTATTTGTATTTGGGCATAATAAAAGCCTTACCCTTTTACCTGGGAGTAGCTTCTTTTAAGACTAAGAGGAGTAATAAGAGAATGAGTTTCACTGTTTCAATATAAGGCTGGAGTTTGAATGGGATATAGAGTAAATTTTATATCAGTTTGTGCATTATTGCTTGATTGATATAGTATATCTTATCAGTGAGTGGTTTCCCATTTTCATTTGAATGTGAGATCAGATTTATCAAATGCATAAAGAAACCTCTGGCATGGTCTTAGATAAAGTGATTACTCTAATGCACAAAACCTCCAAATCATCACTAAGTTATGTAGTCATGTATCAAGATTTATATGCAGAAAGGTTCTACTATCACTGTGTTTTTGTGAAGAATGATTGAAGAATGTTATAAGTGTTCCTAGAAAATTATGAACATGGATATATACAATTCCTTATATTTATTATCACTTTGTTTTATGTGATGAATTCATTTGCATGACTTGAGTATATCTGAAGCTCTCCTTGAGGTCCCATTAATGAACTTGAACACTTGTTGCATTCATTTAATTTGAAAGAGTAGTTATAGTTTGAAAGAACTCTCTCCTTACCTTAGCTAGCATTCATTGAAAGAAAAGGCTTATTTTATTCATATGCATTTGCATGGTTTGAGTCAGTCATCACACCATGAGTTGCACTTCCATCACCTGACTGAGTAATACAACCATTAAAATTTAACTCTTTAACTCAACACACTTTAACCTCGCTTGAGGATAAAAAGAATTTGTTAGTTAGGTAGGACACCAGGGATAGGCATCCAAATAATTCCCCCTTGTCATTATCATTGGAGACATAGTTGTTGTCCTCTAGGGTGCTAAAATCCTCTTGTACTTGTTGACACGGTCATCGACCAGTTTGTGGAGGGGCCTCCTATTGTTTCAGGGGTTAAACTGTCGCGAGATCGAGAACCGGATGGACTTTGTGGAATTCCGCACTCCACTTAGCCCTAAGGCACATCGATCATTGTCTTCCTTGTATTATCTGGCCACCATACTGGTGATACAAGGGTGATAAGGCAGAAGCACCAAAAACCTTTTCCGACGTGTCATGAACGAGGTAGCTTAGTGACTTTTCTACTAGGGCTCTTTTACCCAGGATCCCTTTTGGTAGAGGGATATCCTTCCATTATTGGTCTCTCATTTTGTATTTTTCGACTTGGATTTCATCACCTTACAAAGGATACAACTTGTTGAGGTCTCCAGCTCTTAGTTAGGAGGTTTTGCTTTCCATTTCACCTTTTTAGAGGGTCTTTTTCTTTTTAGTGCTGCTTGTTGGCATTCTGGCCACTTTTGTTTCATCTCGCTTACTGTGACACCGGTCCCAGTACATTTTTTTGAGCTTATCTGATGATGTGTGATGTCCTCTTCTCTTAGGTCTTCGAGATGGTTGAGTTAGATGGTCTTCTTAAGGGACTGAACTTGTGAGGAAAATTATCTTGGATAATAAGTGTCTTGACAGAAAACTGAGTAGAACTATGACTTTATTTCTTGAACCATGACCTTATCATAACTATAACAGATTGCTCCAGACTTCCATTTGTGAGCTAAACAACACAATAAAATTTGAAACAACAAAAGGAAAGTTTGCAAGATGGGAAGCATTGTTCTGATGTTATAACTGTATTGTTCATGAGCACATTTCTGGGAAAGCAAAAAGCATTCTTGACTTTATAACAAGAGAATATTTGACACAAAAGTGTGCTGTTAATTTTTAAGAAGCGGGCCTGAAGCAAGCGATCCTGACATAAGTGAGCCTGGTGCAAGTGAGCACGAGGCAAGCGAGCGTAGAAGTTAAAAGCAGAATCTAGTGGGCCCATAACCCACAAGTAAACATGAAAATCTCTGCTTAGACTGTAGGAAAAAATCATATCTATACTATCAATGATAATATGAGTTGGTTGGATTATATGCAAGACTGGAAACCTAGGTGGGAGTTGAGACATGTTGAAGTATTAGATGCTAACTTACAAGGATCTAATGCTTTTATTATACTAGTGCTAGAACTCAGAAGAATGCCTATGGGATCTAGTATTGACGTACCAAAGATGATTTACAACAACTCCTTGAGAAAAGAAGCTAATGCAAGCAATTGGTTAACTCACCTATACCATGATGTTAACTTAATCTCGACGGAGGGCTCTACACCTCACCCCGGGCTACGACTAGAACAACAATACTACTGTATTAACCGGATACATTCTTTGGAAGCATGGCCACATCAAGATGCTAGTCTCCGGTTTCCAAGTACTACACACACTTATGAAAAATATAAAAATTATGGTGGAAATTCTTGAGAAAAGAAAATAAAGATAGAACATATTATACCATGCTAAAGTTTGGACCTCAAATGACACATATCCATGAGGATCCTGCATGGTTCGTCCATGATTGGACTAGAGACTGGTGGTGGTCATTCGGCATCAACTTGACAGCATTAGATCCAGGTGCTATTTATAATCTAAAATGGGAAGTTGGAGAATCTCTCGAACAGGTCAAAGATATTTTGCAGACAAAGCTTACTGAGGCTCAAATCCTTCGGTACTACGTTAAAAATGAATGAAAGTGGCTTTTCAAAACCCACATAGACGTCCACATGCATCAGAATAGACGCGTGGTCATGAGGTCTGTTTATTCAAAGGCATGGGTTGTTGAATCCAACGTCTTTCAAGAATTGTATGGTCCCCCATACTCCGATGAGTTGTAAATATCTCAAAAGTATTTGGCTATGAGTGGGACCTGTCCATTCAAATTGTCATAAAGATTGAAAAGAAAGTCTTTGTAACTATGTCATGATAATATAAAGAAAGCCCTACTTTTCTCTCTGTCAATATGATTGAAAATCTATGTTAGGTATTAAATATCCTAAGTCAATATTACAAGTAATTGTCCAAAGGCATCATTAGTTGGGAGTATGGCTGAAAACTACCATTTTTCAAAACAGGTTACATGTTTACGGTTCTGTTTTTGCTTGATTCAATTACTTTCAGTCATCTAAGAAGACCATGCTTGAATAAGATTATACAAGTTCCACAACATTATATAAAATATTGTTTTTGAAGATTTGTGAACACTTATTAACCACCTAAAAGATCTTACTTTTGAAAGTCTTAAAAACCTTTAGACGTTTTCCATAATGGTTAGTGATTTTTATTTTATATTATTATTGCAGAATATAAATATCTTACTAAATGTGACTGGACTTAAATTACTGAGTTGATGAAACCAAACTGATGGGATGAGAGAGACTTTAGGGCAGTGACGACACAGTTGATAATTGGATGGTTTGATATGGGAGTTAGGATCCAAAGGAGCAATAAAAGAAATCTCATAATTGCGTGAATTTGTACTCATAAGAAAGATAAAGTGATCGTCTTCCTCATCACTTGAATGCCTACATGTTGAGAAAGGGAATGAGGATCAAGTAACATTATAAAAGGTGTGACACATCACCTTTTAAGAGGGGCTATGCCTTGCGGTTGAATCTAAACTTTTTTTCCATGTTGCAGGTAGAACCAAACAGGTATTTGTTAGATCTGTCTTCCTCGGGCGAGGGGAGTTTAGGAAGGCTAGAGGAAAGTGATACATCCAGTAGGTCTAGAAGAGTTGTATATTCAACTAGATGTCAAAAGACCAGAAGAAAATTTGATAAACGCAATGAATTTTTTCACAGTCAAGGGGGGTCATGTTCCTATGGTGATGAGACAAAAGACGACCTCGAGGTGCCCTTGAGGTATAGACATTTAGTGAAACAATGGGTACCCAAGGATCTTCCTCAACCAAACATAGATTTTTGTGTGAATGATAGGATATATCGAATAGCACCATCGTCAATACATGGTTTTGGGTTGTTCAGCATGGATGGCATAATGGTCCCTTACAACACATGTACAAAATTGATGGAGTATGTTCGACCCTATTACAACTACAAAGATTGGATGCGCCTGGTCCAATTTACAAAAGTATGCATAGCTATGGATTGTCAACAAACTATTTACAGTTGAAAGACAAAAATCAAAATAAAGGAGCAACGTTTCACATGGACGGAAGGCCAAAGGCCACAAGGAATATTGCGGGTTTTATAAACAGTACACAACCAGGGTCTACAATTAAGCAACCAAACTGTGAATTTGAGGGGTGTGAAGGAAACCGTGTTTTTGTAGTTGCCATTAAATCAATATCTGCAGGGGAAGAGTTGCTTATTAATTACAATTTGAACCGAGTAGATACAAAAAAGGTTACTATGGGAGTGGTACATATAACAATTTACCCAACCTTTTATTAATGAATTTAACATATTAAGGATTTTTTCGTTAGTTTATTTCGTTTAAATTTTCCCCATTTACTTCATAGGCTAGTGATCGGGATAAAAAACCGCCAGCAGATGGTCGGAGAAGTACATCTTCCTTGAGGGATTAGGTATACATCTTTGTAATAGTGAAAATATAATAAGAAAAAATAGTTGACTTTCACTATGTTTAGGTGACTTTCACTATGTTTTTTATTTAGGTATCTGTAAGGGGAAACTCCCAGTTATTAACAGATCGGGGCAAGTCACCTATGAGCATTGATCCGAGGAGTGGATCACGATCCTCTACGTTGCAGGTATAATCCATTGGAATTGTTAATATAATTTTAGGAATCTATCATGATATAACTCAATAGTCTTTTATATTTTTTTGTTGCAGCCCGATGAATCATTGTATGAAACAGCATCAGAAGAATGTCCAGTAGATCCTGAAGTGGATGAGATCCTTAAAGATGATGGACAAACTGGTGAAGCCACAAACCGGTTTACGATGATAGAAAAATTGTTGGAAAAATATAGTGCGGAACTCGTTTCTCTGCTTATCAAGTTTTCGCAGACCAGCAAGAACCTAGCAAGGATTGAATTGTTGGAACGGAAATATGAATTCTTAGAAGTAAGTTGAGGAATCTTGATTCATAAAATTATTCAATTATAACTTTATAATTTTCTCTTTTATATGATAGTACTGAATGTGTAAGATGTGGTTTGTATTTACAGAATTATCGGAAAACACACAATAGTGGTGGAGGAGATGTTGGCTGCAGCGAGGCTCGTGGAGAGACGTGGCATCATGAGCAAATGACTCCACATACTACATCAACTCCTTCTCCATTGTTGTCGACTGAACAGTTGGAAACACGTTCTAACACACCACGGACCCCAATTGTAAGCGCACCGGCCGCTGGTGACCGAGGCACACCAGATCGTCCACTGGAAGAGGTCGACAACGAGAATCCTGGTAATATTGATATCGACCTAGTTGCATTTCCAGGATCTTCCCGTGTCACTAGCACGAGAACAATGGAGGTAACATTTTTGGTCGACGCCGGTCTCATCCCAATAAAGATCGATAAGGTCCCAAGTAATTAATATGCATTGATCAAGTTACTGTTTATAACTTCATTGTAATATAATGATAAAACGTTTGCTTTCAACTAATTATGATCATGGCATGATCGTTTCACAGGAAATGATGTTTTCTATAAACAAATGAATGACGCGTGCTTGGAGATATTCGGTCCCACCATCCGAGAAAGGTGGGATAAACAACAAAAATGTTTAAAAGATGAACTCATGCATCGGTTGGTTGGCCTATTTGGCGACAAAACCTTTAATAAAGTCGAGGTCATGAAAAAGGCTTGTCAGCATGTGAAGGTTGTCTGAGACCAATATAGGACACACCTTGAAAAAAACCCTAAGTATGGACGCCCTCCAATGATTTCACCAATGGAGTGGAAAGCTCTAGTGGAGGATGGAAGGGAGAGGGCTCAGAGAAGAGAAGGAAAGATAACACCAGGCACAGGGAGGTATGCAATACTTTCCGCAATGTAATTCAAAACCTTTTTATTATTGAATATTTCTATATCGAACTTGGAACATCTAACGTATTTCAACACTTGCATATGCTTCCAAACACATCAAAGGCCACAAAGGCAAGAGTTGAAAAAATAGGTCAGCACAAGCTTGGGCCTGGTGGTTATTCCAATTTTGCGGCACGATTTGTAAGTTTTGAAAAACCAATAATGCATGCAAATTATTTTTCATTTTATTGCACTGGAAAATGTTAATTAACGACGTTATGAAAATATGTAGGCCGAACGATTCAATGAATAGGCCATTGAGGAAGACATGAAGCTTGGCTTCAAGGAAGGCTTTGGAGTTGTTGTTGAATGACAAAAAAGCTTGTCTAGCCAAACGCAGTCTTCTGGTACCAATCCATCCGATGCACAGGTAATAGAATCTATATACTTTATTGAATATTAACCGCTTGTGCAATCTATTTGTTATAAATACTTGAAAAACAATATCGACTCTGTTTTGAGCAGGAAAGCAATGATCCCCCTAATGTCGAGGAGGGAGAACAACAAATCGAAGATCATGTTTCTAATCCTGGTAATGAAGTTATTCATATGCTAAAATTTTATGTATAGCATTGCAAATGGTGAACATTAATTGTAGTTCACCATATTTCAACTGCAGAGCATGTAGAGGGTGAAACTGTACAGGTTGAGCCTGGACAAGAACATGAACTACATGATGTGGCCACACCAAGTAAAAAAACACCTTTGTAATGTTTTTTTTTTAAATGAAATACTTGTCATTACAATATCAAAATACAATGATGTAACATTTTCACATTGTTGCAGCAAATCCGAACCCCTTGCCACAGACATCACCACAAGCGCCTGATGAAGAACCAAGAACTGGAAGAGAAAGTCCAGGGGTAGATGCTCCTCTTAGATATTATTTACCATTTATAAAGAGAAGAAAAACTTCTAGTAAAACGAAGTGACTCGAAAAATGTACTCGTCTAATTATTTTTTATAACAATATATCATCCATGATTTTTGGCCTAATGAATGAATGAATGGTTTAATGGTTTAATGTTTCAGTGTAGTAAATTGTTACCTTTATTGAATGTCAGTTTTTATTGAATGAATGTGTTGACTGAATGAATGAATGGTTTATTGAATGTTATCTTTTATTGTATGAATGTGTTGACTGAATGAAACAATGGTTTAATGAATGTTAGCCTTTATTGAATGAATGGTAGATGAAAGTTCATGTTGAAATATGGATGAATTTGCACATTTTTTTTTTTCAAGTACATGCATTGGGTATGGGGAATTGAGAGTGATGTGAGGGGGGGGAGGGGCCATAAGAGCTTCCACCTTCACATGGTTGGCCCTGTTTAGTAGAGAATATTAAATTATTCTCGAAACATAGAGGAGCTCAATGTATCAAAGCGATGAAAGATATTAGAAGCAAATGTAACAAAGCCCTGAAGAAGTTCGCGTAACATAGTGGTTTGTGTTTGCAGGAATCCTTCAATTTATAGGGTGAAAATCATGGCCATAGAGCTTCCACAGTTCAAAGACGTCAAAATTCTTGACCTAAAAGTGCACTTGATAGGTTTGGAACATGGAATATATTACCATTGAAATCCTCTGTATGTTCATTCTAGAGTTTTGAGAAAACCAAAGATATATGAAACGATGCATTATGACAGTCCAACTTCACAGTCGCCTCTTGAAACCAAGGTAAGACTAATTGGATACGACAGGACAAGTTCATATGATAGGGGGGGTAGTTGGAGCAAATGAAGTAAAAGTTCATTTGCTTCGACTACTCCGCCTATTGACTGATCTTGATATTGTGCCTTGTAAATTATCCTTGTACCTTTCCATCTTCATCAACATTTTGCTGTTGGTTTTTTCATGCTAAAATGCTCCCCCTTATGCTACTTCAAACTTCAACAAGGTTCTGTTAAGTAAATTCATAAAAGGTAAGCATGCATCATCATTCCATACTCCCTCAAATCTCTCTCTCTCTCTCATTTTTTTTGAATTGTGCTTACTGCCTCTCCATCCTCCCTCTTCTACAACATTACCATTTTCAAGCAACAAACTCCACAAATGCTTGGACTTCTCAATCATCTCCTCATTTTGATTTTTTTTTTAACGCAAGAACTCCTCTATTGCAATCATATTCAACACAATGTTGCTCTACTTCATCTCCACTCTTTTCCATAAACTCTTATGATACAACTGCTCTGTAGTGATACAACTACTATATTTTTACTTTGGTTTTATCCACTCTATTTTCTTTTGTTGCACTTTCAAATTCATCTGCAATGATATCAACACACTACACATTATGGGAATAAGACATTCACATTTGCATCTTCCACTACTACATCTAATTAAATATCATCCCCTTGCAACTCCACCATTGTAACACCACTCTCTTCTATAGTGTCATCTTCTACAACAACACCACTCACTACTACAACATATATCCATTACAACTTTTCCATTGTTTATTGAGTTTCTTGTACAAGCTCGACCTTTACCCCCAATCTTTTCCTTATTGTATTTTGCTACAATCAATTCATCTACACCTTTACTTGGAATTATAGCAACATACACTTCCAAACAATTTATTTTTTTTTTAATTTCCCAAAGGTGTCGGATAACCGACGGCCATACCAAAGACAACCGACGACTTTACCATAGATCCGAAGGCAATCGACGTCGGTGCTCAACCATTTTCAAGTGGGATGGGCGTCGGTTGTTCGACCTCCATAGTGCACAAAACCGACGACATTGCCATAGATCCGACGGCAAACAACGTCGATGCTCAACCATTTTCAAGTGGGATGGCTGTCGGTTTTTCAACCTCCATAGTGCACATAACCGATGACCTTGCCATAGATCCGACGTCAAAAGACGTCGGTGTACCACCATTATTAGTTTTGAGTGGAGTCGATTATCCGACGGCGGTAGTGAATAAAATACACAAGTATGCCATAGATCCGATGGCAAAAAGAGTTCGAATCCAAGACATTTTCAGTTGTGACTGGTGTCAGTTATCCAATGTCCAATGGGGTCGAATAGCCGAAGACGTCCGAGACGTCGGTTTTAATCCGAAATTGGACCAACGTTAAAAAAATACTGAGAATGTCGGATAGTTGACCACAAGATGTAGAAAATCCGACTGTCTGGCCGTCGGATTTTGGGTCCAAAAAACCTAGAGTGTGATATGTATTTGAATCAAATTTTTCATGAATATTTAATTTTATGAATGCATTTTTGGTTACACATTTTTGTTGCAATTTTGGTTATATGTTTTTGTCTATATATTTTGACAAAATTTTCTTATATAGAAAGTTTTTTTACTCTCTTCCTTATCATTATTTTTTTAGTTTCCTAGAATTATCTATCCAAATTCCAATTTCAATAGCATGTGGGATATCAGATCATCGATATTGATTTGATTTTAAATTTAGCAAGCATGCAATGTTTAAGAATCCAAATCGACCACGTTTCTAAAGTATGACAAAATGAAACATCAAAACCATTGAATTCTAGAGACCACACTTATATATCATATAGAAACCCTTTTTGATGGTGGCTTTAAGGTTTTTAAGAGTTTGTGATATGTTTTATGTTACAGTTGGGATCATAGTGTGTTAATGTTTGTAAGAGTTTGTGATATATTTTTAGTGTGAACTTTGATTCTATTTAAGGGTGCTAGCTCAATGGAAGAGCACCCGCCTTACAAGAAGGAGGTTGGTGGTTCGATTTCTCTGTGCCCTATCTACATCAATTAATGACTAATTAAATAACCAGTTAACAACAATCAATGACTAAATAAATGACCAGTTAACAACAATCAATGACTAAATAAATGATCACTTAATAGCAATCAATGACTAAATAAATGACCAGTTAACAACAATCAATGACTAAATAAATGACAACTTAGCAACAACCAATGACTAAATAAATGACCAATTAACAACAATCAATGTCTAAAAAATGACTAAATGTACTACCAAATAACGTTAACTAATGACCAAATAGTGACAATCAATGACTAAATATATGACCAACGCATGAAGCAATTCAAACAATTTATGACCAAGTGATAAATGACTAATTTGGTTGGGTGATAAGTGACTACTAGTTTATGACCAGTGGTCACATGAAAAAATTTAGTCATTTATCACCCATTTTTAGTCACTTATCACCCATTTCGTACTAATGTATTATATGTGGAAGATAAGATAGGTTGGGCTGGGACCCTTAGAGTTTAGAAGAATCTCTAGGGTGACTCAGGTGGTCAAAATGAGTGTGGTTTTGCCCTCAAGAGTCATGAAGTCAAGGTCTAGGTTGCTAGGAAGGAGAATGATTCCATGGAGAGGGATTTTTCTCTAACACCCCCCCCCATAAGCCTAGCAAGATGAGAAGCAAAAAATGAAAATGGCTCTCGACAATTTGCAACCATATTAGGTGCCCATGTACAAAAAACAATTTAAGGTGGGTTGGGACCCTTAGAGTTTAGAAGAATCTCTAGGGTGAATCAGGTGGTAAAAGTGAGTGTGGTTTGGCCCTCAAGAGTCATGAAGTCAAGGTATAGGTTACTAGGAAGGAGAATTATTCTATGGAGAGGGTTTTTTCTCTAACACGCCCCCCCCCCCTAATCCTGACAAGATGAGAAGGAAAGAATTAAAATGGGTCTCGAAAATTTGCAACCATATTAGGTGCCCATGCACCCACAAATAAATTATCTGAAAGCTGGGAAATAGGGAAAAAACCACATGGGAATCCCCCCACCCCCCCAATAAAAGAGAATGTAAAAAGGATATGAAGGCTTTAACGATCCTCCTCATAAAGTGCCTTCACTCCCAAAGAATCTCTCAACTGATTAAATAGCTTTATGGTAAAGGACTTGGTGAATATGTCTACAACTTACTTAGAGGAAGGATAGAATTGAAAATATATAAGACGGTTATGTATCATCCCTCTTATGTGATTGGTTTTTTGTCCCTGAACAAACTCTCTTAAAATATGAATGCCCCCCTGGTTGTCACAAAATATGATAACATTCCTGTGAAACTCTATCCCAAACTCAATAAGAATATGCTACAGCCAAATGAATTTTAATGCAGCATTCATTGCTCCTCTGTACTCCGCTTACACTATTGATAATGCAATAGTGGCTTGTTTTTTCCTTGACCAACAAATAGGCCCAAATCCCAAGATGAAAAAGTAGCCCGAGGTGGACTTGCATTCTATCCTTTTGCTACCCCATTCAAAATTTGTGTATCCAAATATATCAAATTTTCAAGTTCTTACATAGTGGATCCCAAAGTCATATGATCCCCTCACATATCAGAGTATTCTTTTGGCATTCTTCCAATGTAACTCACGTGGTTCCTGCATGTATGTGGAGACTTCCCCAACAACAAATGAGATATATGGTCGACTGTGTGTAAGATAAAGAAGAATCCCAACTAATTACCGATACATGGTACAATCAATTAAAGATGTAGTACATCCAGATTCAAGATGGATTCCAGAAAGAAAGGGAAATGGGGTTGGTTTGCAGTCTTCTATTTTGAATATTATAAGGATATATTGTGCATACTTAGACTACGCTTTAGTGACTACCAAATCTGATTGGGTGATTTGGAGTCCAAGAAAATTTGTAAAATTCCTAACTCAGTCATGGAAAATCCATGATGCAAGGCATATTGGAACCATGCCATGGAAGTGGTAGAACTTCATGTGATGAGGAGATCACACACATAGAGCACAATAAGTAATAGAGAGTTTCCTTTTCGAATCATATATACATTTGGATCTTATTTACATCTCAAAAAAAATTGTTCTAACAAAAAGGAATCCATTTTTGCATACCAAGCTTGAGGAGCTTGTTTTAGTCCATACAAAGATTCCTTTAATCTACGTACTAGAGATGAGTTTGAATGTATGTCGGTGGCTGCACCGTGTAGATATTCTCTTTAAGTTACAAACGAATAAAATCACTTTTCACATCCATGTGATGAATCTCCGATTGTTTTGTTGTTGCTATGACAAGAGCAAGTCGAACTGAATCCATCTTTGCAACCAGTGCAAAACTATATGTGTAGTCAATGCCATGTATTTGTGAGAATCCTTTGGCCACCAATATTGCTTTTTAATTGTTGATAAGTCCATTTGCTTCCATCTTGGTCTTATAAATCTATCTTCATCGGATCAATTTACTTCCCTTAGGAAGAGTTGCCAAATCCCAAGTTTTGTTGTTGATAAGGGATTGATATTCCTCGTCCATGGTTTCTTCTTAATAAGAATAGTCAGAGGCTTCCAAATGTGTTTGAGGATCATATTTGGACATTATATAGGAATGATTGGGTAGCAATGGCTCTATGTATGCAAGAGTGTAAATTCTGAATGGGTTCTTCAAGTATCAGCAAGATCACCCACTAGTTCCTTGGTTATTTCAAGTGTTTTCTTTTCCCAATGAGGCTGAATTGTTGGGTCTTCAACATGTGAAAATCCTCACAGCAGATCTAAGAGATGATGTATACCTCACAAGAAAGTAATTGATTAAGCAAGAAAATAGAAGAAGAGTGGTCAATGTAGTATAATGAGCAACAAAATAATAATACAGTAGAACTCGGATAAAAGCAAAAATACTTCACACACACTAATTCATTAATCACAAATGGACAAATAAATAATACAATGCATGAGGATTCGAATGCCTGTTAAATTTTGAGCATTAATTCACAATACTCTAGGATCTTCACTGAGAGAATAACATATACAGTATATCAATGCATAACAATTACAATAAGCATGACAAGCATCACAAGAATCAAAAGCATGAGAGACAAGAGACACGGAAGTTCCGTGGGGAAAACCCTAAGGTGAAAAACCCCACAACTTCCTCAGAGATAGAGAGAGCAATGGCTCAACCAAAGTACAACCAAAATACACTTGAGATAGTCTCCTAGAAGTAGATGATCCTCCTCCTCACTAGTGCACCACTTTCTAAGTGAGAGAGAGATGACTTTCCGAATGATCTAAATAGAGATCTCCTAATCTCTATTCATACTAACCTGTTTTCCCAGTGACCTTATGGGGATGACTTATCTAGCTAGGTACATCCATAATATAATATATATTTCAAGGCCGACCCCACACATGGTGGTCTAATAACCCCTCAGCAAGTACACACACTTGCGACACTTTTCAATCCACATGACGACACTTCCTTATAGAGGAATAACACATCTCTAATAAGGGTACAATAAATATATATGAAATACATAGATGAAATACATTCCGAAGTTGCATATACATCAACACTCCCTCTTAAATAGGAAGGTATTTCTCGACACAGATCTGCTAGACAAGTCTTCTTCTCGGGATCATCGTCATCGATGCATCGTCATCATCATCTTCACTGCTGCTGCTATCTCAACCAATCTCTAACTCTACTCGTCATAGGAAGTTCTACAGAGCCAGTCCTTTTTCATACTGGATGTAATCCCACCACCTGCAGGTCTTCATCATCACTGGCCATACTGTGGAAATCTCAGGACTTATTACGTGCGTCACAAAACATTAAAAGAGTCTCTTGACTAGCAAGAACCCTAAAGAGCATCTGAGGCCTTTTTCATCCTGTCCAGATCTCCAGGACTTATTACATGTGACCCCACCACAAAACCTCGAAAGAGAATCCCAAGACTGATTACGAGCACAAGGATCAACCTATCGAATCTCCCAGGGCACAAATTACATGTGGTCACCACAAAACCTCGAAAGAGCATCCCAGGGTTGATTACGAGCACAAGGCTCAACCTATCGGATCTCTCAGGGCACAAATTACATGTGATCATGGAAAAACCTCGAAAGAGCATCCCAGGACTGATTACAAGCACACGGCTCAACCTATCGGATCTCCCAGGGCACAAATTACATGCCATAGGACAAAACCTCGAAAGAGCATCTGCCAAATATCCCAAGGCACAAATTACATGCCATAGGAAAAACCTCAAAAGACTATCTGCAGATTTCCCAGGGCACAAATTATATGTCCTCCCAAGCAAAACCTCGAAAGAGCATTTTCCAGATATCCCAAGGTACAAATTACATGTCGTAGGCAAAACCTCGAAAGACTATCTGCAAATCTCCCAGGGCACAAATTACATGCTTATCTACACAACCTGTTCCACGGCCATAGAGTATCAACCTGATACTCACCTTACATCATCCTGATCATCATCACTGTAACATCCTGCTGCATGTCATCTAGAGCAACATCCTGAAGCTCATCATCCATGATCATCCTGATCATACAATGCATCTACCTAATGCATACCAAGTATCTACCTGATACATATCATCATACATGATCCACCTGATCATACAATGTATCCACCTGATACAAATACAAATACATGATACATATCATCATACATGATCCACCAGATCATACAATGTATCCACCTGATACATATACAGATACATGGTCCAAGCATCCAACATGATGCATATACAAAATACATACAAATGATCCAACCGATCATATCCAGCATCCAACATGATGCGTACATACATATACATATAAATGATCCAACTGATCATACGAAGCAGAAACTAGAACATCATCCTGATGCTCATCATCCAGCGCTTACATCCATAGCCATGTGAAGGATCCTCCTTCCAACATGCTTGGAATGGCTTCAGTAAATGTGTCCATCACTTCTTCCTCGAAGTGTCCTCGATCTGAAGAACACCAAGCCTCTCCCTGAAGTACTCGAACTTCACCCTGGCTAGTGGCTTCGTCAACACATCTGCAATCTGCTCATCCGTTCGCAACATACAGGAGCTTCACAACTCCTCTCTGCACCATATCCTTGATATTGTGATATTTGATCTCTATGTGTTTCGACCTGTCATGAAACACTGGGTTCTCAGATAGCTTCACACAACTCTGGTTATCGTAGAAGATACCAGTAGCATCCAATGGGAGATCAAATAACTCAGACAGTAGCTTTCGTAGCCATACTGCCTCACAAGTAGCTGAAAAGGCTGCAACATACTCTGCCTCAGCTGTACTCAGTGCTACGTAGGACTGTTTCCTACTAAACCAAGAGATCACACCTGATCCCATACTGAAGCAGCACCCAGATGTGCTCTTCCTATCTGCAGCACTGCCAGCCCAATCTAAATCAACATAACCCTGCAGGTTAAACTCTTGATTCGCTTCATACTTAAGCCCATAATCCACTGTACCCTTCAGGTACCTTAGAACATGCTTTACAGCAACCAGATGAACACTCCTCGGATCTGTCAGGAACTAACTCAATGTGTTCACCGCAAAGCAAATATCTGGTCTCGTGTTCGTCAGGTACATCAAGGATCCAATCATCTGACGATACATAGAGACATCAACTGGCTCAGATGAAGCATCACATAGAAGCTTCAGATTCGATGCCATAGGTGTGGCCATGGCCTTGCAATCCATCATCCCGAATCTCTTCAAGATATCTACTGTGTACTTCCCTTGACCAAGGAAGATCCCACCTGCACTCTGCCACACCTCCATACCTAGGAAATAATGCATCATTCCCAAATCTTTCATATCGAACTCGGTAGCAAGCTTCCTCTTTGTATCACACCAAGTTATGGGAGCTTGCTACAAGCCATACAAGGCTTTCTTCAATCTGCACACATGTGACTCCCTGTCAGGTCTTGAGACTGCATCCCAAACATCTTCTTCATGATCGACGGATCATGGCATTCCATTTCTTCATCCCAAATCTTGGGAACTTCAATATCTTCAATAGATATATTTGTTGCTGGAACAAATGTTGTAGTCCTTTTGTAGGTGAAGATATACGGTCTTTCCTACAAAACAAGTTAAATTGCATGATTAGAAACATCTCATAATTTTCAGAACAAATTCTTTACACATAAAGAAATATGTCATGCAGTCATGCAGTTATCTTAGCCAATGCTTCAATACAACATTTATCCATGTTCCACAACTTTCTAGATGCCTTCCAGTCTCTACCAGAACATTGTTAAGAGTTTGCACTACTCCCAACATGTCAGCAAAGAGGTTTCATTCTAGATAAGTAGCACTGGAATGTTGTACAGTGCCATAGGACACTTACCCATCACATGCATATTAGTAGTATATTGTTCATTAATGCAATCATTCTAATATGCACAATACATCTCCTAAGTCTAGGAACATAAGCATAATATTATTTAAACAAACAAAATAGGCAAGAAATGATAATTGAAATACTTATCTTTGTTTGTTTGTTGGGTGGACTCCCTCTGAGTCTTTGCTTCCTGGCAGGAGCTGCTGAAGTAGCTTCTTATACACCTTTCTGTTGTGGAATGTAGGAAGATGGTCAACTCCCTCTGAAAATCTGCATCCTTGCAGGAGCTGCTGGAGTGTGCTCCCTCTTGATCTTTGCTTCCTGGATTACCTGTCCTTGAACTTATATTCATCCTTGCTGACATCAATCTTCTTGAACCTAGAAAGTATATTCTGTAAGCCTTCGAGCTTTCACTGTAACCCACAAAGATACCCTTCTTTTCTGAAGGATCTAGTTTAGTCCTCTTTTCCTTTGGGGCATGAGTGTATACTGGACAACCACATATTCTGAGATGGCTGACTTCAGGTTTCTTACCAGAAAAGACCTCTTGTGATGTTTTGTTGTTCAATATCTTGTGGGGTGTTCTATTCTTCCTTTCTGCAACTCCATTCTGTTGAGGATTATAAGGAGCAGTCAACTCCCTCTTAATCCTTAAATCACTACAAAGCTTCTTGAAGTCACCTGAGGTGAATTCTCCACCATTGTCGGATCTGAATGTTTGGATCTTCTTGTCAGTTTGATTCTCCATCAAGGTTTTGAATTCCTTGAATTTATCAAACACCTCATCTTTGTTCTTCAAGAAGTATACCCAAGTCTTTCTAGAGAAGTCATCAATAAATGAGACATAGTAAACATACCTATTCAGAGAACTGGATGACATAGGACCACATCCATCTGAGTGGATGATTTCCAGGATGTCTTTTGCCTTGCTTTCACTGCTTGGGAAAGCCTTCTTAATGTTCTTACCTTTTGCACATCCTTTGCAAACACCTTCATGTTTGGTCTTGATTTCAGGAAGACCCTCTACAACCTTGCTTGCAATTAGAAGTTCCCTATAGTGCATATGAGCAAGTCTTGTATGCCAAATTTCACTTGGCTCCATGGATTCATGTACCATGGCATGTTCAGGTTGTCCCTTCAATTTATACAAACCTCCCTCTTGCTCTACAATCACTACTGCATCATCTACGTTCTTTCCCTTTGGCCACATTAGGACTTGGCCATCCACAAATGCAACCCTCATACCTTTTGCATCCAATGCAGAGATGGAGAGTAAGTTCTTCTTGAGCCCAGGTACATAAAGGACTTCTTTCATCTTCAAAGATTTTCCAGAATCTAGGTTGTAGGAGGCTTCACCACTTCCTTTGATTGGGTATTGATAATCATCCCCAAGTTTCAGCTTATGGGGTGATTCATGTTCAGATAGATTCACAAAAGATTCCTTAAACCCAGTCATGTGTTTGGAAGCCCCACTATCAATCAACCAATCATTACATCCATGGGAGATAGTACCTGTGAGAGCATAAATTAGAACATATTCTTCTTCACTTGATGAGTCATCATCACTATCACTTTCTACCCTAGCCTTCTTATTTGGGGGTTCATCATCTTCGGCAGCATGAGCATGATATATTCTTTTGTTATTCTTCTTTTTCTTATTGAAGTTGTTGTTGTTGTCTTTCTTCTTCTTGGGACAATCTGAAGCAAAGTGTCCCTTCTCATTGCAATTGAAGCATCTGAGATCTTTCTTATCTTTAAGATAATGGTGGTGTGAGAATCTTCTGTTATGAGATGATTCCTTCTTGGACTTGCCTTTCCTGGCATGTGCTGTGAGAGCTTGATCTTCATTTCCCATCTTTTCTTCTCGGGCCACAAGCCTAGCTTCTTCTTGAGAGCATTCTTCCCGCAATCTGTCGAAGGAGATCAACTTCTTCCTTGCACAAATTCCTTGAATAAAGGAATCCCATGACCTAGGTAGGCCATTTAGAGTGGTCATCACCACTTCACCATTCTCCACCATTTCATCCATTGCTTCTAGTTGTTCCTTGATCTAGGAGACCCTTGAAAAATAAGATTGAATGGTTTCTCCATTCTGAAACTTTACTCCTTTCAATTGGTTCTGCAGGGTCATCTTCCGATTTATGTTCTTAGCTTCAAATAGCTTGGTCAAAGAGTCAAACATATCCTTGGGTGTCTTTAGTGAAGACACATGGGGTATGAGATGGTCTTTGATAGAATCAACAATGATTCTCTTTGCCTTGACCAAGTTTTTCTTATGCAATACCTTAGCTTCTTCATCCTCTGGGATAGGGATGTCTTCTTTTACATATAAGTCCAACTCATTCTCTTCCAGGATTAACCCAATCCTATACTTCCAAGCTATGAAGTTATCAGCTCCTTCAAACTTATCCTCAAGCTTGGTGTGGTGAGACATCTTAAAGAGTACTTCAAATGGAAATAGAAAAGATTTAGGTCTTACCACTTGAAATGCTGAAAACTGGATCTGGTCCCGGATTAGGGTTTGTCGGAAAAACCCTAAAAATTCAAAATATCAATTTCAATTTTCTGAAAAGATAGAAAGATGCGCCTTGATGAGTTGATCATCCTGGTGTATTCAGAATTTGAGATCAACAAAGCTTTACCCTTCAGATTTGCCTTTTTGTCCTCCCGAGTTCATTAGGGAGAACCCTGAATTAGGGTTTGAGTTTCCCGGAGACCTACCCAGCCAAAAATCTCGATCCAAAGCTCTAAACTTCAATTTTTGCAAGGAGCTTCCAGCTATGTCTTCAGATTTAAAAAATTCCTATTTTTGTGGAAACCCTAATTTTTAGGGCCAAATCTGAAAATGCTCAGAATTGAATTCTGATTGGACAGATAGATTCTCCTCGATGAGTAGAGTCAATATAATATACTGCTTTTCCAAAATCTGTGGAGAGAAACCCAATAAACAAGAAACTCAAGTTTCTGTCACTGCAAAATGTCTTCTTCTCAGGTTAGCTCTAATACCATGTTAAATTTTGAGCATTAATTCACAATACTCTAGGATCTTCACTGAGAGAATAACATATACAGTATATCAATGCATAACAATCACAATAAACATGACAAGCATCATAAGAATCAAAAGCATGAGAGACAAGAGACACGGAGTTTCCATGGGGAAAACCCTAAGGTGAAAAACCCCACAACTTCCTCAGAGATAGAGAGAACAATGGCTCAACCAAAGTACAACGAAAATACACTTGAGATAGTCTCCTAGAAGCAAATGATCCTCCTCCTCACTAGTGCGCCACTTTCTGAGTGAGAGAGAGATGACTTTTCGAATGATCTAAATATAGATCTCCTGATCTCTATTTATACTAACCTATTTTCCCAGTGACCTTATGGGGCCGACTTGTCTAGCTAGGTACATCCATAATATAATATATATTTCAGGGCCGACCCCACACATGGTGGTCTAATAACCCATCAGAAAGTACACACACTTGCGACACTTGTCAATCCACATGACAACACTTCCTTATAGAGGAATAACACATCTCTAATAAGGGTACAATAAATATATATGAAATACATAGATGAAATACATTCTGAAGTTACATATACATCAACAATGCCTAAGGTGGCAATTTGAATTAGCCTTCATGGAGTGATCAAAGGATCACTGGAGTGTCATCGGAGCACAACTAGTAGTCTATCTCATCATCAGTGGAGTCATTAATGCACAAGTAACTGTCAACTGTCAGTCAAACTGAGTCTAACTGAGTGTGGTAGGTGTAACTGAGTGTAACTGGCACTAACTAAATGAAGGAGACTCAGTGGAGGGTGCATGAGGAGCTAACTAGAGTCAGAACAGGTATTCATGTCTCATCATAGGTCAATCGGAGTGATAACAGCAGTGAGGAGTCAGTCTGGCCTCAAATCAAGGAAAGACTGGTGGATAACTGAAGTAAACTGGACTGGTAGGTGAGAAAGGACGAGTGGCTTCCTTAAATCAAGGAGGAAGGGCGCACTAAGCTCTAGGAGGGATAAAATTGATCTGAGAGAAGCTCTCGGGGGCTAGCTAACTGAGGGCTAGGTGCTGGACTGATGACTGGAATGCATGCAAACCCTAAATGATGCATGCAAACCCTAAAAGTGCATGCATGGCTGAAAATGTAAATGAACAAAATATTGGTGGGACTAGGATGGAGTATAGGAATATCCTAACACCCCCCCTTAATCCATCCTAGGCCCTGGTAACTAAGACCAAAGGTCACCCAATACAATGAATAATAACAGTCAATAAACCAAGGAAGTGGGGAAAATTTCATGGGAAAAATACCCCCCCCCTCAAAACAGACTGTAAGGCACACACAAAAATTAAATGCTCCAAACTCAAGCAGGTGTGATGCTTGGTCATATTTCTGGAGGTATCTTCTTCTTGGGAAGAAGTGGATCATGCTCAAAAAGCATGTGCTTGTACTTGCTCTTCAGATCGAATGTGATGAGAACAAATCCAAAAGTATGAGGATGATCCTTGAACCTGTGATTTGAATTAGTTGAGGTAGGATCAAAACCATGAATATGCAAATAGTCTTTTGTCTTCTCCTTCGAACCATCATGGGTGAGATTATGCCAAAAAAAACCATCAAATAATAAAGATTGCTTGGAATCCAAATCATATCCAAGACTTGAATCATGGTTGCTTAAGATCTCCTTTGAACCATTTGAGGTGAGATCTAAACCAATAAGTGCATGAGAAATTTTCCCAAGCGAATGGCAATGGCCATTATCTTCAATAAACTTTTGAGAACATGAAAGAATGATCTTACAGTAGTAAATGAGAGATGATTGCTTGGAATCCAAATTAGATCCAAGGCTTGAATCATGGTTTCTTGAGATCTCCTTTGAACCATGAGAGGTGAGATCAAAACTAGTAGATGCATGAGAAATTATCCCAAGCGGGTGGCAATGGCCATATTCTTCAATAACCTTCTGAAATCATGGAATAATGATCATATAGTAGTAAATAAGAGGTGATTGCTTGAGGAGGGTGAATGCATTACCTCCAATAGTTGATTTTACCTTTGAAATAATCATGTGATCATGATGCAAACCAACAGACTCTGGTGCAAGAGAGGATTTAGTACCTTCTGCAATATCTAGAGTGTGAGTTGGCACAGAAAGAGAAGAATTTTGGAGCATGAGTGTAGAATCTGCAAGTTCTTTGTGGACAACTTCAATATGAGATGATATTGGTTCATCATTTGAGAGACCATCAAGGGGAGCGAATGCATCACTGAGCTTGTTCTCGAAAGGGTTTGGACCAATTCCTTCATTCTATCTGCCAAATCTTTCATCTAGGTAAGCCCATATCTTTATTGGAGATGAAATATTAGGGAGGTCATATACCATGCATAGAGACATAGCATAACTCATGACTGCACAAGCTTGTTCACCTTCACTTAACCAGTCATACTCTTCACCATAGGGTTCGAACTCTCTTTCAAAACAATAATCAAAGAGACCGTGTCTCTTCAAATGTGCCATCATTTGTGGTTTCCATTCATCATAGTTGAATGGAGAAAGAGGAGTAATTCCTAATGAATACATGGAAGCTGTAGAAGACCTGCAAAAACAATAGAGAATATCTACAACTGCTACTGCTGCAAAGATGCAAAAACTGTTGCACTCAAAATCCTGGTAATAACCTGCAAAAAACTCTCAAGAATGGAGATAAACAATACTCTCAACATGCTCTGATACGATGTGAAAATCCTCATAGAAGATCTAAGAGATGATGTATACCTCACAAGAAAGTAATTGATTAAGCAAGAAAATAGAAGAAGAGTGGTCAATGCAGTATAATGAGCAACAAAATAATAATACAGTAGAACTCAGATAGAAGCAAAAATACTTCACACACACTAATTCATTAATCACAAATGGACAAATAAATAATACAATGCATGAGGATTCAAATGCCTAAGGTGGAAATTCGAATTAGCCTTCATGGAGTGATCAAAGGATCATTGGAATGTCATCGGAGCACAACTAGTAGTGTATCTCATCATCAGTGGAGTCATCAATGCACAAGTAACTGTCAACCGTCAGTCAAATCGAGTCTAACTGAGTGTGGTAGGTGTAACTGAGTGTAACTGGAACTAACTGAATGAAGGAGACTCAGTGGAGGGTGCATGAGGAGCTAACTGGAGTCAGAACAGGTAGTCATGTCTCATCGGAGGTCAATCGGAGTGATAACAGCAGTGAGGAGTCAGTCTGGCCTCAAATCAAGGAAAGATTGGTGGATAATTGAAGTAAACTGGACTGGTAGGTGAGAAAGGACAAGTGGCTTCCTTAAATCAAGGAGGAAGGGCACACTAAGCTTTAGGAGGGCTAAAACTGATCTGAGAGAAGCTCTCGGGGGCTGGCTAACTGATGGCTAGGTGTTGGATTGATGACTGGAATGCATGCAAATGCATGCAAACCCTAAAAGTGCATGCATGACTGAAAATGTAAATGATCAAAATACTGGTGGGACTAGGATGGAGTATAGGAATATCCTAACACAACACTATTATTTTTAGTATCCTCATCATAATCTGTATGTGAATATGAAGATGTATCAGAATCTGAAATTTATGTTGAAACATTAGTAGAAGAATAAAACAAATCATTTGAAAAACTAGTTATGCATCCGTAGAGCCCATGGGGCATAGAATATATGGTGAATGGGTTCACTAATAAGGCACTCCTTGTGTAAGGTCACCAGTTTGAAACTCCATGGGTACCGACTTACAAAAAAAACTAGTTATGTATTAGTAGGAGAACTAGTTTTATGCATAGGAATTTCTTCAAATTTAATACTTCTTTCAATAAAACATTTTTCAATATTAATATTTAGTAGCCTATAACCTTTTACTCCTTTAGTACAACTCACAAAAAGTCACTCCTCACTTTGTGGTTCTGAGGCCCTTCTTTTCTTGGAAAGAATACGAGCCCATGCATGGGATTCAAAATCCCTAAAGTGCTTTATTGTTGGTTTTTTACCAGTCTATGCTTCAAAAGAAGTAGCCCCTTTCAAATTTTTGTGAGGTACTCTATTTTGAATGTAATTTGAAAAATTTATGGCCTCAACACATAACTTTAGTGGAAGTTTCTTTGATTGCAACATGCAATTTTTTTTATTTTTTATTTTTAGTTATGCAACCCCATTCTATTGTGGAGTATAAGGAGCAATATGTTGCATCTCTATATCAACTGCGAAGCATAGATGATGTACATATTTATTGACATACTCCCCACCATTTTCCATATAGAGAATCTCAATCCCCTTGCCTGATTGTTTATGTGCAAGTGATTTATAATATTGAAGGCATGCAAATACATCATCTATGTACTTTAGGAAATAAACCCATGTGTATATTCAAAAATCATCAATGAAATTCAATACATATCATAGCTTTATTCATATAGAGAAGAGGAAAAGGCCCAATAATTTCACTATGGACTAATTCAAGAGGGGATGTGGCTCTCCTAGGCTTCCCTTTCTCAAATATTTTTTAAAGGTGCTTACTATGTTAATTTTTCGATAATTTCATTCAAACATTATCTTAGGATCTTACTAAGAGAATAACATGCACATCATAACAATCATAAACAAAAGAGACACAAAGTTTCCTCGGGTAAAACCAGGAAGGTGAAAAACCCCACAACTTCCTCAGAGATAGAATAAGCCACAATACAAGATCACAATGATAAAACCCAAGATAGATAACTCTAGCAGCTAATCCTCCTCCACTAGTGCACACTCCTCTCTCAACTAATGCGAGTTGGATGAGTGAGTGAAATGAATAGAATGAGACACACTCACTCTCTATTTATACACTGACTTGACCTACCAATAAACTAACAGGGTTGACTTCCTAAGAAATCCTAATAACCCATCCACATGACTCAACTAGGGCCTACCCCACACCGATGGTCTAATAACCCATCAAATATAAGTTGTGACACTTGCAACACTTGCGACACTTACAAATACAAATGACGAAACTTCTTATTGGAGGAATAATACATATCCAACATGAATATAATAAGGTACAAGTGTAATACATAGAAGAATATCATCCGAAGTTACAAATACATCAACACTCCCTCTTAACTAGGAAGGTATTCTCTAGACAAAGGTCATCAATACATATCGGCACAAGTCTTCAATTCTGGAGTTGGATCATCGTCACTAGATCACGGAGCATCATCGTCACTACTATTGTACTCATCATCTCGATCTCTGGGCTATCTCTCAATTCTTCTCGTCATAGGAAGTTCTACAGAGCCATCCCTTTTTCATGCTGGTTGTAGGCCTAGCCTCATGTAGTTCTTCATCATCTCTGGCCATCTTGTGGAATCCTCAGGACTAATTACGTGCATCAGCAAAACCTCGAAAGAGCATCCCAGGACTTTTATGAGCCCACTGTTCAACCTATCGGATCTCCCAGGATCTTTTACATGCAACTGCACAACCTGTCCACGGCCACGGAGTATCATCCTAATACTCATGATCATATTGATCATATCATCTCATCATCCATGGAGCACATCCCAGATGCACATCATACAACACTTACACCACCAACATGGGAGAACACATCTACCACCATTCGAGGAAGGAACATGTTATACAACTTGATGAGAACTCTAGCCATAAAAACCCATATTTTTGCATAAAAAACACCAAAAAACAACCCCGAATCAAAAAGTGGTGCTATCGGTAGCACTACTTTTTTATTTGGGGTCAAAAATATAGAAATGAACCAAAACATTTGTTATTTTTGTTTGCAAAAACCTTAAAATAAGCTCTAAATTGAAAACTAATGCTACCGGTAGCACACTTTTTCAAAAAATAGCATTTTTATATGATTTTATCAAAATTGAAAATTGTGGTTATTCAATCTATTAGTAACACTATATAAAACTTGCATTGAGTTAAACACAAATTATTCAATAAATAATTTGACCACTCTTTTCATATAAAATACAAGAATTTATGATATTATAAATAATAAAACCATATATTAAACCATAAAATGTGGAAGTTATGATATTTAGGTACACAAGGGAGAAAGAGGAAATGCAGTGTACTTTAAAACGAGAACTATATATAACAAACGAGAACTTTTGCCATAAGAATTATTATTTTTGCATCAAAAATACCAAAAACCAACCTGAAAATGAACCATTAGTGGTATCGTCGTAATCAAAACCCTAAACCGACCCTCAAATTGAAAAGTGGACCTCTTAGAATTAAAAAATAAAAAATTTAAAAACTCAAAATTGCAAAATTTATTAAAAAAGTTCAAAAACCAAATTAAAAAAAAAACAAAGTACAACTTTAAAAGAAATTTTATAAAACAAAAAATTTAAAAGATAAATGTATAAAAACAAATTCTAGAAAAATCAAAATAAAACACAAATAAAAATAAAAATAAAAATTTATCAACGAAAAATTAAGATTTAAAAAAACTTAAAAATTGTAAACATGTCTGGATAATTAAAAAAATAAAAATCAATTCAATTAGTTTTTCTAGAATTATTTAAGTTTAAAAAGAGAGAAAATTGAAATATAAAGAAAATTTAATAAAAATTTTGAAAAAAAACTACTCAAAATATAAATTAAAAAAAATAATATCAAAATCATGAACTAAAAAAAAATTTAAATTTAAAAAAAAAACTATATAAAATATTTATATTTAAAAAAAAAAATCAAAACTTTAAAATTTATTAAAAAAAAACTATAAATAAAAACAAAAATTCAAACAAAATTAAAATGTTGAACTATATTAAAAATTTAATTTAAAAAAAAAACAATACCAAACACCTCCCCCTCCCGCGTGCTCCCCTACCTCCTCTACCCTCCCCCGTCGTCCCCTACCTCCTCTACCCTCCCCTCTGCTCCACCCCTCCCGCAGCACCTCCATACCCCCTCTCCTCCCCTCCCTCTCCTCCCCCTTCCCCCTCCCATCTACCCCCTTCCCTACACATCCCAGCCCCCCGTGGCCTCCCCCATCCCCCATCTCCCCCTCCATCGCCCCCGTCGCCCTCCAAGTCGGCCACGCAGTGCCTAGCCAACCCCTCTCACGGGGTGGCGCAATTCTCAAAATCGCAATGCCATGAGGAGGCGACGCTTAGGCAGAAGAAGGAGCGGCACAGTGAAGAGGCGACGCTTGGACGGAAGAAGGAGCGGTGTGCCGCTCCTTCTTCTGCCCAAGCGTCGCCTCTTCATGGCGGCGCGATTTTGAGAATCACGCCACCCCGTGAGAGGGGTTGGCTGGGCACTGCGCAACCGACTTGGAGGGTGACGGGGGCGGTGGACCGGGGGAGATGGGGGATGGAGGAGGTCGCGGGGGGCAGGGAGGTGGAGGGAACGAGGTAGATGGGAGGGGGAAGGGGGAGGTGAGGGAGGGGAGGAGAGGGGGTAGAGAGGTGCCGTGGGAGGGGCGGAGCAGAGGGGGAGGGTAGAGGAGGTAGGAAGGACCAGGGAGGGGGGAGGGTAGAGGAGGTAGCAGAGCGCGTGGGAGGGGAAGGGGTTTGGTATTATTTTATTTTTTTTAAATTAAATATTTAATATAGAACGCGTGGGAGGGGGAGGGGTTTGGTATTATTTTTATTTTTTTTTAAATTAAATATTTAATATAGTTTAAATTTTGTTATAATTTTTATTCTGATTTTGTTTTGTTTTGATTTTTTTTTTATATAGTTTTTTTTAAATTTAATTTTTTTTTTAATTTTGATTTTTTTTTTTCAAATTTAGTTTAAATTTTAGAGTTTTTTTTTTTTTAATTTTATTTTATTTAATTATTTTTTGTTTTTAAGTTTTGTTTTGTTTTGATTTTTTGTTTTTTTTTGTTTTGGATATTTTTTCAATTTAAAATAAAAATAAATAAATTTATTTAGTTCTATACATAAAAAGTTTAAAATGCATAAAAAAATGTTTTAAATGACAATTTTTTTTTATTATTTTTGATAAAATTGCCTATAAAATGATTCATTTGAGACAAAATTAAAAAAAAAACTTCAGAAATATATATATTTTTCATTCTAAATGGTTTTTAAAAGTAACAAAAATTCAAAAAAGTGTGTATTTTTTCATTCTAATAAGCTACTAAATGTAGTTTTTTGTAAAGTTTGAAAAATGAGCCTTTATCCTAAAAGTTATAATTTTCTTATGACCAAGAAGTTTCAAAATCACAAAAAAATGGCTCAAAATGAAAAATGGTGCTACCAATATACACCCTTTTTGAAATTGAGGTCAAAACAGCTACTAAAATGGTTCTCGTCAAGTTGTATAACATGTTAAGGATCCAGCCCTTACTTTTTCACCATGGGAAAACACATCTACACCGTGTGAGAAATGACTTCAGCCTTACATATACACCATGGGAGAACACATATACACCATGTGAGAATGGCTCCAACCCTTACATCTGCACCATGGGAGAACACATCTACACCATGTGAGAATGGCTCAGCAATTACATCACGACCATGGGAGAAAACATATACACCATGTCAGAAAAGCTTCAGCAATTACAGAGTCATGACCATGGGAGAACACATCTACACCGTGTCGAAAAATCTCGGCAATTACATCACGACCATGGGAGAACAAATCTACAACCATGTCGAAAAAGCCCATTTGCATCTGCGTCTTTCGGACTCATCACACATGATCTAACTGATCATGCAATGCATCTACCTGATGCATATCATCACATATGATCATCCTGGTCATCGTCATAGCATCCACCTGATGCATATCATCACATATTATCATCATGATCATCGTCATAGCATCGTCCTGATGCATATCATCTGGAGCATCATCTTGATGCTCAGCACACAGCGCTTACATCCACAGCCATGGGAAGGATCCTCTTACCACCATGCTCGGAATGGATCCTGCAAATGTGTCCCATCACTTCTTCCTCGAAGTATCTTCTATCTGAAGAACACCAAGCCTCTCTCTGAAGTACTCAAACTTCACTCTAGCTATTGGTTTAGTCAACACATCCGCAATCTGCTCATCCGTCGCAACATATAGGAGATTCACTGCTCCTCTCTACACCATATCCTTGATATAGTGATATTTGATCTCAATGTGCTTTGACCTGTCATGGAACACCGGGTTCTCAGACAACTTCACACAACTCTGGTTGTTACATAAGATATAGGTAGCATCCAACGGGAGATCAAATAACTCAGAAAGTCAGCAATCAATCTATCCTCACCTGTCACAAACAGGACATCCACATACAATAGGAGTATCACTGGATTTCCTTCCTCAACCTTGTAGTAAAGGTTGGAATCTGCTTTACTCTTGGTAAAGCCCAAACTGGACAGGAAGATGTCTATCCTGTCGTACCATGTCCTAGCAGCTTGCTTCAATCCATACAAGGCTTTCTTCAATCTGCACACATATGACTCCCCGACATGTGTCTCAAAACCAAGTGGTTGCTCCACATACACTTCCTCTTCGACTACACCATTCAAGAAAGTTGTCTTGACATCCATCTAGTGTATCTTCCACTTCATCACTGCAGCCAGGGAAAGTACTGTTTTGATAGAAGTGTATCTGGCTATAGGAGAAAAAGTTTCTTCATAATCTATCCCCTCTTTCTGGGAGAATCCACGAGCAACAAATCTTGCCTTGTATTTCTCTATGCTACCATCTGCAGCATACTTGATCTTATAGATCCACTTGGAAGTCACAACAGACTTCCCATTTGGTCTTGGGAATACATCCCAAACATCATTCTTCGTGATCGATTGGTATTCCTCAACCATGGCATTCTTCCATTACTGCATCCCGGATCCTAGGAACTTCAAATTCTTCAATATCTTCAATAGATAGTTTTCTTTGAACTTCGTTGCTGGAACAAATGTTGTAGTCCTTCTTTTGTAGGTGATTGTACACGATATTTCCTACAAGTCAAATTCAATTGCATGATTAGAAACTTATCATAGTTTATAGAACAAAGTCTTACACATAAAGATATATGCCATACAGTCATGCAATTATTTTAGCCACATTTATCCATATCCCATAACTTTCTAGATGTCTTCCATCTCTACCAGAACATTGTTAAGTGTGTGCACAACTCCCAACATGTCAGCAAAGAGGTTTCATTCTATATAAGTAGCAATGGAATGTTGTACAGTACCATAGGCCACTTACCCATTACATGCATATTAGTAGTATACTGTTCATTTAATGCAATTATTCTAATATGCATTATACACAACCTAAGTCTAGGAACATAAATATATACATCATTGAACAACATTATTTACACAATCAGATATACAAGAAATGACAATTCAAATACTTATCTTTGTTTGTTTGTTGGGTGGACTCCCTCTCAATCTTTGCTGCTGAAAATGGATGAGAGGCTCTTCCTTTCTGCAACTCCACTCTGTTGTGGATTGTAAGGAGTGTTCAACTCCCACTTAATCCTTGAATCACTGCATAGCTTCTTGAATTCTTCTGAAGTGAATTCTCTGCCATTGTCAGATCTAAATTTCTTGATCTTCTTTTTAGTGTGGCTTTCTATCAAGGCTTTGAATTTCTTAAATTTGCTGAATACTTCATCTTTGTTCTTCAAGAAACAAATCCAAGTCTTCCTAGAGAAGTCATCAATGAAAGACACATAATATACATATCCACTCAGAAAACTGGATGACATCGGATCGCATACATTGGAGTGGATAATTTCCAAGATTCATTTTTCCTTGCTTTCACTGCTTGGAAATGCCTTCTTTGTGTTCTTTCCTTTTTGCACATTCTTTGCAAACACCTTCATGCTTAGACTGGATTTCAGGAAGACCTTCTACTGCTTTGCTTGCAATTGGTAGTGCCCTATAGTGCACATGAGCAAGCCTTCTATGCCAAAGTTCACTTGGCTCCATGGATTCATGTACCATGGCATGTTCAGGTTGTTCCTTCAATTTGTACAATCCTCCCTCTTGCTATCCAATCACTACTACATCATCACTGGTCTTACCTTTACGCCACATAAGTACTTGGCCATCCACAAATGCAACTCTCATCCCTTTTGCATCCAAAGATGATATGGAGAGAAGATTCTTTTTGAGTCCAGGTACATATAGAACATCTTGCATCTTTAAAGACTTCCCAGAGTCTAGCTTGTAGGAGGCTTCACCACTTCCTTTTATAGGGTATTGATAGTCATCCCCAAGTTTCACCTTATGATGTGACTCATGTTAAGATAGGTCCATAAGAGATTCTTTGAATCCTGTCATATGTTTAGAATCCCCACTATCAATAAGCCAATCATTACACCCATGCGTAACAGTACCCGTGAGAGCAGAAATTAGAACATATTCATCGTCACTTGAAGAGTCTTCACTTTCTACCTTAGTCTTCTTCCTGGGAGGTTCAACATCCTCAGCAACATGAGCATGATACCTCTTCTTGTTGTTCTTATTCTTGTTGTTGTTGAATCCCTTTTTGTTCTTGGGACAATTTGCAGCAAAGTGTCCCTTCTCATTACATGTGAAGCATCTCAAATCTTTCTTATCTCTTTGATGGTTGTGAAAAGATTTCTTGTGATGAGATTGCTCCCTCTTGGGCTTACTTCTCTTGGTGTGAGCTGTGAGAGCTTGATCTTCACTTCCCATCTTTTCTTCTCGAGCTACAAGCCTAGCTTCTTCTTATGAACATTCCTCCCATAGTCTACTGAAAGAGATCAACTTCTTTCTTGCACAAATACCTTGGATGAAGGAGTCCCATGACCTAGGTAAGCCATTCGATGTGGTCATGACAATTTCTCCATTCTCCACTACTTCATCCACTGCTTCAAGTTGTTCTTTGATTTGAGAGACTTTAGTAAAGTATGATTGGATGGTCTCTCCATTCTGGAACTTTACCCCTTTCAATTGATTCCGCAGAGTCATCTTCCGATTTATATTCATTCCTTCAAACAACTTGGTCAAAGAGTCAAACATCTCCTTAGGTGTCTTTAGGGAAGACACATGGGGTATGAGATGATCATTTATAGAATCAGCAATGATTCTCTTGGCCTTGAAGTCCTTCTTGTGTAAGGCCTTAGCCTCATCTCCCTCTGGAACTGGAACCTCTTCCTTTATGTAGATGTCCAATTCATTCTCTTCTAGGATTAACCCAATCCTATACTTCCATGCTCGGAAGTTATCAACTCCTTCAAGCTTATCCTCAATCTTGTTATGGTGAGACATCTTAAAGAGTACTTCAAATGGAAATAGAAAGTTTTAGGTCTTACCACTTGATTTGCTAAAAACTGGATCTGGAGCTGGATTAGGGTTTGTTAGAGAAACCCTAAAAATTCAAACTTTGAATTCCAAACTTCTAAATGGATGGAAAGATGCACCTTGCTGAGCTGATCAAGCTGGTATACTTCAAATTTGAAATCTGCAAAATTTGACCCTTCAAAATTGCCTTTGAAACTTATGGATTTCCTAGAGAGGATCCCGAACTAGGGTTCGATATTGCCCGGGGTTCTACCCAGCCAAAAGGTTCAATCTTGTGCTCTAAACTTTGATTTTTCTGAGGAGCTTCTAGCCGTGGTCACAGATTCCAAAAATTTCCACTTTTGCAGAAACCCTAATTTTACACCCTTCCGATCAAAATCCCGAACTAGAGTTTAATCAAGCCCGGCCTTCTGCCCAACCAAAATGTTCAATTTTGGTCTCTAAACTTAGATTTTCTTGAGGGGCATCCAGTCGTGGTCTCGGATTCCAAAAATTCCAACTTTCTCCGAAACCCTAATTTCCCGCAGCAGTGACGGGCCAAAAATTGAAAGTGCTTAGAATTGAATTATGTCTCGACATAAAGATGCACCCTTCCAAGGAGAGTCAACCTATCCTCTTGCCTTTGATGATATGAGGAGAGAAACCCAAATATTAAGAAGCCCTATCTTTCGCCGCTGCAAAGTGTCTTCTTCTTAGCATGGCTCTAATACCATGTTAATTTTTCGATAATTTCATTCAAAATTATCTTAGGATCCTACTAAGAAAATAACATGCACAATATAACAATCATAAACACAAGAGACATAGAGTTTCCTCAGGGAAAACCAAGAAGGTGAAAAACCCCGCAACTTCCTCAGAGATAGAATAAGCCACAATACAATATCACAATGATCAAACCCAAGATAGATAACTCCAGCAGCTACTCCTCCTCCACTAGTGCACACTCCTCTCTGAACTAATGCGATTTGGATGAGTGAGTGAAATGAATAGAATGAGACACACTCACTCTCTATTTATACACTGACTTGACCTGCCAATAAACTAATAGGGATGACTTCCTAAGGAAGCCTAATAACCCATCCACATGACTCAACTAGGGCCGACCCCACACCGGTGGTCTAATAACCCATCAAATATAAGTTGCGACACTTGCAACACTTGCGACATTTACAAATACAAATGACGACATTTCTAATTGGAGGAATAATACATCTCCATCATGAATATAATAAGGTACAAGTGTAATACATAGAAGAATATCTTCCGAATTTACAAATACATCAACATACTAGAGGCACATCATGGACATACTCCATCCGGAAAAGAGATGGGTGGAAGCCCTACTACCGTGCCTTCCTTGCTCAATTGCTGCAAGTAATGATAGTTAAGGTTCCCAAACCTCTCATTCCATAATATACTAACATCTTTAGAATGCATGAACAGAACTGGAGTAGGAGATTTTGGTAAAAACTTCGAAAAAACATACAACTTGTTTTTGTGATCATATTTTCCAAGTGCAATTTTTGAGCCATAAATTATAACTAAAATGATCACAAAGTATTTGGTGAAGAGAAATTGCTTACCATGGCCCGAGTTTGTGATTCAATAGATGGAAAGCATATTTTTGGACAAAGATGGTGCATAAAATACAACTTGAAACTACCCATCTTCTCGTAGAGTATCCCCTTTTCCACATACCTCGATTGGAGTGTTGTCTCCCATGAGTAATTCATGAACATGGATGGTTTCATGGAGGTGAACAAGTCCTCAGATGATTCCATGTGATTTCATGCTTTAGAATTCTGGATCCAAGTGGTTGATTTTGAAGCTAAAACAATACCCCGCTATCATAGCACGTTCGTTCATGGCATATGAAACAATACCCCTAATTTCACTAAATATTGGAAAATACCTTCCAAAATCGTTTTTTTTACCCCCGCCCAATATGCCTTCCCAATTTAAAAAAACCCATATTTTCACTAGATATTGTATGTATCAATTTTTTCATTGACATTTTTTATACCCCTTTATATTTCTACCTAGTATATTGATATGATACCCCTCTTATGACCCCACATGTATTCTACAATGCACCTTGCTTCTTTCGATCTATATTGTGGATGCACATTACTTCAGCCACAATGCAATTACTCAACCACATATCATTATGATTTGCAACATCTAATGGTCTAATGAAGAGATTATAGGAGATCACTTATTGTATGCCGTTAGATCCAATGCACATAGTACAACATTTAGATTGCATGTTGCAGTTCCCCAATCATCGACTAGGGCTGTTGTGGGCTAGGTATTCAAGCCCCCAGGGCCTGTAACAAGCTCTAGGAGGCTGACTAAACCTCCCAAGGCCTATAATAGGCACGAGTGGTTGGGTATTCAATCCCCCAAGGCCTATCGAGGGCCTATAACAGGCCTTGGAGGCTTAGAGCCTCCCAAGGATATTGGTAACAACTGGCTATTAATGACCATTGTCTCTCAACTATGATCGACTGGAAAACCTCTTCACCACGAAACCCCTGGCCTCAAGCATGCCTCAAGACGCGATTTCTCTAAGTATTGGTAAGCCCGAGCCTTTCCTCAACCCGATTTCTCATCCGACCGTGATCCCGCCATCTCCATTTGGCGGATATTTGTTATCCCACCCATATAAAAAAGACCCCAAAGTATTTTTGTATTGTTACATTAAATTAAAAAAACCCTTTGCCCCTTAATATATAAGCAATATAATTTTTAGGTTTTAATTATTATTTAATACCCCAATATGAATGAACGTGATATTATATTGCCTTCTAGTGAAGCCCTCGTGTGAAATTGTCACAAGGCATGTCCTCTTTCGGGAGGAGATCTTTGTTTGCATACTTTGTCTTCATTTTCTACAAAAAAAATCTTATACCTGCAATTTTATTCTTACAAAATCACTTCCTTAATATTCAAAAGTAAGATCTACTGAATAGATCGATAGAAAGTCTATAACGACCTCTATATGCTATAAAAAAACTGGTTCATGATCATTGCATTAAGACCTTCAAAAGATGCACCCACACTTGGCATACTATTTTTTAGGTTTGAACACTTAAATAATTAAAAAAATTATAATTTATTAAATTTATTTTGGAAAAATAGTGCCACGCAAGTACTATTTAATCTCTATATGTCTACCCATATTTGTAGGTTGAATCCATCATTTAGGCACTCAAAGGATACACCCACAAACACATATACCTTATCATTTTCCAAAAAAATAAAAAGTATTTGTTAGAAAATATCAAACTTGAGATGGTTATAAACATTTTCAATAGATAAAATTTACATATTTGGAAATGTGATTCAATTTCCTACATTTCATCTCTTGTACTCAAAGAACGATTCATTGTGTAACTGTCTCAAATTATCCATGTAAGTTGAGGGATGCCTGATTTTTTAGTTTTCTATTGCATCTAATGCGTCAAAAGAGATCCTCATTAGCTTGCACTAGCCCTAAACCAAACATAATATAAAATTGGGAAGACATTTGGATTCAAGACAATTTCACTATATTTCTTATAAAAATGGACAAGAGAACAACTAATAACAGTAAGAATCCTAAAAAACCAAAACAACACTCTCAAGGACTTTGAGACTCAAACAACACAACACTTCAAGGTCTTTCAAACAAACCAAAACTTAACATTTTTGCTAATAGAATGGCCAACTACCAATATCAGAACCCCCAATTTATTTTTCAACTACAAGATTCCAATTTTAGAGGTATTTGGATTTCAAAGAAACCATATCTACTATCACAATGTACATTAAGAAAATGCATACAACCATCAAATTTCAATAGATGCAATATATTAAGCTTAAACCTCTATGAGGGCTTTAGGTTTCATTGCAAGTTTAGCATAAGAATGAATCCAACTGAAAGAAAGCATGATTCCACCTTTAAGATCCTTTGGGTTCAAGATCATTTTAGCATACTTGGCATAAGATTTGGTAGGAGGTTGAGATGTAGAGGAAATTAGTCTGCCTCGAGGAGCAACATTGGTGGTGAGAGCCATGCTTGTCCATGGACTCAAAACCACTATGAACATAATCAATACTATTGTTGTTCTCTCCATATATTTGATGTAGATTTCCACCCATTAAGCCCGAATCCACCACGGACAAGTTTAATCCCGAAGAATTAGTACCCAAATATGAGAAATTCAGTTGGTTCTAGTACTAGAATAGGCTCATAAAAAATAGAACTTGCATTTTATATACTCTCCTTCAAGCTTGAAATATGACATCTTACCTTGCATGTCAATAAATTTTTATATGATGTTTTAATTTTAACATTGCCTTTCATTTGACATTTAAATCTTAATTTGAAATAATTTACATTTATAATAACTATATGAAACATTGGATTCTCATATCTTGCCTCATATAATACAAGAATAAAAAAGTTTGCAAAAATATAATAAACAAAAAAAAACATAATAATTAAACCAAGCACACACATAATGACAAAAAAGGTTTATCCTCAAAACAATTCACACTTGATTAATGACGTCCCGTCAAATTTCAAAGCTGCTCTCCATATATTCAACGCATATCTCATCCCACAAAACCTAATCTCACCATAAACAAAATTCAAACCTTGATGAAGCTCGTAGACAAACACGAACTAACCAAATTCATGGCATATTTAAGCGGAATTAAACCACAAATAAAGTCTCAGGAAGACAAAGAGATCTTGGATGTTGATAGAAGTTAAATTAAATGTGTCTAAACTACAAGGTCAACTCTTCATTGAGTGTAACATATAAGTTAAATTGGATGTGCCCATATTGAAACGCGAGAGAGGCTTGGGGAAGTGGCCCATGTCAATGAGTACGACAATGTGAGATAAATATTTTTGCAAAAGGTTAATGTATATAAATATTTTTTTATTTTATATTTTTTTGGTAAATTTAATTGCGTCCAGTCGTTTATTAATGTAGAAACATAAGAAGTTAAAAAATATTATAGTGGATATTACAAAGTAAAAAGTAATAAATATGATACCGGTCATTAATTTAAAAACATAAGAAATTAAAAATATATTATATTGGATAAAAAGTTAAAAAAATATTATAGTCGGCTATAGCGGATAATAAAGTAAAATTATAGCCGACATAAAATAAAGAGGTTAAAAAATATTATAGTGAATATGAAAAGTAGAAACATAGTATTATTCCCAACATAAAATAAAGAAGTAAAAAAAAATATAGCAGACATACAAACTAGAAATATAAGAAGTAAAAATGATATACCTAGTGGAGGTTTGCACCTCCGGAGATTTGATCTCTCTCAACGTTTCATAAAGCCTAAGATTTAGATCTAGACTGGTAATAAAAAAATGGCAAATTTGGAACCATTGTTTAGTAAACTTTAAAAAAAAACATAATAAACAATTATTAGTTTTTTGTGATGGTTAAACATAATATTGTTGTCAAACTAATAATTATAAATGGTGAAATATATAGTATCTACAAATGCCAATAAATACAATATTTAAGTGAAAATACTTAAATATAAAGAGAAAACCATTTCAATAGATGCAATACTTTAGTGAAAAAAAAAAGATATTTAAAAACATATATAAATATTTAGCTATAACAAAAAAATAAAAAAGTACAATATCCACCATAAGAACATCAGCCATCAATGTGAGTATCCCACTCTTCTAAGGACAACTCCATTTTTTAGTGAGGGGTCGTTACAAAAGGAAAGCGGTGTTGGTTTTTTTTTTTTCAATACAATGTAGCTGGCGCCCGATATGAGTATCCCACTCTTCTAAGGACAACTCCATTTTTTAGTGAGGGGTCGTTACAGAAGGAAAGCGATGTTGGTTTTTTTTTTTTTCAATACAATGTAGCTGGCGCCTGATAACGCGGGGACGCCTTAGGCGTGGGGGTTCGATCCGGGGTGGGACGGCCACAGCCACCCCGCCTGTAAGCAGGACCCCAAAGCGGTGTTGGTTATTATCAAGATGTAACGTTTCTGTATTGATTTGATGCCTGGAATTTTGATGAATGTTATGATTAAAAGTATACTAAAACAAGTAACGATTAGTCTGGAAATCCAATTTTGAGAAAATTAATTGCTAACTGCTCAGGGCATGGCAAATCCAACCATTACCGACTACCACCTAACATTAAAACGAACACACATAATGTTAAATCAAACACAACCATTACCATTACCGACTACCACCTAACATTAAAACAAACACATGTGCTTCTAAACATAACAGCGAAAACAACAGTGGTAGAAATGCTGTATTGCTCACAAACTTGTAAAGGCAATAAAGTGAGATCGCTAGTGCTAAAATTGTGCAATAATGGCCACTCATGATATTGTAAATAAGAATAAGTTGGTCCAAAACAAACAGTTAAGATTCCTGCAAATAGAAACATCAAATATTCGTGTCAACAACAATTTGAATTTGTACATTCAAAGTGCAGAAACAGAAAGGGTTAATAGTCATATATATAGGGAAAAAGGCCCCATTTTGTTATACACTTTTATGTTCAAATGGAAGAAAGCAAAAATCGCAAATCCGTACTGAAGAAGTTCAAGGAGATAACATTTTAAAGGGATTTTCATGGATAAATTTATATTCGTGCGAAGGTTTTAAATCTGAAAGAGACAACGAGCTAGTTTGCATTATGAAAAGCCCTTTCTATGCCTCTATTTTTTTTTTAATTTGTTATCAAAATGTTGGGACTTGGCTTTAAAAAAATAGATTACTTGTTAAAAAAAAAGTTGGCGATCGTTTGTTTATGTGATTGGATATGTTAAGGATTTTGGCTTTCTAATTTTTATTTTGAGTATGTAAAAATAATGGTATAAATAAAAAAAATTATAAGAATAAAAGGAAATATTTTGAGACAATAATGCAAAAGTTTTATATAGAAGAATGTATCTGCCTCAAAATCATGGAAAGAAGATTAGATTGAACTTAAAAGATGTAAACATTTTTTGTGTGGTAAGAATTATGCAATTAGCTACCAACGAAGACTTAGAACAAATATAAGTAGATGTATAGATTTTTGTAAATGCAAATTGATCTAGATATTTTAATGGCAAAAGATCTACAAATTGTTATATCTATTTAATTTATTTTAATCAATTAACAAAATTTTAAATTCATAAATAAACTTAAAGGATGGTAAATTTTTTATAATTCTAAATCAAATTTTAAATAGAAAGTTGTTAGATTAATCTTAACTAGATTCAAGATAGATTTATTTTAAAATCCATATGAAAAGATATTTTTAATATATTAATTAGCTTCATTATAAAATGCTTCCATAATAATTAAGAATACTTCATAAAATTATTAATACTATAACCTTTTATAATAATATTATTTTTTATTATATACATGTTTACTATTTTATTACTTTTTATTTAAATTATTTTAATAATAATAAAACCCGAATTGTTATTGCTTAATGTTTTTGGTAATACTTTTAACTTAAATTATTTTAATAATAATATCATAAATGATTTTCCTAAAATAATCACCATTCTTATGTGTTATTGTATAATGTTTTTGGAAAATAATTTATAGAATTTTATGTTAATTTTTTGGTGTGAAAGTTGAGGTGGAGAGGTTGATATAGGTATATCTAAAAACATATTTCTATTGATTATAGTTCAAGTTGTTGGGAGGAATGATTGTGGTTCTATCTATCCAAGTTCAATTCTTGTAAGCAATATGATGCTCTTATTAACCCCTATTATAATGATTGTAAAGGTGAACCACCATTTTAAAAAATATGTATATCTAACCTTTTAATACTTTATTGGTTGTGTAGACTTTTTAAAACTATTATCTTGAAAATTAAACATTTAAACATTTGCCATAAGTGTGATTAAGGTCATAAGTGTGCTTGTTTTATAAACGTCATCCAGGTATTTAAACAACTCCAAATACAATTTTAATGAATGAAAATGATGTGTGAAATCCCGGCTACTTCATGAAACTCTTTCAGTGTTTGCTGTAAAGAATATATATAACTCTCCATATAGATATAGATATATATTAATAACTTGTTACACATATGGATCTCGGCCATTAAACAACCGACCAAGTATACGGTCAGGTAACACAGAAATGCATATCCCCGCCAATACTGCAGATGGCATTGCGGGTCCATCGGGTCACATTCATAAATGAAACAAACACGTTATTAAAGAAAAGCACAGTACAATACGCAAATACTATATATTTCTCTTGAAACAGACACACGTTATTAAAGAAAAGCACAGTACAATACGCAAATACTATTCGTATCGTCAATGCTAGCAGGCAAAGCGAAGGACAAGTTAAATACAGATTCACGGACTATATATTCTTCCTTCTCTACAGTAACTTTAACTTTAACTTTAATGGTGCTGCTTCTTCTCTTCCTCATCCCCTTCCTTCTTGTTGTGGTGTCCGGGGAGCTTTTCTTTGATTTTATCGAGCAAACCCACCTTCTTCTCCTCTTCAATCCTACTCTCATCCTGCACCTTCTTCTCCTCTTCTGAAGAATGCTTCCCAGGGAGCTTCTCTTTTATTTTATCGAGCAGACCCGCCTTCTTCTCCTCTTCACCCACACACTCATCTGAAGCATGCTGTCCGCCCCCGGGGAGCTTTTTCTTGGGCTTGTCCTTTGTGCCTTTCTTCTTCCTTCCCCCTTCTTTCTTCTTCCCGCCTTCCTCCTCTTCATCGCTCGACTGAAGTTGTATATAAAATCATCTCAGTGCACAGGATGGATGGAAGGAGATCACATCTAAAGCAACAGAGCAGTGATCAATGAATAACAAAGAAATAGTAAGAGAGTGAGAGAGACTTACAGAGCTGGAGCTGGAGCTGTGTGTGCGGTGAAGCTTCGTGTGTTTCTGTTGCTCAGCTTCCTCGGGGGTAAGTTGCCCCTCGTGACCGTGACCGTGGCAATGCTCTACTCCATGCTGAGGAGGAGGAGTTGGATAATAAGAAGCAGCCTCAGCTTGAGCCTCATTGTCGGTGTGGCTGGCAGGGGGCTGCATGATCTGATCATCATGAATTCCCTCCTGCTCTTCCTTTTTCTTACCGAACAAACCGAAGAGACCGCGGTCCTGGTGCTCCGGCGCTTGTTCGGCCATGTTAATACAAACTTGAAAAAGCTAAAGCTAAAGCTACCAAATTCAGAAGAGTAAATCCGAAGGAATGCAATGCAGTGGATGAAAGGTAAAGAGTAGATCGTAGGCTTTTATAGTTGCATTGTCGGTGTCTACGCGCTTTATCTTTACACGCGTCCTACACTCAATGGCAGCACGGAACCACAGTGGAAACTCGTCAGTCGGTGCTTGGTTGATAGGGATTTGGATATTTTATTTTAATTTTGTAACGGGTAGATAATCATCTGCTCGGCGCGTCGCGAATTTCAATTTGTACCTACGGGCCGGGGCCCGGGACTCGGGAGGAGTAAGCCCGACTAGTGCTGGAATTTGGTTTTAATTTTAACTGTCCAACAAATTTGTTTTGACATATCTCCTAAATTTTACTATTTATTATAATATAAAATATTGATTTTTTAAAATTTTATTTATTTTTTAATATTTTTAAAGGAAAAATTGTTAAAAACTTTATAATTTCAAATTTATATAGAAAATAAAAGTATAGAATATGAAATCAAATATTCTTTGCTCAAAATATTAAAGAGAGTGAATAGAGAGTTTGTAGCTTTTAATTATGTATATGGAGTTGGGAAAGGACAAAGACAAATAAAGCGTGTTTGAATATAAAAATGAATGATTAATTTTTTATAGAGGTACTTTACAATTTGGAAGTTGTTATTTAAATACCAAGTTGTTTGTGATGGTTTATGAAATAAATCAATAATTATAATAATTAAAAAAAAATTGGAATAATAAACTATAAGATATAACATTTAATTCTACATTCATCGGGATTGGGAATGCAATTACCCTCTCTTTCAAGTGGAAATTGTTCCACCAAAAGAAAATTTAATGATAATTTCCAAAATACACTAAGAGTCAAGATAGTCCCATAAAATTTTTAACTTTATTTACTCTACAAAATTATCAGTAATTGACATAGATTGTGTTGGAAATAGATTTTCGTGATTTTTGCAGCCCTTCATAAGGTCAAAGATTGACCACTCACTTGCTTTCAACTCCTAAGTGATGTTCTCTTGTAAATTATGCAAAATAAAAAGTGGTAACGCAGATAGCTTCAACTCTGCATATCCATCTGTGGAACTTGTACACTTGGACCTTGACAACTTGACAAAGTGTATCCAATATGTCCATGACGTTGTTGAACAACTAGACCATTTTCTCCTCTACGGTCTTGCGGTTCTCCTCAACAACCTCAGTCATCTTGTCAAACAAGATGTTGACATCGCCATCTATTAAGGCTTGGACAGTGCTGGACTTCTGTGCTTTCTGCTCCCCCCCCTTGTGTTGATGTTCCAGCCTTGCGCTTTTCTCCCAAACCTAGATTGGTTGGAGTCTGGCTCAATTCTTGGTCCTCATGCTCTGAAGGGGGCGGGTTTCCTTCATCACCCCCATCTCTGGTGTTTTGCGTACTTTGGTTTTGACTTGTGTTTTGTTGTTGTCCAGACGTACCCTTCTGTCATTAATCTTGTTGTGACGGATCCGGTGAGATATTTCTGACTCAATGGGTACTTGGCATTCTGCTGGCCACTCCTAAATAATTGTATCGACTTATTTTGGTGCCAACTTGAATCCGGTAGCCAACCATTGCATGTGTGGGTGTTGTCTCGCCTAAATGTACATGTGGTGAGGTACCACCTTGAACCTCACAGTGCCATGGTACTTCTCCATAATGACCTCATTAATGTGTGGTATCTGCACAATGTAATACTACAGTTCCTCTATTTGCAGATATAGGGTAACGTTACTCTCCTGTTGCTTGCTCCTCATGTCAGTGTACCACCGGTTCATGTACCGAGAGGCATATCAGAACCATTTTTTGGCGCACTTTTACTTAGACGAGGGTTCAAACATCTAACACAACACCAAACAACACCACGGATATTGTCCCAGAAGGGTTTTTACCCTTTCGAAAACACCTATGAAGCAAATGAAGTCTCACCCAAAGGACCTATGGAGACTGTAGGAACCAGGTTTCTGCAGCGCATAAGTAGAACAACTTGACAAGAAAGTCATTCATTCAACAACCCATAACTTCGACAACCCATAACATCGACAATATATAACATCAACAGATCACCCATTTAACAAACAACCCATTATCTTGACCGAGTTACAACATCGACAGATATAGAACTTCAAAATGCCATTCACTTCGACACAACCCATGAGTTAACCAAAAGTTTTATAACATACAGTATACTTCACATTCACAGGATTCTCATTTAAGCACAAGAATTCATTCATTCATGTAACTCATAAGCAGAAGTAAAAAAAGCATAACACATAACACATCGAACAAGAAACACCATGTTTTAACGTGGAAAACCAATATGGGAAAAACCACAAAAGTGGTTTTTCTTATTATGATTCGCATCCAATAAATAAGCACTTCGTGTTTATGACTTACATATTCCTCCTTTGATTTACAACAGATCTACGCACATAGCCTACAGATCGTGTGACTCGGCTCTTCAAACAGCTTTGACATACATAGAGTAATTCTTTAGTACAAACACAAAATATTCGAATAGCATTCTCTTCTCTATTCAACTAGATAACATCCCAAAAATTTCCCTCTTATTACATATTTATAGGGCGTACACAACTTTCCCCACTCCCACTAACCCAGTAACCGACTACTCGACTCATTAATGTAAGTGGACAAACTCTAACTACCGACTCAACTCTGTCCTTTGACACAATCAACATAATTTTTTTCTTGGTTTCTTGGCCGCTTCGTCGAAGTTGACCACTTTGTCGAGCCAATTCTACTTTTTCTTTGTCCACACCAAAACTATCTTTCCAAAAATGGTATCTAAAATATACTAGGCCCAATAGGACATAGTTCCTTGGCATCCCACCAAGAAGTCTTTTGGTTGATCTTTATGACAACAAGTCAATCTTCTCCTCTCTTTCTCCTTCAGAAATAATTTTTTCCATTTTTTTTAAGCAAGTATTCAGATCTATAGCTTAGATTCATATCATAAGTAGATTTGATGCAACATTCTAGATCTAACTCTTTTAAAAAGTTTCATTTTACAATCTAGATCTAGTATTGAGCAGTCTTTCCTTTTATAAGTCAAAAGTTCAAGTAGATTAAAAGGATTGTAGGTTTATATTGCTTTAATGTTTATTAAAATTTACATCTATCATTCTAAGTGCTTCATTGGCTTCCCTAAAAAGCAAGCTAAGATCCTCAAAAGGACTTGTAGTTTTGAGTTATTTTAGTCATTTTTTGTAAGTAGTCTAACTTAGAATTTTTTCTGTTAATTTTCAGTTTTCCCAAATCAGTTTTAAAGTGATTTTGGGAACTTTTTACCACTAATTAGTTCGCTATATTCTTACATTTTTAGCAATTTTGGAGACATTTTGGGCGAGAAATCAAGTTTCGAGCCAATCTGGAGCTTCTCGGAGCATTCTCGCTTCATTCGAAAAATTGTCTTAAAAATTTTCTAAGCCTATTGATCTATTTCTATAAATATCCAAGGCAGTTTAGATTGACTATTGTAATCCATAATTTAAAAAATGGAAAGTGGGATACCCAGCACCCACACTTCAACCCCCCTAGGGGGTTTCACGTCATTTTTGTGATTTTTTTCTTTTTTTTCATAGTTAGCTTTCCTTTCAGTTTAATAATTTGAAAGAAGTTTAAAATTAGCTTTTGAAGTGTCTGATCCAAATATCGGCCTTCAAAACGTACTCAGGACTTAGGATCTAACTATTTGGCAGGTAGTATACATTTGCAGTAAAGTTTAAGTTTTTCAAGTTCATTTTATTTTTTGAAAAGTAACGAAATTGTAGTTGTGAATTCCCGAAGTACTGAAAGAGCTTGCTCGATTAAGGGAAAAGAGATTCTCAACTTTAGTATTAATTAAATCACATTTTCCTTTTTATCTTTCTTTTCGGAAGTAAAAGTAATGAACCCATATTTGTATACCCGAAGTATGCTCTCACCATCACATAAAGGGATTTCCTGAGTACATGGTGGATGATCAGAAAATATTTTCTTAGCCAGTAGTAATTAGTCTCACATTTTGTAATTAATATTCCATGAAAGACGAAAATCCAACATCTTGGTTTTACCTCATGTGGGAAAAGCTTACAGAGAAAGCGAGAGCAACTAGAGAGTGACCACAGGGCTCCATTAGGCTACACCCTAGTTTCGTGTAGTGTTGGACATCCCCCCTGCGACTCCATCTAGACCACATTTTCTCGTGTAGGGCCATACTTGGTGAGTCTGGACATATTCTCAGTACCATTTTGGCTTGCCTCGAGGAGAAACATTGGTTGTGAGAGCCATGCTTGTCCATGGACTCAAAACCACTATGAACATAATCAATACTATTGTTGTTCTCTCCATATATTTGATGTATATTTCCACCCATTGAGCCCAACTCCACCACAGACAAGTTTAATCCCGAATAATTAGTACCCAAATATGAGAAATCCAGTTGGTTCTAGTACTAGAATAGGATCGTCAAAAATAGAACCTGCATTTTATATACTCTCCTTCAAGCTTGAAATTTGACATCTTACCTTGCATATCAATAAATTTTTATATGGCGTTTTAATTTTAACATTGCCTTTCATTTGACATTTAAATCTGAATTTGAAATTACATTTATAATGATTATATGTAACACTGGATTCTCATATCTTGCCTCATATAATACAAAAATATAATAAACAAAAAAAACATAATGATTAAACCAAGCACACACATAATGACATAGAAGGTTTATCCTCGAAACAATTCACACTTCATTAATGACGTTTAATTTTATAAAGTGGCAGTATTTTGACGTGTAAAATGGAAAATGATGGCTATTTACCTGTCAAATTTCAACACTTCCCTCCATATATTCAACGCATATCTCATCCCACCAAGCATACTCTCACCATAACAAAATTCAAACCTTGATGAAGCTCGTAGACAAACACGAGTTAACTAGATTCATGGCATATTTAAATGGAATTGAGCCACAAATGAAGTCTCGGGAAGACAAAGAGATCTTGGATGTTGATAGAAGTCAAATTATATGTGTCAAAACAACAATGTCGACTCTTCATTGAGTGCAAGATGGAAGTTAAATTGGATGTGCCCATATTGCAACGCAAGAGAGGCTTGGGGAAGTGGCCAATGTCAATGAGTACAACAATATGAGATAAATATTTTTGCAAAAGGTTAATGTATATGAATTTTTTTTATTTTTTATTTTTTAGTAATAGATTTAATGATAAAAAAATGGCAAATTTGGAACTATTGTTTAGTAAACTTTGGAAAAAAACATAATAAACAAATATTAGTTTTTTTTGTGATGGTTAAACATAATGTTTGGTGATGTATTGTTGTCAAACTAATAATTGTAAATGGTGAAATATATAGTATCTACAAATACTAATAAATGCAATAATTAAATGGAAAAACTTAAATATAAAGAGAAAACCATTTCAATAGATGCAATACTTTAGTGAAAAAAGAAGCTATTTAAAAATATATATAAATACTCAGTTTTTTTTCATCGAAAATATAACTTACTATTAATATAGGAAATAGTAAATAGCACTACATCATCAGGGAAGAAATGCCCATAAAAGAAGTTCCAACCGCCATATCCAATGGCAATAAACAAATACATCATCTAGGCATTAAAGCCCATAAAAAGAACCAACCGCCATACCCAATGGCCAAATGCAAATAGACTGTCCAAAATATAGCAGGAGTAGAACACAACTAGTTCCAAGGTAGGGCACATCAAGCCTACCAAAGAGACAAAAATACATTCGAAAGGCCAAGAACGAAGAGGCCAACACTAAGGATAAGAGACCCAAAAAAGGTGGCGACCAGCCACAAAACAAAAACCCAACAGGATGTTGGAAGTCCATGAGCTAATCACCTGCAAAGAGATAAGTGCCGCAATATAAATATATAAGACCCGAAGGAAGCAAAACAAAGGAAAATTTAGGACCAATGTAGGTCCAAAGAGCCATAGGAAATTCGATGATCATCCTGCCACTCTTCCCAGAAGAGTAAACCCACCGAAGAAGACAGTGTCAACTTAGAGAGTAAGTCTGCCTCCTGGTTGTACTCACGAAAGACATGAGAGAAATGGATATGTTCAAAGGCGTTAATGAAGATCCGAACTTCATCCAACCAAAAAGCGAGGACCATCACGTTGAGAGGAGTATGTTGCAATTCCCACAAGATAATAACCTTGGATTCTCCCAACACCAGAAGAGAAGAGACCAGTTTTAATCGAGCAAAATAGAGTATTGGTTCCCAAACCTGTGTTCAACCAAACTTTGAAAAAGCAGGTAATAGAAAGAAATAGTACCGCACCAGCTCCACAGTTGCCAATCCCGACCAGAGTCGCATCATTGAAAAAGCCACAAGGATACATTAAAATAGGTAAGGCCAGTCGACAAGGAGGACAGACCACAGTAGGACCATTACCACCGACAAGAGCATGAAATTCATTGAAACCCGCAACAGTCTTGCCACCAATGTGCACAAGGTTTGGAAGGACGTCTTAAAAAATCCTCCGATTTCAGGCCTTCCACACCTCCCAGATCATGAAACACGGGAGCTCCACCCAAAGTTTAGCACCGTCCAACCATGTACCCAGCTAGTCCACTAAGGTGGTAGATCGCCAATTCCCGGACGAACCCACAGTACTGCAAATCAAGATCCATAGACTTTGAACAAAACTACAGCTAGAAAAAAGATGATCCACGGACTCCTCCTGACAGCAACATAGAGGGAATCGATTAAGACCAGAACCCCCATGACGGAAAAGATTGTCCCAAGTCAAAATCCAATTGCTCAAGGCGAGCCAAATAAAACATTTCACTTTGAGCAAGATGAAAAGCTTCCAGACAGTTAGATGCCACCACTGAACCAGAGAAATCGCATAAGCAAAGATAGAATCATATGCTGACTTAGCAGAAACTATACCAAGAGATACATCCCACGACCAGATAAGTTTATCAGGTACTGCAAATAAATTGATATTCGAATGCCGCAGGTCGCAGATATAGGAAGACCACTCCAAACCCAAGGAACCACAAAGACCCAACTGCTGAGCCGAAATCCAGGCCAAACAATTCCCCACATCAACCACTGGAGAAGATGCATGATACAAGTTGTAGAAACCATTAGCTCGCAAGAAACAAATAAGTGCCACAGATAGTTTGAAAGAGTGAGGACCCCCCACAATAGGATCTTCCTCTAAGCAAATCAGTCGACCATTCCCAGGTAACCAAGTAAGCCAGGAAGAAACAATCTGGAAAGAACCAGCAGACCATTCCAATAATTTGAGACCCCCTTTGAGTTAGGGAGACCCTTCCGGAACCAATCAACCACCGAATATTTTTTTAAATACTTCCCCTGAATGTCACGTACCCAATTTTCCTGAATTAGTAAAATCAGTAAAAATTTAAAAAAAAAATTCAAACATAGATGATAACAAAAATATGTAACATACTAATCCCTCTTTGAAACACCACATCAGTTAATTACTCATTACAATATATAGAATATACATAGGTTTAGCTACTAAACTCTTATAAACTTATTTTAAAACAACATGTAAAAGACACATTAACTTGTTTTAACATTCTCATAGAACTCTTATTAAATAACAATGAATGCCATTGTACCCGTTGAAACCTTTTTGCACATCTTTATCTTATAGTCAATAAGAAAACAACTTAATTGATAACAACATTAACAAGATCATAAGGTGAATATCTTAGCATTATACATCACATAATCAACCAACCTTATATAGGAAATGTATACATCAGGTAATCAAGTTTTCATTCATAAAGACACATTTGAGGAACACCATAAGCAAACACAAGAGACCAAGGATAACGTGGTTCACCCGTACACGGACTAGTCCACAAAAGGTGTGTGCATCTTTTATTATAATTATCGAAACAAGTGAAGTATTACAAAATGGCAAACTCAGTTGTTTGCAAAATTCTATCATTCTTGATGCTTCTCTCCTAGAGAGCCTTTTCTCTGCAAGATATTTGAAGCTAAACTATGGGTCTAAAATCTAATACATTTAAAGTCAATATTTTGTAATCAAACTTTTCACCAAGAGAATTATTTAATTTAATAAACACATAAGGATCTATGTATAAAGGAACCTCCTGCACACCTTTTTATAATATGATGAACCTAATCATTTTTAAGTAGAAGTATAACTGATGGTAAAAATTTTCATTAAATCTTCAAGGCTCCCTTAATAAAGAGATGATTATCCATAAATCCTTTTTAAGACATACTCTATTCATTACTATTTAATATTCAATCAATTTGAAGCTAGAATTTTATATCCTCCATGGGGATAGGACAATAGTAGTTGAGATCAGTACATTCTCTTCCAGGCAGTTGTACTAAACCAAAACCAAAATTATATAAATCCAAGATCTAAGAAGGACTAAATAAAATGTTCTAACTCTTCTTCCTTTAGTAGGATCTAGACCAAGACACTTTTTAACAAAAAGGTCATACCTTTATATATTTTCCAGGATAAAGTTCCAACATGTATGGTCTTCAAAATATGTAAGTTTAGTCTAAGATACCTTTACTATAGAGAATCTCTTTATCTTAGATAAAGTTCATGCTATGTAACTTAAATAAAACATATGAAACTCCTTTTTCTAAATAAATAAGGCAATTATAGTTAATGTAAACTTAAACAACTTTTTATAATTCCCACTATTATTTTTAAAGGGTTCATCTACCATATAAAACACTTTTGGCATGCGCAGACGCGGCTATCATAATAAGAGAGGTGTTCTCTTATAAATATATCTATATATATAAGAGAAAACCAGATGGATAAAACCCATGCAGTGGATCAAAATCCATGGCTTGGTATCCATGACCAAAAGAGAGTTTTGCGTGAAGTTAAAATCCTATTCTAAAACGAAGACAGAACTTATGATTTATGTGAATCTAAATTCTTATCAATCATATCCATTTCTTAAGGCTGAGATCGGAGTGTCATGCAGGAAATCGCATTTTGCAAGTAAAAGAGTCAAACAGAGGCATTAATCAACCACCGAGGTTAGATTCAGAAGCAGAGGTAATTAAATAAATAAAAGCAAAGGGAAATCACAATAATACCGACATTCCTCAGACTGGCGTTAACTCAGTTTACCACAGAGGTCAAAAATCAGAACAAAGGAAATTAAATAACGGTTATCCCGATTCTCTATTTCTGCAGAGATCTTCCAGCTGGGTGCTATTATGATATTCCAGGATTAACATGAAAGAAATGCTGACACCCAACTCACCTAAGGTCTAGCTTTTAGCTGGGCACTAGTGCTATTGAAGCGGAGATCGAAATTAACCAGGTGTAGTTATATTTACACAAAGAAAATGACTGAGATTAATAACATAAAGAGGGCATTCCCGATTGATCAATGATCAGAACAGAACAACTATGAAATGTAACTGGAAATTTCTCTAATGTGAACTTCTAACCGCATAAATATATATAATTTTACTTGGGATAGATCTTACCTATTCACGCAGAGATCCATACTCAAAATTTAATCTTATTACTAAGCCTTATGAGGGTTGTGAAGATTGCGCTAACTACTTTCCCAATCAACTATACTCTTCTACCGATGCTGAAACCAACTTCATCTAGCTGAGAGGAGAAATTGAAAGCCGGGAGCAAAGCAATGCTACAATTATTGAACATACGAACAGATCCCACCTATCTGGGCATTATCGATCCACGGAGATCACCAAACAATTATTTCAGAACTATTTAAAGTTTCACTACAAATACTAAACATGCAATAAGTCTCGCCGATCCGGGCATATATTAGAGGACAATGTTTCAGAGTGTACTGATCATATAACAATGTAAATTCTATGCTACCCTGCCTTATACCTGGATGGTAGAACACTACCAAAGTAGATCATAAATCTTGTAAACGATCATGCAAAGATCGCATCCTACTTGGAGAATAACTATCTATCTCTATACATATAAATAGATATATAGTAACCAGACCTACAAATCTCATTGTACTGTGCAGAATATAAATATGTGTGCTTTTAAAACATTAACTAGGTTATGCGAAGCTAGACCTTCACGTTAATGTAGACCTCGATCTCAATCTTTATGCGTGGGTAGAGATCTTTATACAGATTACTTATCATATTACTCAACGCTTGCGCAAAGGATTTAGATTAGTTGGGCAGCCTAAGATAACCACGTTTTGGGCAGAGTACAAACTCAGGAAATCTCAGATCAAAACAATGATACAACCAGCATACAAATTAAGTCTTTGCAGCGATATCATCTCTCATTTTTAATAAATCTTAGATCAAAACAATAATATAGAATAGCACACACTTACATCTTTGCAACGATACCTTGTCTCGTACTCATGATGCCAGAACCGCTTCTGCCTCTCTACCGTGGTGTGAAAAATCCTTCCTGACAGAGCTCAACGATGTCTTTCCAGCAAAGAAACCAATCGTGGGAGTTTGCCATACCCTAATGCAGGGATCAACCTTCAAGGGAGGGGGTCGTCCAGCTCGTCTCTCACTTAATTGCATAGGAAACTCGTTGTCCAATGCCGTAATGGTGAGATATTGACCTCAATCGTCCCGGGCACTCGATTTCCAGCACCATAAAAGAATATATAATGGCATACGTTTTGTATATTTCCAGGGAATCTGCACTTTAACAAAGGAAATATGCGCTTTCACCATTATACCTCAGCAATCCTCCAGAGTAGGGTACTGTTGGGCAAATAAATATGGAGCGACATTCCGAAATGAACCATTGGATTTCAGCTCTCCCCCCCATTTTCCAGGTCGTGCTTCTCATTTAAACACACCCCGGGTTGAGCCACTACCTCGAGGAATCCGCCACACTTCCAAAGATTACGTCAGATGCTTCACATAAGATTGCCAAGTGGCAACTTACAGGGTTTCACATTTAGGAGCTCAGTCTCTCCTCTCAGAGAGGCCAACAACATCCCTCCAAGATCAGGTTGATTGGCTTGTGGTAATCTTTAACGAAGATACCCCGCCACTTGTCTCAGTAGGATTTTATTAAGTAACAATGTTATGCTCGACTAACTTTTAACATCAGTTTTGAGGATAAAAATATTTAATGTGGTGCTTGCCCTTGATTCAAGGTCGATCATCCATTATTAATCATAACCTTAATACGTGTAGGGGAAGCGTTTTTCAATCTCTTCCAACATGTAAATATATAAAACTTAGTATGAGGATTTAATACTTAATCTTTTAAGTCTATTAAAGAAGAATATAACCTTTAACTTCAAGGTTTATTTCACCCTAGTCAAATTCAATAATGATTTACTACTATAAATTTAATAGTATTTAAAAGAATGACATATATATATATATATATATATATATATACGCTCTAATATCCTTAATTGTTTCCCCTTTTTCCTTTTAAAGGTACTAATAGAATGTCTTGGAGGTGTCTTATTTGACAAGGAATAAAAATATCAATTAGCTAAAATACTAAAGATTAAGTACACATGTGTAGACCAATAGCTCGAGGTATTAAGCGTCTAGCACGAAGACTTCTAGATCACTTAGTCAAATCCTTTAGGGTAATAATTAGTCCTTTATGCCGAAAGAAGGGGTAGTGGAGTCAAAACAATGGTTTTGAGGTTAGTAGCCACTAACGTCAACCTAGGATGACACATATCTAACTTAAGGTCGAAAATAACCCTTTCTTTTCTTCAAGTGCCTACCGGCATTAAGACGATATCCAACTATCAAAACCCATATCCTTATGGCTTCCTAGCTAGTCGGTCTCTCTCTCCCCCTAGTGGACTCAATGTCTGTCTCTAGTCCTTAAGTTTATAACAACATTTATAAACATAATACCATTTTCCAGGTCCACTGGTGGGGCCTTGGCCTTGAGATCCTCACAAGAGCCACATACATAATTATAATTAATTACAATAATAATAATAATAATGGTCAAATTTTGAGGGATGTTACATACTCCACCCCTTAAAGATAACACCGTCCTCGATGTTCAATGGTTTGTCTTTTACATCCAGCCACCGTCTTCTGTTTCCTTTGTTCTTATGCTTGGGTCATCTTCACATTTTTGCAATTTTCCACAACCTCTTATATCCTGCACATTACATAGATCATACAAGACCTTCCAACGTTGTTTAGTACTATATGAGTATACAACATTTCAAACAGTAAACATTCATCATTCTTCCTCATCCTTGAGGAAATATTTTTCTTTTTCCGACATTCATAACATGCATACACGTGATAGTCTAGCTACAAGGCAATCACTAACATTTTCTCATATCATAAAACAATTCTTTCAACAGATCTTTGTAATCATCAAACCTCTTGTTCTTCAGCAATCATGGAGACTTGCATTCAAAACTCTTATGTATTTCCAGCAATCATAAAGACTTGCCATACAAAAACCTTTATGTATTTCCACAATCGTGGAGACTTTCCATACAAAACATGAGTCTTCTATAACTCAGCCGAAAAACCTCTGCATACAGCAGAAATATGACAGTCTTACTCTGCAACTCATTACATAGCTTCCCTTCATCGAATCTTCTTGGGGGCTCAATTCTAACACCACAAGGAAAATTTTAGTCTCCTCAGAGAACCTCTTGTGCGCTCCGTTCTAACGACACAAGGAAAAATCGTGAGCCCTTCCTCTGCTCAATTCGATGGATATAAAGTTTGCCTAGGATTTTTGGGTCAGTATAACATTCAACGAGCTACCCACCTGCTCTGTTCCACTTCCATGGGGAACATGACCACAATTTAGGGAAGTTGCACCCTGCAACAGCTAGTAAGTGAGTGCAAGATGCAACCTCTACTTGAGTTCAGGAAATATTATTTTCCCCTCAAACCTTCTCATTTGAGTCCGAGAATTTTACTTAGTAACAATCATTTAGTATTTCTTGCATTCCACATGCGACATAATACCAACAAAATATTAACGAATATATCTCATTCTATGCATTTTGATGATTACACATCATCAATCATAAGTCTTACCACCAATCATGATCCATAAAGCCCTGTAAAAATAAAAATGTAATGTAAATTATTACTTACTCTTGAGTGATTTAGCTCAACTTATCTATGTAAGTGGTTCTATAATCCATGTTCGTCTTGGATTATGACATTGGTCGTGATCCAAAATCACCTCCTGAAATGTTAGTATAAAGAAAAATTTCTTTTCTTCAATTGCTCAACAATTGAACATATTAGTTCCATAACATGATACGCATGCTCATTCAATAACTTATGCATCAAATAATCAGTAACTATCACTTCTACCAACAAATATTTTACCCGATTATCTTCTACATATCTACGAAGAAATATTTATGAAGTAACATTATATGAACTAACAATCATGCATTGAATTTGAGGGTGTTTATCTGTCTTTGCTTAATCAAACAAACTTACTTTATTGGAGTATACTAATAAAACTGATACTTTTAACTCAGAGATGCTCATAGGTAACACACTTAGTAAACTAATCAACAATCCTATAAGAGATTATAGTGCTTCTATTCCCTTTAACAATGTTAACCAAGTTAATAAATCATAATACAGAATTCGTTACATTCACATGTAATAAAATTATTTCCACTAAATATTCCACGATAATCATGTGAGTACCTACATCCTTCTTCTAGCAAAGAAAACTTTCTACAAGGATAACATACCTCCTTCAAGTGTTGAGATACTTATCTTTACTCCCTTGAACCTGGATGACATTAACTCCTCGTCCGTTCAAATCCCATGCATCCAAAAACAAAAGAATAATTGGATTAGTCAATTTACATACCTATTTATTTCATGTTGAGCCCATCAGGCCTGAGTGTTGTAACCTACAGCTCTAATACCATATGTCACATACCCAATTTTCTTGAATTAGTAAAATCAGTAAAAATTTAAATTTCTTTTTTCAAACATAGATGATAACAAAAATATGTAACATACTAATCCCTCTTTGAAACACCACATCGGTTAATTACTCATTACAATATATAGAATATACATAGGTTTAGCTACTAAACTCTTATAAACTTATTTTAAAACAACATGTAAAAGACACATTAACTTGTTTTAACATTCTCATAGAACTCTTATTAAATAACAATGAATGCCATTGTACCCGTTGAAACCTTTTTGCACATCTTTATCTTATAGTCAATAAGAAAACAACTTAATTGATAACAACATTAACAAGATCATAAGGCGAATATATTAGCATTATACATCACATAATCAACCAACCTTATATAGGAAATGTATACATCAAGTAATCAAGTTTTCATTCATAAAGACACATTTGAGGAACACCATAAGCAAACACAAGAGACCAAGGATAACGTGGTTCACCCGTACACGGGCTAGTCCACAAAAGGTGTGTGCATCTTTTATTATAATTATCGAAACAAGTGAAGTATTACAAAATGGCAAACTCAGTTGTTTGCAAAATTCTATCATTCTTGATGCTTCTCTCCTAGAGAGCCTTTTCTCTGCAAGATATTTGAAGCTAAACTATGGGTCTAAAATCTAATACATTTAAAGTCAATATTTTGTAATCAAATTTTTCACCAAGAGAATTCTTTAATTTAATAAACACATAAGGATCTATGTATAAAGGAACCTCCTGCACACCTTTTTATAATATGATGAACCTAATCATTTTAAAGTAGAAGTATAACTGATGGTAAAAATTTTCATTAAATCTTCAAGGCTCCCTTAATAAAGAGATGATTATCCATAAATCCTTTTTAAGACATACTCTATTCATTACTATTTAATATTCAAATAATTTGAAGCTAGAATTTTATATCCTCCATGGGGATAGGACAATAGTAGTTGAGATCAGTACATTCTCTTCTAGGCAGTTGTACTAAACCAAAACCAAAATTATATAAATCCAAGATCTAAGAGGGACTAAATAAAATGTTCTAACTCTTCTCCCTTTAGTAGGATCTAGACCAAGACACTTTTTAACAAAAATGTCATACCTTTATATATTTTCCAGGATAAAGTTCCAACATGTATGGTCTTCAAAATATGTAAGTTTAGTCTAAGATACCTTTGCTATAGAGAATCTCTTTATCTTAGATAAAGTTCATGCTATGTAAATTAAATAAAACATATGAAACTCCTTTTTCTAAATAAATAAGGCAATTATAGTTAATGTAAACTTAAACAACTTTTTATAATTCCCACTATTATTTTTAAAGGGTTCATCTACCATATAAAACAATTTTGGCATGCACAGACGCGGCTATCATAATAAGAGAGGTGTTCTCTTATAAATATATCTATATATATAAGAGAAAACCAGATGGATAAAACCCATGCAGTGGATCAAAATCCATGGCTTGGTATCCATGACCAAAAGAGAGTTTTGCGTGAAGTTAAAATCCTATTCTAAAACGAAGACAGAACTTATGATTTATGTGAATCTAAATTCTTATCAATCATATCCATTTCTTAAGGCTGAGATTGGAGTGTCATGCAGGAAATCGCATTTTGCAAGTAAAAGAGTCAAACAGAGGCATTAATCAACCACCGAGGTTAGATTCAGAAGCCGAGGTATTTAAATAAATAAAAGCAAAGGGAAATCACAATCATAGCGACATTCCTCAGACTGGCGTTAACTCAGTTTACCACAGATGTCAAAAATCAGAACAAAGGAAATTAAATAACGGTTATCCCGATTCTCTATTTCTGCAGAGATCTTCCAGCTGGGTGCTATTATGATATTCCAGGATTAACATGAAAGGAATGCTGACACCTGACTCACCTAAGGTCTAGCTTTTAGCTGGGCACTAGTGCTATTGAAGCGGAGATCAAAATTAACCAGGTGCAGTTATATTTACACAAAGAAAATGACTGAGATTAATAACATAAAGAGGGCATTCCCGATTGATCAATGATCAGAACAGAACAACTATGAAATGTAACTGGAAATTTCTCTAATGTGAACTTCTAACCGCATAAATATATATAATTTTACTTGGGATAGATCTTACCTGTTCACGCAGAGATCCATACTCAAAATTTAATCTTATTACTAAGCCTTACGAGGGTTGTGAAGTTTTTGCTAACTACTTTCCCAATCAACTATACTCTTCTGCCGATGCTAAAACCAGCTTCATCTAGCTGAGAGGAGAAATTGAAAGCCGGGAGCAAAGCAATGCTACAATTATTGAACATACGAACAGATCCCACCTATCTGGGCATTATCGATCCACGGAGATCACCAAACAATTATTTCAAAACTATTTAAAGTTTCACTACAAATACTAAACATGCAATAAGTCTCGCCGATCCGGGCATATATTAGAGGACAATGTTTCAGAGTGTACTGATCATATAACAATGTAAAATTCTATGCTACCCTGCCTTATACCTGGACGGTAGAACACTACCAAAGTAGATCATAAATCTTGTAAACGATCATGCAGAGATCGCATCCTACTTGGAGAATAACTATCTATCTCTATACATATAAATAGATATATAGTAACCAGACCTACAAATCTCATTGTACTGTGCAGAATATAAATATGTGTGCTTTTAAAACATTAACTGGGTTATGTGAAGATAGACCTTCACGTTAATGTAGACCTCGATCTCAATCTTTATGTGTGGGTAGAGATCTTTATACAGATTACTTATCATATTACTCAACGCTTGCGCAGAGGATTTAGATCAGTTGGGCAGCCTAAGATAACCACGTTTTGGGCAGAGTACAAACTCAGGAAATCTCAGATCAAAACAATGATACGACCAGCATACAAATTAAGTCTTTGCAGCGATATCATCTCTCATTTTTAATAAATCTTAGATCAAAACAATAATATAGAATAGCACACACTTACATCTTTGCAACGATACCTTGTCTCGTACTCATGATGCCAGAACCGCTTCTGCCTCTCTACCGCGGTGTGAAAAATCCTTCCTGGAAGAGCTCAACGATGTCTTTCCAGCAAAGAAACCAATCGTGGGAGTTTGCCATACCCTAATGCAGGGATCAACCTTCAAGGGAGGGGGTCGTCCAGCTCATCTCTCACTTAATCGCACAGGAAACTCGTTGTCCAGTGCCGTAATGGTGAGATATTGACCTCAGTCGTCCCGGGCACTCGATTTCCAGCACCATAAAAGAATATATAATGGCATACGTTTTGTATATTTCCAGGGAATCTGCACTTTAACAAAGGAAATATGCGCTTTCACCAGTATACCTCAGCAATCCTCCAGAGTAGGGTACTGTTGGGAAAATAAATATGGAGCGACATTCCGAAATGAACCATTGGATTTCAGCTCTCCTCCCCATTTTCCAGGTCGTGCTTCTCATTTAAACACACCCCGGGTTGAGCCACTACCTCAAGGAATCCGCCACACTTCCAAAGATTACGTCGGATGCTTCACATAAGATTGCCAAGTGGCAACTTACAGGGTTTCACATTTAGGAGCTCAGTCACTTCTCTCAGAGAGGCCAACAACATCCCTCCAAGATCGGGTTGATTGGCTTGTGGTAATCTTTAACGAAGATACCCCGCCACTTGTCTTAGTAGGATTTTATTAAGTAACAATGTTATGCTCGACTAACTTTTAACATCAGTTTTGAGGATAAAAATATTTAATGTGGTGCTTGCCCTTGATTCAAGGTCGATCATCCATTATTAATCATAACCTTAATACATGTAGGGGAAGCGTTTTTCAATCTCTTCCAACATGTAAATATATAAAACTTAGTATGAGGATTTAATACTTAATCTTTTAAGTCTATCAAAGAAGAATATAACCTTTAACTTCAAGGTTTATTTCACCCTAGTCAAATTCAATAATGATTTACTACTATAAATTTAATAGTATTTAAAAGAATGACATATATATATATATAGATGCACTAATATCCTTAATTGTTTCCCCTTTTTCCTTTTAAAGGTACTAATAGAATGTCTTGGAGGTGTCTTATTTGACAAGGAATAAAAATATCAATTAGCTAAAATACTAAAGATTAAGTACACATGTGTAGACCAATAGCTCGAGGTATTAAGCGTCTACCATGAAGACTTCTAGATCACTTAGTCAAATCCTTTAGGGTAATAATTAGTCCTTTATGCCGAAAGAAGGGGTAGTGGAGTCAAAACAATGGTTTTGAGGTTAGTAGCCACTAACGTCAACCTAGGATGACACATATCTAACTTAAGGTCGAAAATAACCCTTTCTTTTCTTCAAGTGCCTACCGTCATTAAGACGATATCCAACTATCAAAACCCATATCCTTATGGCTTCCTAGCTAGTCGGTCTCTCTCTCCCCCTAGTGGACTCAATGTCTGTCTCTAGTCCTTAAGTTTATAACAACATTTATAAACATAATACCATTTTTCAAGTCCACTGGTGGGGCCTTGGCCTTGAGATCCTCACAAGAGCCACATACATAATTATAATTAATTACAATAATAATAATAATAATGGTCAAATTTTGAGGGATGTTACATACTCCACCCCTTAAAGATAACACCGTCCTCAGTGTTCAACGGTTTGTCTTTTACATCCAGTCACCGTCTTCTATTTCCTTTGTTCTTATGCTTGGGTCATCTTCACATTTTTGCAATTTTCCACAACCTCTTATATCCTGCACATTACATAGATCATACAAGACCTTCCAACGTTCTTTAGTACTATATGAGTATACAACATTTCAAACAGTAAACATTCATCATTCTTCCTCATCCTCGAGGAAATATTTTTCTTTTTCCGTCATTCATAACATGCATACATGTGATAGTCTAGCTACAAGGCAATCACTAACATTTTCTCATATCATAAAACAATTCTTTCAACATATATTTGTAATCATCAAACCTCTTGTTCTTCAGCAATCATGGAGACTTGCATTCAAAACTCTTATGTATTTCCAGCAATCATGAAGACTTGCCATACAAAAACCTTTATGTATTTCCACAATCGTGGAGACTTGCCATACAAAACATGAGTCTTTTGTAACTCAGCCAGAAAACCTCTGCATACAGCAGAAATATGACAGTCTTACTCTGCAACTCATTACATAGCTTCCCTTCATTGAATCTTCTTGTGGGCTCAATTCTAACACCACAAGGAAAAGTTTAGTCTCCTCAGAGAACCTCTTGTGCGCTTCGTTCTAACGACATAAGGAAAAATAGTGAGCTCTTCCTCTGCTCAATTCGATGGATATAAAGTTTGCCTAGGACTTTTGGGTCAGTATAACATTCAACGAGCTACCCACCTGCTCTGTTCCACTTCCATGGGGAACATGACCACAATTTAGGGAAGTTGCACCCTGCAACAGCTAGTAAGTGAGTGCAAGATGCAGCCTCTACTTGAGTTCAGGAAATATTATTTTCCCCTCAAACCTTCTCATTTGAGTCCGAGAATTTTACTTAGTAACAATCATTTAGTATTTCTTGCATTCCACATGCGACATAATACCAACAAAATATTAACGAATATATCTCATTCTATGCATTTTGATGAATACACATCATCAATCATAAGTCTTACCACCAATCATGATCCATAAAGCCCTGTAAAAATAAAAATGTAAAGTAAATTATTACTTACTCTTGAGCGATTTAGCTCAACTTATCTATGTAAGTGGTTGTATAATCCATGTTCGTCTTGGATTATGACATTGGTCGTGATCCAAAATCACCTCCTGAAATGTTAGTATAAAGAAAAATTTATTTTCTTCAATTGCTCAACAATTGAGCATATTAGTTCCATATCATGATACACATGCTCATTCAATAACTTATGCATCAAATAATCAGTAACTATCACTTCTACCAACAAATATTTTACCCAATTATCTTCTACATATCTACGAAGAAATATTTATGAAGTAACACTATATGAACTAACAATCATGCATTGAATTTGAGGGTGTTTATCTGTCTTTGCTTAATCAAACAAACTTACTTTATTGGAGTATACTAATAAAACTGATACTTTTAACTCAGAGATGCTCATAGGTAACACACTTAGTAAACTAATCAACAATCCTATAAGAGATTATAGTGCTTCTATTCCCTTTAACAAGGTTAACCAAGTTAATAAATCATAATACAGAATTCGTTACATTCACATGTAATAAAATTATTTCCACTAAATATTCCACGATAATCATGTGAGTACCTACATCCTTCTTCTAGCAAAGAAAACTTTCGACAAGGATAACATACCTCCTTCAAGTGTTGAGATACTTATCTTTACTCCCTTGAACCTGGATGACATTAACTCCTCGTCCGTTCAAATCCCATGCATCCAAAAACAAAAGAATAATTGGATTAGTCAATTTACATACCTATTTATTTCATGTTGAGCCCATCAAGCCTGAGTGTTGTAACCTACAGCTCTGATACCATATGTCACGTACCCAATTTTCCTGAATTAGTAAAATCAGTAAAAATTTTAAATTTTTTTTTCAAACATAGATAATAACAAAAATATGTAACATACTAATCCCTCTTTGAAACACCACATCGGTTAATTACTCATTACAATATATAGAATATACATAGGTTTAGCTACTAAACTCTTATAAACTTATTTTAAAACATGTAAAAGACACATTAACTTGTTTTTAACATTCTCATAGAACTCTTATTAAATAACAATGAATGCCATTGTACCCGTTGAAACCTTTTTGCACATCTTTATCTTATAGTCAATAAGAAAACAACTTAATTGATAACAACATTAACAAGATCATAAGGCGAATATATTAGCATTATACATCACATAATCAACCAACCTTATATAGGAAATGTATACATCAAGTAATCAAGTTTTCATTCATAAAGACACATTTGAGGAACACCATAAGCAAACACAAGAGACCAAGGATAACGTGGTTCACCCGTACACGGGCTAGTCCACAAAAGGTGTGTGCATCTTTTATTATAATTATCGAAACAAGTGAAGTATTACAAAATGGCAAACTCAGTTGTTTGCAAAATTCTATCATTCTTGATGCTTCTCTCCTAGAGAGCCTTTTCTCTGCAAGATATTTGAAGCTAAACTATGGGTCTAAAATCTAATACATTTAAAGTCAATATTTTGTAATCAAACTTTTCACCAAGAGAATTCTTTAATTTAATAAACACATAAGGATCTATGTATAAAGGAACCTCCTGCACACCTTTTTATAATATGATGAACCTAATCATTTTTAAGTAGAAGTATAACTGATGGTAAAAATTTTCATTAAATCTTCAAGGCTCCCTTAATAAAGAGATGATTATCCATAAATCCATTTTAAGACATACTCTATTCATTACTATTTAATATTCAAATAATTTGAAGCTAGAATTTTATATCCTCCATGGGGATAGGACAATAGTAGTTGAGATCAGTACATTCTCTTCCAGGCAGTTGTACTAAACCAAAACCAAAATTATATAAATCCAAGATCTAAGAAGGACTAAATAAAATGTTCTAACTCTTCTCCCTTTAGTAGGATCTAGACCAAGACACTTTTTAACAAAAAGGTCATACCTTTATATATTTTCCAGGATAAAGTTCCAACATGTATGGTCTTCAAAATATGTAAGTTTAGTCTAAGATACCTTTACTATAGAGAATCTCTTTATCTTAGATAAAGTTCATGCTATGTAAATTAAGTAAAACATATGAAACTCCTTTTTCTAAATGAATAAGGCAATTATAGTTAATGTAAACTTAAACAACTTTTTATAATTCCCACTATTATTAGGGTTCATCTACCATATAAAACACTTTTGGCATGCACAGACGCGGCTATCATAATAAGAGAGGTGTTCTCTTATAAATATATCTATATATATAAGAGAAAACCAGATGGATAAAACCCATGCAGTGGATCAAAATCCATGGCTTGGTATCCATGACCAAAAGAGAGTTTTGCGTGAAGTTAAAATCCTATTCTAAAACGAAGACAGAACTTATGATTTATGTGAATCTAAATTCTTATCAATCATATCCATTTCTTAAGCCTGAGATCGGAGTGTCATGCAGGAAATCGCATTTTGCAAGTAAAAGAGTCAAACAGAGGCATTAATCAACCACCGAGGTTAGATTCAGAAGCCGAGGTAATTAAATAAATAAAAGCAAAGGGAAATCACAATCATACCGACATTCCTCAGACTGGCGTTAACTCAGTTTACCACAGAGGTCAAAAATCAGAACAAAGGAAATTAAATAACGGTTATCCCGATTCTCTATTTCTGCAGAGATCTTCCAGCTAGGTGCTATTATGATATTCCAAGATTAACATGAATGAAATGCTGACACCCCGACTCACCTAAGGTCTAGCTTTTAGCTGGGCACTAGTGCTATTGAAGCGGAGATCGAAATTAACCAGGTGCAGTTATATTTACACAAAGAAAATGACTGAGATTAATAACATAAAGAGGGCATTCCCGATTGATCAATGATCAGAACAGAACAACTATGAAATGTAACTGGAAATTTCTCTAATGTGAACTTCTAACCGCATAAATATATATAATTTTACTTGGGATAGATCTTACCTGTTCACGCAGAGATCCATACTCAAAATTTAATCTTATTACTAAGCCTTACGAGGGTTGTGAAGAAATTGAAAGCCGGGAGCAAAGCAATGCTACAATTATTGAACATACGAACAGATCCCACCTATCTGGGCATTATCGATCCACGGAGATCACCAAACAATTATTTCAAAACTATTTAAAGTTTCACTACAAATACTAAACATGCAATAAGTCTCGCCGATCCGGGCATATATTAGAGGACAATGTTTCAGAGTGTACTGATCATATAACAATGTAAAATTCTATGCTACCCTGCCTTATACCTGGACGGTAGAACACTACCAAAGTAGATCATAAATCTTGTAAACGATCATGCAGAGATCGCATCCTACTTGGAGAATAACTATCTATCTCTATACATATAAATAGATATATAGTAACCAGACCTACAAATCTCATTGTACTGTGCAGAATATAAATATGTGTGCTTTTAAAACATTAACTGGGTTATGTGAAGCTAGACCTTCACGTTAATGTAGACCTCGATCTCAATCTTTATGCGTGGGTAGAGATCTTTATACAGATTACTTATCATATTACTCAACGCTTGCGCAGAGGATTTAGATCAGTTGGGCAGCCTAAGATAACCACGTTTTGGGCAGAGTACAAACTCAGGAAATCTCAGATCAAAACAATGATACAACCAGCATACAAATTAAGTCTTTGCAGTGATATCATCTCTCATTTTTAATAAATCTTAGATCAAAACAATAATATAGAATAGCACACACTTACATCTTTGCAACGATACCTTGTCTCGTACTCATGATGCCAGAACCGCTTCTGCCTCTCTACCGTGGTGTGAAAAATCCTTCCTGGAAGAGCTCAACGATGTCTTTCCAGCAAAGAAACCAATCGTGGGAGTTTGCCATACCCTAATGCAGGGATCAACCTTCAAGGGAGGGGGTCGTCCAGCTCGTCTCTCACTTAATCGCACAGGAAACTCATTGTCCAATGTCGTAATGGTGAGATATTGACCTCAGTCGTCCCGGGCACTCGATTTCCAGCACCATAAAAGAATATATAATGGCATGCGTTTTGTATATTTCCAGGGAATCTGTACTTTAACAAAGGAAATATGCGCTTTCACCATTATACCTCAGCAATCCTCCAGAGTAGGGTACTGTTGGGCAAATAAATATGGAGCGACATTCCGAAATGAACCATTGGATTTCAGCTCTCCCCCCCATTTTCCAGGTCGTGCTTCTCATTTAAACACACCCCGGGTTGAGCCACTACCTCGAGGAATCCACCACACTTCCAAAGATTACGTCGGATGCTTCACATAAGATTGCCAAGTGGCAACTTACAGGGTTTCACATTTAGGAGCTCAGTCTCTCCTCTCAGAGAGGCCAACAACATCCCTCCAAGATCGGGTTGATTGGCTTGTGGTAATCTTTAACGAAGATACCCCACCACTTGTCTTAGTAGGATTTTATTAAGTAACAATTTTATGCTCGACTAACTTTTAACATCAGTTTTGAGGATAAAAATATTTAATGTGGTGCTTGCCCTTGATTCAAGGTCGATCATCCATTATTAATCATAACCTTAATACGTGTAGGGGAAGCGTTTTTCAATCTCTTCCAACATGTAAATATATAAAACTTAGTATGAGGATTTAATACTTAATCTTTTAAGTCTATCAAAGAAGAATATAACCTTTAACTTCAAGGTTTATTTCACCCTAGTCAAATTCAATAATGATTTACTACTATAAATTTAATAGTATTTAAAAGAATGACATATATATATATATAGATGCACTAATATCCTTAATTGTTTCCCCTTTTTCCTTTTAAAGGTACTAATAGAATGTCTTGGAGGTGTCTTATTTGACAAGGAATAAAAATATCAATTAGCTAAAATACTAAAGATTAAGTACACATGTGTAGACCTATAGCTCGAGGTATTAAGCGTCTACCACAAAGACTTCTAGATCACTTAGTCAAATCCTTTAGGGTAATAATTAGTCCTTTATGCCAAAAGAAGGGGTAGTGGAGTTAAAACAATGGTTTTGAGGTTAGTAGCCACTAACGTCAACCTAGGATGACACATATCTAACTTAAGGTCGAAAATAACCCTTTCTTTTCTTCAAGTGCCTACCAGCATTAAGACGATATCCAACTCTCAAAACCCATATCCTTATGGCTTCCTAGCTAGTCGGTCTCTCTCTCCCCCTAGTGGACTCAATGTCTGTCTCTAGTCCTTAAGTTTATAACAACATTTATAAACATAATACCATTTTCCAGGTCCACTGGTGGGGCCTTGGCCTTGAGATCCTCACAAGAGCCACATACATAATTATAATTAATTACAATAATAATAATAATAATGGTCAAATTTTGAGGGATGTTACACTGAACAATCAGACTCCAAATAGAATTGGAAAAGAGTGCCCGCCATAAAATTTTATCCTGAAGAGCAGAGGCAAAGTACTCCAATTTTTTTAAGTCCCATCCCCCAAACCCTTGGGGCAATTCAGAAAACACCAATTAACCAAATGAAACTTCACAGTGTCCGAACCCCACGACCAAATGAAACGGAAGATCTTCATGTGCATACTTTTTAGAATAGGCTTTGGAATTTTGCATAATGAAAGCCAATAGACTCCCAAGTTTTGCAAAACCGATTTAGCTAAAGTAAGTCGGCTCCCCAAGGACAAGCACCCCATACTCCAATGTCCGATCCTGTTATCAAATCTCTTTAAAAGCCATAACCAGTCAGAGACAAGATAATTAGATGGTTTGATAAAAAAACCAAGGTACTTGGTCCCTTCAGCCAATTCCTTGAAATCAAAGGGGAGGTGCAAAGCAATCAAGATCTTAACATTGATATCCAAAGAGTGTTCCAAGAAGCAGGATTTAACATAGCTAACCAACATACCAGAAACTTTGCAAAAAATATCCAAAATTTTTTTGTACTGAATCCACTCAGATAAAATACCCAGCCCAAACAACATTACATCATCAACAAAGAGGGTGTGAGTCACCACAATGCCCACAGTCGCCTTGATACCAATAAGGGAGCCCTCCACCTTAGCTTTGTGGATCAAATGACTCAAACCTTCAATAACCAGAAGAAATAATAATGGCGAGAGCGTACATCCTTGTCTTAGACCATGAGTAGCCTTAAAAAAGTCAGGCGAGAGCGTACATCCTTGTCTTAGACCATGAGTAGCCTTAAAAAAGTCAGAAGGCATACCATTAATGAGAACAACCTAATTCACAGAAGTAACATAAGCCATAATCCATTTCATCACCCCCCAGGGCAAAACAATTTGAATGAGAATTAGTCGAAGGAAGGTCCAATCCACCCTGTCATAGGCCTTGACCAAGTCCAATTTAAGAATAAGAGTAGCAAAACACTTTTGATTGATACTGTGAAAGACCTCTTGAGCCACCCCCACCGCATCCAGAATCTGACGATCCTCCAGGAAACCAAACTGCTCAGAAGAGATGAATTTCGAAAGACCAGGTTTAATCCGCCTTGCAATAATATTAGAAATAATTTGATATGCTAGACCAGGTTTAATCTGCCTCGCAATAATATTAGAGATAATTTTATATGCCAAATTACAAAGGGCAATAGGTCGATAGTCATTGAAATTTTCAGGATGAGAAGACTTAGGAATGAGGGCCAGGTAGGTAGAATTTTGTAACGTACCCACCCATCCATCCAAGGCAAGGGAGGGAACATGATGCCAATCTATGGGGTTTTTTCATAAAAACTCAACCCATTCATTAGATTGATACAATTAAAAACCCATGTGTGCAGATGTAAATTCAACAAACATGCATAGCGGAGATAACTCATCCACACACATAATCTCATATGCATTCAATATATCAATAACAGTCATTTAATTTAAATTCTGCAGAGCCGAAACACATAGATAGAAAACACTTATCTTTGTTGTACAATTGTCCCACACAACTAGCTATGTCACTGCAACGTTCCTCGCAACCGTAGGTCTCTGCCCAGCCTGTATTATTTTAGCACTCAGAGACCACCCCCGAGCTGGGCATGATATCTACAAGGAAAAGGGGACTCTCAAGCTCATACACAGCCAAATAATCATTTGTGGATGCTTCCACTCAAGCTCAAGCCAAAACAATGGAAACCCATTTCAACCCCAACAATATTCTACACACAGAAAACTCATAAACTGGGCATGGATACACATAACAACAAAATCCCTAGTGTTGGGTATGAATGGAAAACGTGGGCAACCAAAAATGAAGCGAGAAATGGGAAAACAACCCTAGGAAGGCAATTTCGTTTCCAGAAAACGTCCATGGGCATTCAAAGAGCCGCAATGGTCTCTACAAACCCCCAAATCGTGCTCTCTCCTTTCCAACAGGTATGTAATACAAAAACAAGCTCCCATCAATGCCAAAAGGGAGGACAACACTGGAAAACAGTGGAGAAAAACGCCCAGGAAGCTCCCAACAGGTCTGCAACACAAAAACGCCCTCTTCCTAGCTAGAAGACCCAGAGAAACCAGAAAAACGTGGCTGGAAAACACCCAGGCAATTCCAAAACATGAGAGAGACCAAACTCTTCCATGGGTAATTGCTTAGGGAGCAGATCAGGGTTGTTTTCTTGCCCAAGAAGCAAAAACACGATTTTCCATGAGGGTGGCTTGCCCATACTCAAATTTGGACAGCCATACCTCACCAATCCCCAAGGCATTAACTACTTCACCCAACTCTTGGGAGAAATGAATGATTGGGCACCAAAGTCAACATGGGTAGTTGATGTTTGATGGGTTCTCTCATTGACACTTGGCTTAACTTCATTGGCTCAAGGGTTTGAATATTTCCCTCCCAATTCCTTGTAATATCATGCCCCCATCTCTTGTTGCATTGCATAGCTAGTTGTGGATATTTTATTAAAATGCATATTTACAATTCCAATGTGCCTGGCTAGCACGTAAACCATATGCATCAATAAATTGATGGTGGGGCCTTGGCCTTGAGCTCCTCGCCACGATTTTATAGCAATATTACATCATTTGCATTTTAATGCAATGGGGTCAAGATGGGGACGTGACATTTAAGGCCCCAGATACCAGCCCCAATTGCCTAGACTCCTCCACAACAGCCCTGATCTCCTCACCCATGATATCAAAGAAAGAAATAAATAGTTCCACCATCCAGCCATCAGGACTAGGAATTTTGTCCTTAGCAAAATACTTCAAGGTATTTTCAACTTCCAGCAAAGTAATCTCCGCAAATATGGAATCCCCCTCCTCCTCAGTGAACATTCGCGGATACTCCTTGATAACTTTAAATTGGTCACACAATGTTGTAGATTTAGGATCGTGATAGATATTATGGAAATGAGTATTAGCCTACTTCTGTAAGTCAACCATCCCAGAAATCCTATGGCTAGTATTGTCATTGAGATCTCAAATAGTGTTTTGAATTCTGCGAGAATTTGCAAAGTGATGAAAAAAATTGGTATTAAGATCCCACGCTTTCAACCAAATAGCCCGACTCTTCAATCTCCAATATTCCTCCTGAAAATGCAAAATTTTAATTTTCCTTTCCTCAAGAAGAGAAAGTTTAGATCGATCTGTGGGACCTAAACCTCCTAGCAAAGAGAGTTTTAACAAGTCACTTGACTACCTTTCAATGCACACTAGTTCAACAAGCAACTCGACTTTCTTTTTCTTTTCCTAGGCAATCGTAAAACTTTTCAAGGATTTCAATTTTTCAGCCAGTTTGTCCATCGCTGAGCATTCCATTGAAACATCAAAACTTAACCAATGCTTTTCCACCTCCGCCTTGAAATACTGGTCTTTAAGTCAAGCCGAATTGAATTTGAAAGGATAAGACTGATGAGAAACCTCTGTTTCAAACTGAAGAATAATAGGAAGGTGATCACTGATATGGGTCTGATGTATCCATGATCGATGAGTCTGGAAACAATCTAGAAGAGACTCTGAAATGAGAAAACTATCCAATAGTTTAGAGACAAAATCACCAAATTTCCTACAATTAGACCAAGTTGGGTCGAGCAGGCATGGTTCCAAATCCACCAGGTCCTTTGAAGAGAAAAGATCCCTGAAGAAGACCCCTAGAGAATAGAGTTTGGTCGAAGAGCCCCATGTCTCTACAACACCCCAGGTAAAATTAAGGTCACCAGGAAGAATCAAATTTTCCAAATCCAATAGATAGTCAGAACACGCCTGCTCCCAAAAAGCCACCCTATTACAGTAGGGCCCATAGCAGTTCACAATATTGATAATTTTTTCAAATCCCCGAAGTTTTCCAGTAAGAAGAATCCCCAATGAGATGTGAGAGGGATTCAAATCCAGGACCCGTGGATTCCAAGCTGCCAGCAAACCACTAGAAGGCCAGCTGAATCAACTGCGCACATCAGCCAAACCGGTTTGATCTTATTACAAAAAGAATGAGCCTTCTCCCCACACACCATAGTTTCCTGAAGAAGAACCAAATCCAGAAAGATAATTTGAAAGATCCGCTTTAGGTCCAATTGTTTGGGAAGCCCCCCCATACCCCAGATATTCAAAGAGAAACAAATCATTTATGACCCCCAGCAAGGGATTTAATGCCTCTAAGTGCCCTAGAATCAAGAGATAGGAGAAGTCCCTCAAAATTATGCAAGTCAGCCACCGGAGGTAAAACATTTTTACTCTTTTGAGCACTATGAGTCTTCAACGGAGAGAAATCCGGCGCAAGACCACCCGACCGAGCCCCCTTCTCTACTTTGATTGTGGCCAGTGAAGGGGGGGAATAGGGATCAGAGGAGGGACAGAGGCAACAACCACCAGAATCATGTTGTTTGACCTCGTTACCGAGTTGGGAAAACTATCAGGACAAGAGTGCGAGCCAACCTCCAAAACTCGATTCTTATGATAGATAGGGATAGGATTTTTTTTTACCATTTCACAATAGGAGCGGATCAATAGTACTTTGGACAGACTAGAAGATACCGTAGGAGGAGAACCCCCACCCTCGACAGAAACAACCACATCATTAACAGGGGGATTAACAGCCTCATCATTATCAAAGGATATGAGGATGGTTGAAGCCGGAGAGGGCACCGAGAGGGGAAGAGTAGGAGACCCAGGATTATAACACGAGTCCTTGGACAGGCTAGGGATGGAATTAGCAGAACCCAAATCCAGGGAGGGTATGGATGAGACAGAGTGGCGATAAAAAATCCTAACATTTTCCTTATTAAGCTCCAAAGTTTTTATAAAGGAGGAGGAAGACGATAGAAAGAGGGGTCATTAGCTTCCAACTTACCCATAATGTCCGACGCATTCGACCCGGGAGGAGGAAGATGGTTGGAGAAGCCATCCAAACCGCTAGTCAAGTCAAGATCCTGCTCACTGCCATCATCTGAGGACCAAAGTGGAGACGCATCTGATGATCGCAAGGAGGGATTCCACCCTTTGCACTGACGCCATAAATGACCAACAACCTTACAATTTGAGCACCGAAAGGGGATACCCCAGTAATCAATCACCTGGGCAAGTTTACGGCCACGTCAATTAATATGCAGGACGTTAATGAGACCAAGGGAAATGTCCACTTCAACCAGAATACGACCCATCCCTGTCAATCCCATTCAGGTGGTCATCCTCAACATGAAGGAAACAACCCAAACAATTACCAACCGCTTCAAAAGCACCGCGGTTCCACATGGACAAGGGAAAACCAGGTAAGAGGACCCACAAATGACGAAGGCGAGCCGAGGCCCTCTCCGGATCAAAATCAGTATGCCAACGTTGTAGCATCAAGCTACCCGACCCCATGAACCAAAGTTTACCAAGAATAAGTGAAGCATGGTCTTCCTTCTCAAACTTAAACCCATACCAGCCACGTTCCATAACAAAAACCTATGGAGTATATTTCAGAATCGGACCCCAAGCCTGAGACACCCAGGGGACGATCTCCTTCTAGTTCATAGCATTGTAGGAGAACTTGCCTATAAGAACAAACATATTAAAATCGACCAACTCTGCAAGCCCAACATCATGCCCCATTGTGAGCCAAACCTCACCAAGCCGGCAACTCCGCTTCTCCAAAGTCCGTCGAGCACACCAAGAAGAGCTATGGGGTTTACCCGACTTCAGGGCCTTTGGCAGAGCTTGTTCACTATCCACGGACGACAGAGAACCCTCAGGAAGTACCGACTCAACATTTTTGGACAAGTGTCCCTTTTTTTGTAGCAAGCTTGCCACGAGGAGACACCTATCTAGTGTTTGACACCATGGCTCGCTTCCCCTTGAGCAACTCTTTGTAATAGGCATCCGGTTTCAAAATACCGCTTCTTCCATCCAGTAATCGGTCGATGTCGGGGATGACAGTGCTGGAATATGCTGAGCCACTGGATTATCCCCCATTGCCACCATCTACGCACCACCTAACGACCACAAATTACCACAATGTAAACCCTCTAATCACAACGGCAACAACGGCCCCCGGACAGTGGCCACACCACAGTCCAAAAAATCCCAATAACACCACCAGCTATAACCAAGGGAGTTGTTGGATAGAGACAGGGACCGAATAACCCCACCGTTCCTAAAAAAGGAAATGGAAGCACAGACCACGACAAGAAATAGATCTGGAAAAAAGTCAGATTGCAGAAAACCACCTGTTAAACCAGTCTCCGATTGTGACTGATACCCATTACCATCACTGAAACCCTAGCAACCCTAACCGACCGCCATCACCGAAACCCTAGTCGCTCCACCGCTCACTTTATCCATATATAAATGTAGACTAAACAATCAAAAAGTAGAATATCCACCATAAAACCATCAGCCATCAATGTAGCCGTGCTCTAAGTTCCATAAGTCATATTGGAAGAAAAAAGAGAGAGTATCCCACTCTTCTAAGGACAGCTCCATTTTTAGTGAGGGGTCATTGCAAAAGGAAAGCAGTGTTGGTTAATATCAAGATGTAACGTTTATGTTTTGATTTTATGCCTGGATTTTTGTCTACCAAACTTTGCAGGTTGAGTGGGTGATTTGTCATTTTGTTGACAATGTTGCAACCGATAAACACAGAACTACAAACATCTAATATCACGTGGCAATGTGAAATGTGAGTGATCATCAAGTTGTTAGACGATATCTCATTCGAATTATGCAACGTCGCAACTTGTTTGCAGATTATAATATATGCTAATGAATGTTATGATTAAAAGTACATTAAAACAAGGATTATTCTGGAAAACAAATTTTGGGAAAATTAATTCCTACCTGCTCAGGGCATGGCAAATCCAACCATTACCGACTACCACCTAACGTTAAAACAAACACACATAATGTTAAATCAAACACAACCATTACCATTACCGACTACCACCTAAGATTAAAACGAACACACATAATGTTAAAACAAACACATGTGCTTCTAAACATAACAGCGAAAACAACCGTGGTAGAAATGCTGCATTGCTGACATACTTGTAAAGGCAATATAGTGAGATCGCTGATTCGCTAGTGCTAAAATTGTGCAATAATGGTCACCCATGATATTGTAAATAAGAATAAGTTGGACCAAAACAAACAGTTAAGATTCCTGCAAATAGAAACACCAAATATTCGTGTCAACAACAATTTGAATTTGTACATTCAAAGTGCAGAAACAGAAAGGGTTAATAGCCATATATATAGGGTAAAAGGCCCCATTTTGTTATACACTTTTATGTTTAAATGGAAGAAAGCAAAAATTGCAAATCGGTACTGAAGAAGTTCAAGGAGATAACATTTTTACAAAGGGATTTTTAAGGATAAATGTATATTCGTGCGAAGGTTTTAAATGTGAAAGAGACAATGAGCTAGTTTGCAGTATGAAAAGCCCTTTCTATGCTTCTATTTTTTTAAAATTTGGTATCAAAATGTTGGGACTTGGTTTTAAAAAAAATTAGATTACTTATTAAAAAAAGTTGGCGTTTGTTTATGTGATATGGTATGCTGTTAATTGAAAATAAAAAGAAAATTTTCAATAATATTTAATTTATTTGGTTTTCAAAGTTTTATAATAAGGATTTTTGTTTTCTAATTTTTATTTTGAGTATGTAAAAGTAGATAGTATAAATAAAAAAAAATCATAAGAATAAACAGAAATATTTTGAAACAATAATGTAAAAGTTTTATATAGAAGAATGTATCTGGCTCAAAATCATGGAAGGAAGATTAGATTGAACTTGAAAGATGTAAACATTTTTTGTGTGGTAAGAATTATGCAAATGTATAGATTTTTGTAAATATAAATTGATTTAGATATTTTAATGGAAAAAGATTTACAAATGGTTATATCTATTTAATTTTTTTTAATCAATTAACAAAATTTTAAATTCATAAATAAACTTAAAAGATGGTAATTTTTTTATAATTCTAAATTAAATTTTAAATAGAAACTTGTTAGATTAATCTTAACTAGATTCAAGATAGATTTATTTTAAAATACATATGAAAAAATATTTTTAATATATTAATTATCTTCATTTTATTCCAAAATAATTAAGAATACTTAAATCTAGTTTAGATTAATACTATAACCTTTTATAATAATATTATTTTTTACTATATACATGTTTATTATTTTAATACTTTTTACTTAAATTATTTTAATCATATTATCATAAATGATATTTCCGAAATAATCTCTCACTCTTTAAGTGTTATTGCATAATGTTTTTGGTAATACTTTTAACTTAAATTATTTTAATAATAATATTATAAATGATTTTCCCAAAATAATCTACTATTCTTATGTGTTATTGCATAATGTTTTTGGAAAATAATTTACAGATTTTTATGTTAAACTTTTGGTATGAAAGTTGAGGTGGAGAAGTTAATATAGGTATGTTTAAGAACATGTTTCCATTGATTGTAGTTCAGGTTGTTGGGAGGAATGATTGTGGCCCTCCCCACTCAAGTTTAATTCTTGTATGCATAATGTTTTTGGAAAATAATTTACAGATTTTTATGTTAATCCTCTTGGTATGAGATTTGAAGTAGAGAAGTTAATATAGTTATGTCTGAAAACATGTTTTTATTGATTGTAGTTCAGGTTGTTGGGAGGAATGATTGTGGCCCTCCCCACTTAAGTTTAATTCTTGTAAGCAACATGATGCTCTTGTTTATCCCTATTGTAATGATTGTAACGGTGAACCACCATTTTAAAAAAATGTATATCTAACCTTTTAATAATTAATTTATTGTATAAACTTTTTAAAACTAGTATCTTGAAAATTAAACATGTGCCATAAGTGTGATTAAGGTCCAGTCCGTGATGAAGCACTAAAGGAAAGTCATAAGTGTGATTAAGCATTGAAATGAAAAAAAATAAAAATAAACGTTAAGCTTCATTATTCATTATTTAATGTCAAAGAGTTCTATAAAACGTCATCCACGTATTTAAACAACTCCAAATACAATTTTAATGAATGGAAATGATGTGTGAAATCCGGGCTGCTTCATCAAACTCTTTCAATGTTTGTTGTGAAGAATATATATAACTCTCCATATATATAGATATATATTAATAACTTGTTACATATATGGATCTCGGCCATTAAACAACCGACCAAGTATACGGTCAGGTAACACAGAAATGCATATCCCCGCTGAGCCAATACTGCAGATGGCATTGCGGGTCCATCGGGTCACATTTATAACTTATATTTCTCTTGAAACAGACACACATTATTAAAGAAAACCACAGTACAATACGCAAATACTATTCGTATCGTGAATGCTAGCAGGCAAAGCGAAGGACGAGTTAAATACAGATTCACGGACTATATATTCTTCCTTCTCTACAGTAACTTTAACTTTAACTTTAATGGTGCTGCTTCTTCTCTTCCTCATCCCCTTCCTTATTGTTGTGGTGTCCGGGGAGCTTTTCTTTGATTTTATCGAGCAAACCCACCTTCTTCTCCTCTTCAATCCTACTCTCATCCACCTTTTTCTGCTCTTCAATCTTACTCTCATCTGAAGAATGCTTCCCAGGGAGCTTCTCTTTTATTTTATCCAGCAGACCCGCCTTCTTCTCCTCTTCACCGACACTCTGATCTGAAGCATGCTGTCCGCCCACGGGGAGCTTTTTCTTGGTCTTGTCCTTTGCGCCTTTCTTCTTCCTTCCCCCTTCTTTCTTCTTCCCGCCTTCCTCCTCTTCATCGCTCGACTGAAATTGTATATAACATCATCTCAGTGCACAGGATGGATGGAAGGAGATCACATCTAAAGCAACAGAGCAGTGATCAATGAATAAAAAAGAAATAGTAAGAGAGAGAGAGACTTACAGAGCTGGAGCTGGAGCTGTGTGTGCGGTGAAGCTTCGTGTGTTTCTGTTGCTCAGCTTCCTCGGGGGTAAGTTGCCCCTCGTGACCGTGACCGTGACCGTGGCAATGCTCTACTCCATGCTGAGGAGGAGGAGTTGGATAATAAGAAGCAGCCTCAGCCTGAGGCTCATTGTGGGTGTGGCTGGCAGGGGGCTGCATGATCTGGTCATCATGAATTCCCTCCTGCTCTTCCTTTTTCTTCCCGAACAAACCGAAGAGACCGCGGTCCTGGTGCTCCGGCGCTTGTTCGGCCATGTTAATATCAACTTGAAAATGCTAAAGCTAAAGATACCAAATTCAGAAGAGTAAATCTGATCAGAAGGAATGCAAAGCAATGGATGAAAGGAAAAGAGTAGATCGTAGGCTTTTATAGTTGCATTGTCGGTGTTTCTTCGTTGGAAATGCTACGCGCATTATCTTTACACGCGTCCTACACTCAATGGCAGCACGGAACCACAGTGGAAACTCGTCAGTCGGTGCTTGGTTGATAGGGATTTGGATATTTTATTTTAATTTTGTAACGGATAGATAATCATCTGCTCGGCGCGTCGCTAATTTCAATTTGTACCTACGGGCCGAGGCCGGGGCCCGGGCCCAGGAGGAGTAAGCCCGACTAGTGCTGGAAATTGGTTTTAATTACGCTGAAGGCGTTCTTTCTGCAAAGATGATCTGTTCATAGATTCCTCATTCATACTTCCAATAAAATGTTGCCACGTCAGTTTGAACTGTTGCAACGTACACGCGTCTTCATACCGGGTCATTTGTTAAAGCATCTTCCAGTCAATCCGCTATTTTGGTGGCCAATTTGAACGCACCTTCCGGATCCGGTCCTTATCTTACCCGAGCGAGCTCCTTCCATAGCTGCCACATTCTTCACACTTCTCGTGTCCCATCCTGCGCTGCCACACTCTTCACACTTCTCCTGTCACATCCCTGCGTGGCTTGCTTCACAAGTAAGCCTACTGTCAAGGCATTTCAATGCACCGCCCTTCGGCCCCCTCCTTCATTTCTCGAGGATGCAGAGTTCTAACAATCTTCTTCATCAAGAATTATGTTATTCTTCTTGGAGCGACAGAAATTTGCCCTTCACGGATCCTGAATTTCACCCCGAACCAACAAGCCAGACTTCCAGTAGTAGTTTTACTCTCGTAGCTTTTAGAGTTTAAGTGGGAGTCTATTAAATCTAGGGTTTTAAAGCCCATTTCGAGGGTTTTATAGTCTTGTCTGCATGATGCAATCTTTAAACAATTCAGACTTATTCATTGTTGTTGTGAATCAGTCGACAAAGCTTCTTTTGATTACCGGTAAACTTGTAAAGATACTTCCCACTGAGATACAAGAAAGGCTTGGAATTAGTTGCGAAGCCCTCAACAGCGAGGAAAAACAGATATTTTTAGATATTGCATGTTTTTTCGTAGGAGAAAATAGGGATACGGCCATCACAATATGGAATGGCTTAGATTGGGGAGGCGAGATGGGGTTTCAAACTTTACAAAACAAATGTTTGGTTGAATTGGTGAAAGGGAACCGAGGGACCGAAATACGTATGCATGAACAACTAATAGACTTGGGAAGAGTTGAAGCTCATGTTTCCAAGCAGCTTTGGTTTTGGCATCGGCGTATTGATGATATGCTACAATATGTAAGTAGTCAATCATTCGATCTTTTGTATATTATTCAGTAAAGATCCGGGTTTATTTTTTTCTTCATTATTTTGCAAGAATAAACATGTAATAACTTTTAGTTTTGGATAATGGACAGGAAATAACTGTGAGGGGAATTGGAATGGTTCTTAGTGGATATCATATGGTTGTTAGTGATATGATGAGGTTGCAATTTGTAGATACTGAAGGTATTCTCTTGGAAGACATTATGAAGAAGGTGAAATTCCCAGATCTCATCTAGCTTTGCTGGGAAGAGTGTCCATACTGCCTTTCTGGATCCCATTGAGAAAGTTAAGGGTTCTTCGACTGTCTGGTAGCACATTACAAACACTGTGGCAACCCGAATCACAGGTAAATTGAAGTTCGTTGTGTAAACGTGTGTTAAGTGGCTACCACAACATAATGACTATTATATAAATATCTTTTTAAAGTTAAAACAAGTGAACATTTTGCAGTTACCTTTATTTTTGGAGGAGTTGCGGGTAGATGGATGTCAGCAATTGAAGAGCATACAGGGTTTGGCCCAGCTCACAAAGCTTCATCAGTTAGATGTTAGCGGGTGCTTCAAGTTAGAAGAGCTGCCAAGGATGGAAATATTGGTATCTTTGGAGGCATTGCGGGCAGAGGGATGCGTGAAGCTGAAGAGTATGCAGGGGTTGGAGCACGCGACAAAGCTTAAATGGTTAGGTGTTGGTGGGTGCACCGAGTTAGAAGAGCTGCCAAATATGGAAAAATTGGTATCTTTGGAGGAGTTGCGAGCAGAGGGATGCGTGAAGTTGAAGAGCATACGGGGGTTGGAGCACGTGATAAAGCTTAAATGGTTACGTCTTGGTGGGTGGTGGGTGCAGCGAGTTAGAAGAGCTACCAAATATGGAAACATGGGTATCTTTGGAGGAGTTGCGGGCAGAGGGATGCGTGAAGCTAAAGAGCATACGGGGGTTGGAACACGCGACAAAGCTTAAATGGTTATGTGTTGGTGGGTGCAGCAAGTTAGAAGAGCTATCAAATATAGAAACATGGGTATCTTTGGAGGAGTTGCGAGCAGGGGGATGCATGAAGCTGAAGAGCATACGGGGGTTGAAGCACACGACAAAGCTTAAATGGTTATGTGTTGGTGGGTGCAGCGAGTTAGAAGAGATACCAAATATGGAAACATGGGTATCTTTGGAGGAGTTGCGGGCAGAGGGATGCGTGAAGCTGAAGAGCATACGGGGATTGGAGCACGTGACAAAGCTTAAATGGTTACGTGTTGGTGGGTGCATCCAATTAGAAGAGCTGTCATATATGGAAACATTGGTATCTTTGGAAGGGTTGTGGACAGAGGGATGCATGAAGCTGAAGAGCATACGGGGTTGGAGGACACAACAAAGCTTAAATGGTTACGTGTGGGTGGTTGTAGCGAGTTAGAAGAGCTACCAAATTTGAAAACATGGGTATCTTTGGAGGAGTTGCGGGCAGAGGGATGTGGGAAGCTGAAGAGCATACGAGGGTTGGAGCAGGCAACAAAGATTCGACATTTAAATGTTAGTGGGTGCATTGAGTTAGAAGAGCTACCAAGTATGGAAACATTGGTATCTTTGGAGGAGTTGGCGACAGAGGGATGCGTGAAGTTGAAGAGCATATGGGGGTTGGGGTAGAATACAAATCTTCGATGGTTAGATATTAGTGGGTGCACTAACTTTGAAAAGCTGCGGGTAGATGGATGTCAGCAGTTGAAGAGCATACAGAGTTTGGCCCAGTTGACAAAGCTTCTCTGGTTAGATGTTAGCGGGTTCATTGACTTAGAAGAGCATACAGGGGTTGGAGTAGAATAGAAAGCTTCAATGGTTAGATATTAGTGGGTGCACTGAGTTTGAAGAGTTGTGGGTAGATGGATGTCAGCAGTTGAAGGGCATACAGGGTTTCTCCCAGCTAACAAAACTTCACCGGTTAGATGTCAGTGGGTGCATTGAGTTAGAAGAGCTGCCAAGTATGGAAACATTGGTATCTTTGGATGAGTTGGGGGCAGAGGGATGCGTGAAGTTGAGGAGCATACGGGGTTTGGAGCAGTGTACACAGCTTCGGTATTTAAGTGTCAAAGGGTGCCGTGAGTTAGAAGAGATGGAAGGTGTTCTACAATGTACATTGTTGGAAAACCTTAATGTCTCCGAGTGTCGTAAATTACAGTGGTGGGGTGGGACTCGGGAGTAGTGGACCAACTGCGGGTAGATTGAAAGCAAAACAGAAGGAGCACCTGTCTTGCTTTCCATTTTTACAGGTCAAATCTGACTAACATACTGGGAGTAGTGGCCCAACTGCAGGTAGATTGAAAGCAAAACAGAAGGAGCACCAGTCTTGCTTTCCATTTTTACAGGTCAAATCTGAGTAACATATCGGGTAGCGAGATATGTGATTGATCATTTTTTAATGTTATTTGTATTATTGTTTTTATTGTTTTTCTATTTAATTAATTAGCACAGTTATTTTTAATTTTTGGCCGGTAAACATTAATAGATATGATAAGAAAGCTTTAATTATCCAATTATTGGTGAAAACTCAATGTAAATAAAAAATAAAAATAAAGAATTGGTGACAAATTTCCACTGCATACCACACATATTTGAAGTCTGCAATTCACATAGTTAGTGAAGTATGGTCAAATACCTCAACAACATAGTTATGTTAAAAGATAAATCTATTAAAATGCATTTTTTGTAAAGACCTTGAAATCTTAATTCCTAGATATTACTAATAGAGACATTATCTTCCAATCTTCTTCACTTGCGCTTTTGAAGAGACCATTTTATGACCGTCACTTCCACTCTTCCTTGTGCTTTTGAGGAGACCATTCTATGACCGTCACTTCCACTCTTCCTTGTGCTTTTGAGGAGACCATTCTATGACCATCACTTCCACTCTTCCTTGTGCTTTTGAGGAGACCATTTTATGACGGTCACTTGTGCTTTTGAGGAGACCATTCTATGACCGTCACTTCCACTCTTCCTTGTGCTTTTGAGGAGACCATTCTATGACGGTCACTTCCATTCTTGCTTGTGGAACTTTTAATAAGAAACACTTTATAACAAGAGCCACGAGGTGGTAATAACAACTATCTTACATATACCTTAATTTGATAAAAAGTCAAATTAATATAAAGTGATTTTTACCATTAATTGACTTTCCAGTCTAATGTTAATGGATTTTACAAGCTTAAGTTCAAACATATGATCATATGGATTATATCATAGGAAATATGCATTTGGATAATGTCTCTAACACTTCCCAAAATGGATTTGGAATGTTATGTTAGAGGTGAAAGATGCATATGGAAAAGAGAAAACAACAAGTTTGTCTTTTTTGGATTGCTAGGTTAGACACGGGTTTTAGCATTTATCAAATGTGGGTTTAATCACTTGTAATACAAATGAACCACTATAGTATCAATTATTTCCCAAATCCAAGACTTGTTGTTGACATTAAAAGTAGCGTACACCATGAACAAGAATCCTCAGGAAACATGTTATTATTCACGATACTACAAATGTTAATTCGAATTGCAGATATCAACCCCATTTTGGTGCCACTTGTAAAGCCAGTACAAGATAGGTGTCGAATGAGTCAATGTGGTGTAAATACTCATTTTATTCGAGGGCCAAAGAAACTATTAGGTTTATTTCTAAACAACCAAATGTTGTTTAATATTTTTTCTTATTTCATTTTAAAAGTGACAAATTTTGTGGTATTTTTCATTTACATAAACTATTAGGTTTATTTTTAAACAATCAAATGTTTTTAATATTTTTTCTTATTTCGTTTTAAAACTAAAAAATGTTGTGGTATTTGATAATAAAAAATTTCAAAGTGAAAATGAAAATTTATCATGGACTAGATGAAACATCGTTAATATGGCAACCTAATATATTGACTCTCGCGGCAGATCCAGCTGCCATGAGTAAACAAAATGATGGAAATAACGAGAATCTCAAAATTTCAAAATTTAAGTTGGGAAGCTATACATATACTTTGCAGACACTGTTAAAATGTTATGGCAATTCCTTTGACATGGCTTTAGCACGCGCAGGGACTCTTGGTTCCCATTGAACCGCCAATGGTGAAGGAATTGCTGCCTTCCTAAATTCGTTGCCTTCCTATTATTATGCATTAAAGGAGAGCACTGCGCTGCCATCTACTTTACTAAAGATCTTTTCTTCAAATGTTTAAGCCATCATAATGAATTTAGAGGTTTTAAATAAGCCTGCAAACACAGGTTTTAATATCAAATAATGGCTTTTTATGACAGTAGGAAGGAAACTCTTGAATTTAATTATTTTTATGTAAAAAAAATTTCATATCAAACAAAGGATTTTATAAAAGTAGGAAGGAAATTCCCAGAGATGTTTATTTTGTTGTTTTTAGAGTGCACGGATTTAATTCTGTAGATCTGTAGAACAGTGTAGAGTTATTTATGGTGTTTTAGTTGACTCTTGAAGTTTGTTATTTACGGGGTTATGCATGGTTATAAAATTAAAAAAATTAAATCTAAGATGAGAATATTTATGGTGTTATGGCATCGTTATAAAATTAAAAAAATTAAAGCGAAGCTGAGAAAGCAGAAAAGGTGAAAACGGACTCCACAGTTGCAAAGGCTATAACTCATGGATGTTGGCTCACATTATGACATGGAGGTTGTTTCTTCTTTAAAATGCTTATATGTGCCCTCAAGGGGTATTGGTATCGTGTTCATTGCACATATGGTCAAATGGGCTACTAACGAAAATATTCCCATAATCCATGGGTCCATTATCTTGGGCGTGGAATCTTGTCCATGGGTTGTGTTAAGCGTTTGTGTCCAGCATGGAGGTCATGCCATGGAGTTGATAGTTGTGAAGGATGCACTCTTTATTCATACACTTGGGAGGTTGATATGGGCTTTATCTTGGATTGAAACATCCAACTTTGGAAAGGCATTCCCTTATCTGAAGTATTGCCTCATTATTTAAATGGATGAGGGTTAGCGTTGCTTTGGAAGTATTGCCTCATCATATTTGCCTCCCTCAGGGCTATCCACTTCAGAATTGTAGTGTGCACATTTTGAAGGCTTTATTTTGTTACTACGTGGATAATATCCAGTTAAGAAGGTTCGTTTCCATTGATTCTCTAGGAATGGGTTGATTGGTTGTTACATTTCACATGGTCCTCATATTCTTTATGGAGATGCGAATTGGGTCATCCTTCTAATAGAGTGGACCATTGCTTATGTGGACGAAAGGGTGGGTCTATTTTTTTTCCCTTAATTTTTTTTCCTCAAAATGGCTAGGTCTAGTTTCATGGAATGCGCTTGGTCAAAATATATTGTTATTTTATGAGCAAGTGCAAGATTATTTTGAGACCACTTTACATCTTACTAACTGATATTGTTTGATGTTAACAATCTTTGGAGAAGTACTTTTTATTCTATTTATAATTGGCACTAGAAGGTAAGTTGATGTGAGAAAAAGATGAAACAAGTTTCAAAAGTAGAAAGAATTTAATTAGTGGCTGAGTGCTCTAGAATTTCACTAAGCTTATACAAGCTTGAAGTAAAGTTTATCAAATAAAAGCAACAAATCTTCGAAAAATATTGATTTGAGGCCCTAGCTATTCATAAACCGTTAATGATGCATGTCTTTTACAAAAAATCTCAGGGTTATTAGGAATTTGGATGATTTGTTTGATTAAATGAAGAGAATAAAAGTCTTATGCAGTCCCAACCAGAATTGAGAATGTAAGAACTTTTTACAAACTTGTGACAATTGATTTTATATTTTAATCTATTTATAAATTTGAATAGAATGAAGTGAAGTTACGGTTGAGAACATGATCTTATTTTCTTAAGTAAGCAAATGTGACATTTCTATTAGAAGCAAATATTTTGTCTCTTTACAATTCTTTTGAATGCTATCCTTGGTGGTGGAACAACCAATAATGTGGTTGGAAATATTCCCAAATTTAATATTAAAAATACAACACATTGAAGACTATGGGTGGAGCCTTCCCTAACTTCATTATTTGAATTGATATTTATAAACCAAAATCTATTTAAATCATAACAATTAAATAGAAGATAGTATAATGGAATAATTGTGGAAGATACTAGAAAAGAACTTAACCTATGAGATACCACTTGTCTTTATAGTTTGGACCTATGAGATACCACTTGTCTTTTTATTTTGGGCCATTTGATAGAAATGTTGCAAGGGACAATGCACATTCTTAGATATAAGCACTCTCCAAAAAGGTTCCTTCATTCTGTGTTTCTCTTGTTCTTTTCTTTGTTTTAAATTGCTCTCTTTGATGTGCACTTTCTAATGCATAACATGATATTCTCCTTGACATGTATAGTCATAGCTTATAACTCCTAGCTCTAAACATTATTTATTAATTTCTATGATTTATACATACACTCGTTGTGGCAAGATGGTGACCTCATTTCCCCACGCGCACGACTTGAACTTACTCTTCGCTCACCAGAACTTCCTCCCACATGGCCTATTTTCATGTTCAAATCTCTGCAAGCAGCCTCCTTTTTGTTGGAAACATTAGGCCGAGCAAGGCGCGCTCTTTGTCCAGGATGGTTGCGCTATGGGTCACGGTGCTCTTAGAAGAGCTTCCAAGTATGGAAACATTGGTAACTTTGGGAGAAGAACTTGCATATACATAGCACAGTACAAATAGGTAGGGTGTTTTGGTTTGTTGCTGACAGCTCATAACTTTGGGAGAAGAACTTGCACATACATAGAACGCTGCAAGTAGGTAGGGTGTTTTGGTTTGTTGCTGATACCTCTTAGGGATTTCAGGTATCCACGTCGCCAAATGATTGCATGTGTCTTACATTCGAGGAGGTGGTCAGTTCAGGCCGTTAGGATGTGGTAGTAGGAAACCATTAAATTTTAAAAAAAATGTGGGATTATGGTGTTGAGGAGAATCTGGAGATTCAATATTTAGGCCCTAAAGCAAGAGCAATAAATGGAGTTTAATGAAATTTGAAACAAACGATAGGGAGGTGGAGGTGACCATGGTTTTATATTTTATAGTTGGCATGGAATCTATATACCCTGCACTCCTTGTAGCATCAAATAATGTAACCAAACACTAAACTCCATCTTGTTTGAATGGATGGATGATACCGGTGATTAAACAAATGTATAGATGATGTCGATGAAATTATTTATTCCATTTCCTACAAGATATAGACGTCAATCCATTACCATCCAATTTTCAAACTTCCCTCCCATTTTGATCCTTCACATCAAAGTCTCCGTAACTTCCCTCCCATTTTGATCCTTCACATCAAAGTCTCTTTGCCCAAAAAAAAACCACATAGCAAGCTCCTCATAGTATTTGTTCTCTTTTTTGCTTCATCACACCTACTTTACTTCTCATTTTTTTCCTATTGGCGTTCCTTTGCACCTTATGGGGTAATTTCTACTTTTAATTGTCCAACAAATTTGTTTTGACATTTCTCCTCAATTTTACTATTTCTTATAGTATAATTTTTTTTTAAATTTTTTTATTTATTTTTAATACTTTTAAAGGAAAAATTGTTAAAATTTTTATAATTTCAAATTTATATAGAAAATAAAAGTATTTAACTGCATAGAATATGAAATCAAATATTCTTTGCTCAAAATATTAAAGAGAGTAAATTGAGAATGTGTAGCTTTTAGTTATATATATGGAGTTGGGAAAGGACAATGACAAATAAGGAGTGTTTGAGTATGAAAATGGATGATTAATTTTTCATATAGGTACTTCATAATTTTGGAAGTTGCTATTTAAATGTCAAGTAGTTTATGATGGTTTATGAAATAAATTAATAATCATTTAACAAATAAATAAATAAATAAAAATTGGAATAATAAGCTATAAAACTTAATCTTTAATTTTGCATTTTTTTTAATGAAAATTGTTCCACCAAAAGAAAATTTAATGACAGTTTCCGAAATACACCAACAGTCAAAAACAAGCTTCACTGTGTAACTATGTAATAACAAGACAGTCCCATAAAATTTTTAACTATATTTAACCTTATTTAACCTTCCAACATGATCAGTAATTGACATTTTATCTATCAAATTCCAACCTTAAACCGGACTAGTACAACATAGGGTGTGCAGCATTTCATTGAAGTTTAACTACCGTGCTTAGACACGGCCGTGGGATTTTCAATGGCGTGCACAACACTCTTCTTTCATTTGTTTTATTTTAGTTTTTTTTTTTAATAATTACACCGACACGTACAACTTGAAGGCAACTTGAAAGCTACCACGGACTTGAACGTACACAGCAAGGAAAGGTAGGTCTAGGTACACGTTATCCGTGAATGCATTGTGCTTACCAAGTTACCACCAAGAATTTTGAAAAAGGTTTTAACTTTGCCCCGTGCCCAAATAAGATTCTAAATACTGTGATTTTTATTTTCTTTGAATGTGGACAGGAATGTTCTATGAAATGTTTTTATTTGAATTAACCTGTATTCCGTGTTTTTATTAGAATTAACCTGTATTCCGTGTTTTTATTAGAATTAACCTGTATCACGTGGATTTCATTTCCGCCGTTGATTGAAGGCTTTGGTATTTACAGCAGTTTGTTTTAAAACTTTTCGATTTAAAAGTCCGTTGTTGATTGAAGGCTTTAGTATCTCTAGTAATTAGTTTTTAAACTTTTTGATTAGGAGAGTGCCATTGGATTTATAGGATAGGTGTAATTTAGAAAGACACAACGTTTAATGAGTTGAATAATATATTGTTACCATTCTATTTTATGTTTTAGTTTGATTTGAGAGTATTAGACTTGTTTGATATCAATTGTGTATAAGTGATCTAACTAGATGATCACTTTCATTCACAATTTACAAACCTTACAAATTGTGGTATTGAGAATAATATTATTTATGAATGATATTTTCTCGAAAAATCAAGGTAAACAATTTTTTTATTCTACAACACAATCAACAATAGATCAAAATCTACATTAGTAGATCTAATTTCTCTAAGAAGTTCATAATGCCAATTCAAGAGATTCACTTATGTATCGATCAATACGAGTGCTCTTAATAACAACAAATGACATTAACACCATGCACAATCTGACTGAAATCACATCCATGTTCATAGGACATTACTTTTGTTTGTGAAATGGTAAGTGAGAGTGTAATGAGTGCCACACAACCAACCATCCCGAGAGTCCTAGTGTAACTATAGATCACATTATCCTATCCGTTTTTACTTACCAATATTCATTTTCCCCTAAAATTGAGGACCTATTTTACAGAGCCGCACATTATTTTAAGAATCTACCTATTATTTTGTCATTGTGAGCTAGTTTAATTCGTGGTTTAATTTTACTACCAATCCTAGGTTTTGACATGTATCTAATCAAAACTCTCGTTGCATGGGAAATGTTTGGTCTAGTATAGACCATAACATATGTCAAAATTCCAACAACACTAACATTGGGAATACATGACATGTCTTCTACCTCTTCTTGAGTCTTGGGACACTGATCTACATATAACTTTGCACCTACCGAAATAGGTACCTTTACCGTTTTGTACTCCTACATATTAAACCTCTGCAATATTGTCTTGACATATTTCCCCTGACTTAACCAAAGTCTTTTATTGGCCTGATCTCTTTCAATTTCCATGCCCAAAATAAAATTTGTAGCACCAATAGCTTTCATATCAAAATTATAATACAATTGGGATTCGACATCCTTGATGATTTCCTCATTGTTTCCAACCAACAACATATCATGAACATACAATAACACATAAATGAAATCATCACCAACCTACTTGAAATACACACAGTGATTGCCTTTGCATCCTGAAAAACCAAGTCCCATAACAAAAGTTTCAGACTTTTGATACCACATTCTTGGTTATTGTTTTAATCCATACAATGACTTATTTATCTTGCAAGCCAACTCCTTTTCTTTAATTACTGCAAAACCCTCCGATTGTTTCATGTAGATTTTTTCTTACAAGTCACGATGTAGAAATGTTTCCTTCACATCCATATGATCTACTTCAAGATCAAAAGTAGTAGAAATAGACAAAAGAAATCTAATATAATTTAATTTAGAAACAAGAGAAAAAATATCACCAAAATCAATTCCCTCAACTTGGGAATAAACCTTAGCTACTAGGCAAGTCTTGTACATCTCCACCTTACCTTTTGTAGTCAACTTCTACTTAAACACCCATTCGTTACTAATAGTTTTTCTTCTAGTCGACAACTCAATTAGATCCCAAGTATCCAAGGAATCCATTTCTTCAACCATATCCTTCCTCCAAACTTGACTATTCTCTGAATCCACTGCCTCCCCAATAGATCTAGGATCATCATCAATAATAGACAAACAAAATATAGAGTGGAAATCAGGTGGGATATACCTTTCTTGTTTCCTTCTTCAATCACAATCATATCTCCTCAAGCATCAAACTTGAGGTTCTTTCTCTTCTAGTTCATCTTGTTTTATTAAATCAGATTCTTCACACTCCAACTCAAACTCTATTGTCTTTGGTTCTTCTTCCATAGGTTGGACTTCCTATTTGGGAAGAACTTTAACCTCTCTAAAACAACATCCCGATTATAAACAATATCTTCTTCGTTATTGGGTTCCAAAGTTTATAATCCTTTATACCATCTTTATAACCAATAAAGATCATTTTTCTAACTTTGTTATCCAACTTAATCCTATTTTCCTTTGGAACATACACATAAGCATCACAACAAAAAATATGAGATGTATAAGAGAGGGATTTTTACCGATCCATGCTTCATTGGAGTTTTTTCAACTAGTGCTAATGTAGATGCTCGATTTACCAACATGCAGTATCCATTGCCTCTACCCAGAATTCCTATGATAAACCTACACCATTGGGCATTCTCCTTTCCTTCTCCATCAACGTCCTATTCATTTTCTTGAGATGTGTATGGAGTAGTCTTTTTATTTTCTATTCCACACTTCTTACATAATTCCTCGAATTCATTGCCCTAGAACTCTCCACCATTATATGTTCTCAATACCTTTATTTTATTTTCTACCTAGTTTTCTACATGATCTTTAAACTCTTTAAATTTACTGAAAACCTCCAAATTGTTATGCAATAAATAAACCCAATTTTTGGACTCAAGAAATCATCAATCAATGAAACATAATACACATATTTATTTAGTGATGGAACAAGAACATGTCCAAACACATCAATGTGTATTAAATCCTATATTCATTTTGCTCGTGTAGTACTATATGGGAATCTCGCTCAATTATGCTTAACATATATGAAATGTTCAAAGAATCAAAATTTATTGAGTAATCTGACATACCTTCAACCATACATTTACCATTTAATTCTCACAAGACCCGAGTCTCCAATATGTCACGTTCTTTAATTCCGTAGCATTGTCTTATATAGAGGGAGAATAAGGGTCGTGTATTCTACATTGCTATCCATAGAAACAATAGGATTGTTACAACCATCAATGAAAGTGCTTCCCAACAACTTATTCAAAGTTCCAATCCAAACTCCACACAGAAACACCATTTCTCCTCGAACCATCTTGCATGTCTTCTTTTCAAATTCAATATGCACACCTACATCACCCATATTACCTATAGATATCAAGTTTCTTGTGATATTTGGAATTTTCATAACCCTAGGAAGAGTTCTAATCCTTCCATATTTGAGAAGAAAGTTGCTTCCATGTCTTATGATTTTGGTTGTTAGGTCATCTCTTAGGTAAACATCACCTCCATTGTACTTTTCATATTCACAAAACCACTCCCTATGAGGAATCATATGAAATGAAGCACCTAAGATAATAAACCATACATCATGATATGGATGTGTAGATGTAGATGCCAAGTAAACATCACCTCCTTCATTGGTATATGGTTTTGTTTCTGCGTAAGGCACATAATTAGGTCCCTTACCTTTATCAACACTCTTAGATCGACCATTTTTTTTATAATTCCTATATTGTCTGCATTTCCATAATTTCTTTTCAAATTGTCCTAGAGATTTAGATCTCCCTCTAGACTTAAATGTGCCCCTAAAATACCTATTGTTTCTCTCTTTGGAGCGATCTCTCACATGTAAAACATCCTTGGTCACACCCTCCATGGATTTCCTCTTCATTTGCTTTGATAACAAGGATGCAACAACATCCTCAAACTTTAACATGGAGAGTCACTACCAATTTCTCGAACAAAATTAGCCTAAGAGTCTAGTAAAGAACATATCAATATAATAAGCTTATTTTCTTCCTCCATCTTAATATCAACAGAGCCTAATTGACTTACAATAGTATTAAAGAAATTTAGATTATCTTCCATGGTGTGACAAATTCTTTCAATGAAATAACGTGTTTACTAAGGAATTTAACTAATAAAATTTCCCTAGCTTATCAAACAACTTATTTGCATTGTCTTCTCCAAAAAATTTCAATAGCATTGAATCTAAAAGACGAAGTTGGATCATGCTTCTCTATTTACTCTTCATATTTTCCCAATCTTCTTTCGACATACTAGTGGGATTTGTACATGGTTCCATAATAATCCACTAATCTCTGACTACATGAAGATATTCCATATTTAGCATCTATAACTCGAAGTTCTGTTTGTTAAACTGATCTATTTCTCTTGTTGAACTACTTTCCATTTTCTTTGCAAGAGATTCATTGTCCAATGCTCCCACTCCAACACGGGCTTATCGCAAACCCAAAATACCCTTTATCTTCACAGGATCAACCAAACACTAGTAACAAAGGCATCCACCTAAAGCTAATAATGTTTGTTAGAGAAAAAAACCTCTCCATAGCATCATTCTCCTTCCTAGTAACCTAGACCTTGACTTCATGACTCTTGAGGGCCAAACCACACTCATTTTGACCACCTGAGTCACCCTATATATTCTTCTAAACTCTAAGGGTCCCAAACCACCTTATTTTCCACATGAAACACAACCCTAATGTCCATTCTTAGCTAAGCTAAGTGCATTCCTTGATTTGGTGAAGTGTTTCCATCTTCATGACGTTTTTAAGGTATTTCTTGTTTTTGGGGTAGTGGGGTCCATAAAAAGTATGCAGTGTGGGTACTCGTTGGATGCAGAATTAAATTCCACATCCAACGAGCACTCCTGCTTGAAATTTAAGTAAAAACACGGGGATATATGTTGAAAATACGAACAAAAAAATAGTTTTTTTCTTTCTTCCTCCAAAATTAATAAATATTATTTTATTATTTTAACTATTATTTCATTATTTTAACTATTATTTTATTATTTTCCTTATGAGGCCCATTTTAGACCTCAAATTTCCTCTAATGCATCAATTCCTCTTAATTCCCCTTCTTCCATCATGAGTGTTTATAAAATACAATCTGCAAGAGTGTAATATTATCCACTCAACATGTTTTCCCACCTGTTAATAGGAATCACCATGATACCGTCACTTGAATATCCCTTCTCATAAGCAAAATGATCAGGCTACCAAGCATTCAACCTTACTCAGTTTAGTTCTTCACATTTCTTTCTAACAAGTAATTTTACCATGCTTGTTTTCCATGTTGTGCCTCCACTTTATTGTGGGAGCACCATTGCCATGGCATGAGTATCACCATATTTACTCACTTTGAGTCACTTTCATCTCTAGTACACTCTTATACCATTATACATTTTTTTTTAAGTTTTTGGTTACTTTGGTAGTTACGCACATTAAAAATTTAAAGCCTAGGGGATGTGTTCTACTTGTTCTGAAAAAACTAGTAGAAACTCGTTTAAAAAATAAGAATATTATATTTTATTCTCCTCTGGATAAGCTTTCCAATGAATATGAGCATAGCTATTTTTTGGTTCCTAAGCTTTTCAAATTTCACAGGTCGCCCTCCACTCCTGGGTTGTTGTATATGAAACCAGAGAAAGTTTAAATATACAGGGTCCGCTCTCTAAACATCCCCGCACATGGGATGAGAGTCTTCCATATATTCAACATAGCTACAAAAGATCCATTCTCTACTGGACCCAACCCTTTCCAGGTGTGCTTTGGGTTCCAACGATTGGCCCCAATTCATGTAGCTCTTCCCATTTACTCAACATAAGAGGAATATTCCCATGCTCGCATCGAGGTAGACAAGGCCACTTGATTTGTTGAATGGATTCAACACATCAGTCAACAAGTCCATGGCATTCTAGTGAAATCCAATGCTATGTACAAGTAGCGACATGACCAACATTGAGTTTCAGACAAATTTCAGGTGGGCAATAAGGTTTGGTTGCATTTGTAGAAAGATCAACTCACAGGACCCCATCACAAGCATCATCCACTTTGATATGGGAACCATCACCAATGTAGTCACTAAGAATGCCTTTGAATTAAGCATTCCTCCCTTTCTAGGCTTGCATCTAGTATTTAATGTGGAGCTCCTTCACCCATATTTTCCATTACTGCTGGACACCTCAGAGGTGTAAGAGCAGTTTGCACCGTCATAACTCAACTCTGACTGTTTGGAGTAGGATACATTTGATCAGATCATGGATACACAAGTGAAGGGAACTTTCCAACAATGCGTTCAGTTCTATCAGGTTGTCAAATCTAGGCAGTTTCTTCACCAAGGAAAGTGGATCACCAAGAGTCAAATTCAGTAGAAGTTTCTCCATCTGATGCAGTAACTTAACACAATGGAGATCATTTCTTCATAAGGGGGATGACTGATCTAGATGGATATCAGTGGCCACCCACCAATTTCACTGGCTCAAAATAGCTTTTCCAGTTTGGAAGTTTTTTCAATTTCGTAGTTTTCTAGTTTGGCAATTTGTTTATGGATTTTTGTGTCCAAACATTCTAGGGTCATTTCAAGGCACTAAATGACGTTATTGGTTGATTACACAATCTAATAATAACTAGAGGAAATATTGGATGGGATAAATGTGTAGTTCTCGACAAGACCTTTCCAACGGGCTACCAAGAACCCTAAATGAAGATCGTATGCAAAAGTTATGCCCCTGAGAAGTTGAAACCTCAACTAATCACCTCAGGGCCCACAAACCTTTTTAGGGTTCATCTCCTAGGGTTAGGTTTCTAACACTTAGGGGGTTTTCCCTCATGTTTATGGTAAAAGGGCCCTTCATCGTCCTTTTGCAATAATCATGTAACAAATGAGCCTAGTCATGACATCTCTTCTCATAGATATAGCTAGCACCATTCTAACTGCTTTTTTATAGTCTATTCTGTTTCATTCATTTAATAGAATAGAAGTTTATTGTATGATTGTGTTCCTTGCAATAAATATGTGTATGTGGTTCTATATATGCTCTTTCATTTTGTTCTCACATAAATCTGGATCAAGGCAACAACATCCTCAAAATTTAACGTGGATTGAATGGCACCACCAATTGCTACAACCATATTATCCAATATTTTGGCAAAGAATAGAGTAAGGTAATACACTTATCTTCTTCCTCCATGTTCATATCAACAGAGGCTAATTGACTTACCATATTAGTAAATACAGTTAGATGATTTTCCACGGTGTCATGATCCTCCATTCTAATATGAAATAAATTATTTCAAAGAAATAACTTTTTTACTAGGGACCTTGACTGATACAAGTTCCCCATATTATCCCACAACTCCTTTGCTCCAAAAATGTTTAGCAATAATGAGTATGAGCGATATAGTCAATTTTTTCTTCTCGCTTTCCTCTTCAACTTTTCCCAATATTCTTTCGACATACCAGTGGGATTTGTACCTAGAGACCCAACAATCCAACTATCTATATCTAGAAGAAGATATTCCATCTTCAGATTCCATGACTCAAATCTCTGGCCATTAAAATTCTTGATTTCTATTCTTGAACTACTTACTATTTTCCTTACACAAGATTCATTGTGCAAAGCTCCCACTCCAACATAGGTTTATTGTAGACCCAAAATACCCTTTATATTCTTAGGATAAACTCATCCCCCCATATCTAATAACCTTTCTTTGATACTAGTTGAATAAATTTGATAAACCTACATAAATAAAAACAATGCTAAATAGAATCTAAAGCCCAATAATTAACAATGGCTTACACACATTACAAAGAGATTAACCCTATAAACTCAAAACCAAGAAAACCAACATTCTTGAGAGTTTCTCCACTCTCTATCTCATTCTATTATCTTTTTTGTTTACAATACAATATTACAGATTCCAAAAACCTAATAAAAGTTTCACAACCCAATTCCTTACTTGAAATTAGTTTAAAATGGGCCACAAAACCATGGGCTAAAAGAATCTCAAAACAAACCAAATACAAACACAAAAATAATTATTTTTGGGGCAATTCGCCCCCCACATGCCCCTAGTTGGGGAGGTTGATCAGCCCCCACCAAACCCCCCTTGCTCTAGGAACCTGCACAGACTACAACACATATCCAACATGGTTTTCATTTGAATCCCTATATCTCATCTCACCAAATTTGATCATACAAACTCTTGTCATTAGGAGTGAGGTAGGGTAAGTGATTTTGTTTTAGTTTTCATCTTTAGTCTTTTTTGTGTCTATATTTAGTTGTGTTAGTATGGTTGTGTCATGATTAGAATTTCAAGAATTCTAATGGTTATTTCTAGTTCAAGTCAAGAGTTTCCTCATCAATTTCTTATTTCAAGTATGCAAAAAACATGCCATCGAGGGAACACATACACTATAATGTTTCAAAATTCTTGTTGTAGGTTTAAGTAGAGTTGAGTTGGTCTAAACATGATGAAGGTTAGGGAAAAACATGGTAAATCTATTATTTCACCTTTTGAAATAACAATGTTATACCACCGCAAGTCTAAAAGTGTGGTTAGTAAATTCAAAGTCATCTATTATCACAAAAGGGTGTTCTTATAATTTTAACATTAAGTTGTTGAAAGTATTTATGTGGCAATCAAACATGTTTGTCTTGCTACCTAAGTCAACCTTATACATTGGTCATCTAAATTTAATGGGTTGACCATGTGATACCCTTGGCATGCTTGGATAGATGCTTCAATCAAGTGTTTTCATTAACACTACTCAAGTCACGAATATCCGCCCCCCCTTAGGTTCACTTCTCACTTTTCTTTGTATGTGTTAGAAATCAAACATCCTAGAGAATTCATAGATTAGTGCATTAGCTGATAGAGTTTCCCAAGTGCATAGTGCTAAACCTCCCATTTTATTTGTTTACCAATGAATAGCCATAGATATGATTAAGGCATCAACAAGAAAGACTACATCTCCCAAAGCTACATCGCAACTAAAAGAATCCATTATGGCCGAGTTCTATGACCTGAGGGTTGAATTCTTACAGGATTTGCAGGGGAAGGTGGAGGAGATGAGACTAATTGATAAAAATTTCATGGATGGTTATTTTTTCCTTGGCATGAATCCTAAAGTCTACCTTGATTTCATTACATTCGAGTCTAGGAACATTGCCATAGTTTATAAGAAGCTTGTATTCAAGCCTCTTCATAGATCCACAGTGATAGTGTTGAGAGATATCCCAGCCTTAGGCACCATAGGAGAATTCATGCACTACACCAATATCTTCATCAACGAGGTTCATGGCCATTCTGTGGATTGATAGGGAAATACCCAATACATGCATGAGATTTCCATGTTTTGACAAGGCTGCCTATGGAAGGTGAAGATGTCTCCCATGCCTTTCAAGGTACAAAGAAACATTGTCACAAAAGGAATGAACCAATTCTTTATGACAGATTTGGTGCACATTGGAGAGGTCATAGTGCTATTATATCTCTTGTTAAAAACTATCAAGTCCAGTTTGCATGCCAATTGGTTGCATACTATCTCATGAGGAAATACACCAAGGGAGAATGTACTTTGGATGCCCTATCCTTGGACGAGTTCTGTGTGGAAGGAATCAAATTAAAATAGTGCAAGTTTCTCATGGATGAACTTATCTAGGCATGTGTTGATGCTCATTCCTCATCCACTTATTTTATATTTAGTTAATGATTGGCTTCTTTCACAAATGTGGAAGTGGTGACCCCCACAAGGGTAGAAAATTCACCCAATGCCCAACCGACAAGTTAAATCATTACAGTTTGATCCTTGGAAGAATTAGAAAGATGCTTAGAATGATGTATTCAATGATTCCACCTTCCATAAATGTTATGACCAAATTATTGTAGTTACCACCACCATCATATGCATCTCTCACATGCTACTAAATGTGCATGCATGAAAAATATGGTTTGACATGAACATGGATCATACAAACATGTGGACATACAGGGCAATGTTGAAAAATTTCATGCTACTCCATTGCCTTATTTAAAGAATTCTACCTATGTACGAGAGTAAAGAAGTCAAATATCACATTAGGCATGATTTATATGCTGCCAGAGATTGGAAACCAAACTTCCCTACCCAAGAAAGTGGTCGTAAATGAGGAATTTATGAATAAGCACAAGGAAACTACTGAAGAATAATCCACCTTTGGGTCTGTATCCAAGGTTGAATTTGAGGTTGGACAAGCATCAATGCTACTAGACCTATGTGTAGTATTGAAGCATATTATCTCTAACACAACTTAGTTTTGAAGGAAGGATCTAAAATAATGTTTGGGTTCGATTATCAAACTCCTATAGGGAAGCACTACCTAAAGGATGAGGGTAGTTAGGCCCCTACGCTGACACCTTATGAAATTCATAGATAAGCCAATTCAACCAACATCGAAGATTAGCTTGTTATCTTCCGGGTTGCAACTTCTTCAAATCCCATTCGTACAAACTCATTCCTTTAGGTGTTAGCAAATTCCAACATGACCCATGGCCTTAGCTCCGTGGAAGAGACTTTGAAGGCATATTAGGTGTTGGATGAGGAGTGACTCATATTGAGGATGATGAGATGAGATCTATTTCTTAGGTTCTAGGAGTTTCTCTTTATAATGAAGATGTAAGGATGAGGCCATCAAATTTGGGCAATCAAGTCTAACACCATCCCTCTAAATCCAAATGTGATCATGTTATCGCAACCACTAAGGTTTGCATTATTTTAAGTAGTAGAGTGCAACACAATCAAGAGATTACTTACGTTCATTGGTTAATTATTACCAATACCTTTCTAAATAGTATCTCTACCATGCCTTCTTAAATATCTCTAATGTGCATTGGTTAATTATTACAAAATGGTTATGTTCTTAGAGATTTCCTAAACATATCCACTAAATTAAGGATCATTGATTGCTTCACGCAGCTATGCGGTTGGTTGCTGTGGTGGAAAACTACAATGCCAAGGCTCGGGTGTCATCTCCAACACTACAGTTGGCTGGATAATGGATACTTGAATAGATTCTTTTACAATGTGGGTCTACCAGATGGATTCAATCTGATCGTTTTGTAAGGCTAATTTTTAAATTAGTTTTTAATGGCCCACATGAAGAGACACATGTGATAGGTAGTTACGTTTTTCCAAGGATTCCATATCCTTCAATATCTTGAATGTTGTTGGTAAATTAGAGGAGTGGTCTCCAAGACTCCTACTTTGATGGACAAGTGGAGTATAACCGTTTTAGGAAACCGGTCCTCTCTCCACCTATAAAAGATCTTTCAGAATACTCATCGATAGCCTGAAAGGAACGTATCAGTGAATGGGTAAGACAGAGAAACCATTTTCCATCTTGAAGACTAAAGGGGCGATCAGACCATAAACCGCGTCAAGATTTTTTCTGTACTAATGGATCAGGGTAAGCGACTAACAATTGTTTAATTTCCTCCTTAAGTCATACATGTGAAAATCATGATAGTTCCAGGTCTTAGAATTATAGTAGATGTTAATTATACAACATCAACTGAATTAATAGTTTATCATCTGGTATCAGAGCCTGCGTTAAGAACTTTCATTTTTTTTCCATAATGTTTGATGATATTTTATCTGATTTAATGGATCCAGTAATTGATTCATGAATTTTCGTACCCAATTTTTTTTTTTTTACGATTGATGTGAATAACGGTTTCTTGGTGATCTAATGGATCCGAGTTTTACCGTGAATTGTGTAACCAAATACTGTTGTTTTAATGTACATGCAAAGGCATTATATTGATTTGAGGTCTATATTATGGTACGGTTCGCTAGCCACCAAAGTGGTCCAATCGGAATGACACGTAGACATCAAGTCAAATTATCGAAATTTAATACTCGTTTCCTCCGTGTTAAAAAAATAAAATGACTTTGCAAATTGCAATTATTTAATCACAAGAATATTAGGGTTGGCCCAAAGGTGCACCATTTCTTTTGAGATTTATTAATTGGAATAGGATGGTTGGTGGGTATTCAAGGTTATGGTTGGTACAGATACTCAAAGGTAACATACTTACTTAATTAATTGGAATAGGATGGTTGGTGGGTATTCAAGGTTATGGTTGGTACGGATACTCAAAGGTAACAGACTTACTTAGTTGTGAATATTTTATCAATTAGTCCTAATTAGGTGAAAGGGAATCACCATAATTGTTAATATTTTACCATAAGATTAGCCCAAAGGTAGGTCACAGTAATACTATTTATTATTGTTTGACCATGTGTTTCATGTTGACTAATTGTCAAAATTATTTATAACTCTTAGCATTAACATTGTGAGCATGAATTTATGATTGCAGTGTTAGTTCCTATTTCGCTACATTCGCATGCCTCTTCTGTTCCGATCTTGAATGGAATGAATTTCTCAGATTGGAAAGAATAGGTTCAGTTTCACCTCGGTGTTCTGGATCTAGATATAGCACTTGAATCTGAGAAACTGACTGCTATTACTGATGGAAGCAGTGCGAAAGAAAATTCTATATTTAAAGCATGGGAAATATCGAACAGACTGAGCCTTAAGTTTATGCAGATGACTGTAGCAAACAACATCAAGTCATCTCTTCCTGCAACTGACAATGCTAAAGAATTTCTGAAATCTGTGGGAGAGTGTTTCCAAACTGCAGACAAGTCCCTTGCTGGGACACTGATGGCTAAACTTACCACCATGAAGTTTGATGGTATGCGTGGGATGCATGAGCATGTTCTTGAAATGAAAAATCTGGCTGCTCAATTAAAGACTCTTGAGATGAATGTGGATGAGTTCTTTCTTGTGCAATTTATTTTGAACTCCTTTCCTGCTCAGTATGGGCCGTTTCAGATTCACTATAACACTATTAAGGATAAGTGGAATGTGAATGATTTGGCCAGTATGCTCAATCAAGAAGAGGCAAGACTTAAGCTACATGGACAACATTCAGTTCATCTCACAACTCAAGGAGCCGAAAGGAAAGGGAAAAAGCCTAGAAAGGGCATGAAGCAAGAACCACCCAAGGCATATGAGCCTAATCATGGTTCTTAGGCTCATCAGAAGGAAAGGAACAGCGATAAGTGTCACTTCTGTAAAAAGTCGGGACACTATCAGAAAGACTGTCCGAAACGTCGAGAATGGTTCGAAAAGAAAGGTATGGATTTAATTTCTGTTTGTTTTGAATCAAACCTAACTGAAGTTCCTTCTAATACTTGGTGGATTGACTCTGGGGATACAAATCCATACCATAAATCCAAATGAAAACTTTCTGTTCATGGGAAATCGGATTAAAGCTCCAGTTGAAGCCATTGGGACTTATCGTTTATTTCTAGATTCTGGTTATCATTTGGATTTGTTTCAGACTTTTTATGTTCCTTCTATTTCCAGGAATTTAATTTCCTTGTCTAGACTTGATCTTGATGGTTACTCTTTTAAATTTGGGAATAAAAGTTTCAGTTTATTTAAGAGTGCCTCTTTTGTTGGTTCGTGAATTCTTTGCGATGGTTTGTACAAATTAAAACTTGATGGTCAATTTGCTGAAACAATTCTTACCCTACATCATAATGTTGGTACTAAACGTAGCCTCACGAATGAAAATTCCTCATACTTGTTGCATAAAAGGCTGGGACATATTTCCATAGAAAGGTTACTGAGATTAGTGAAAGATGGGATTCTCTTGAACCTAGATTTTTCTGATCTTGGGGTGTGTGGATTGTATTAAGGGAAAACAAACCATACACACCAAAAAGGGTGCCACAAGAAGTACAGAGCTTCTTGAGATTATTCATACAGACATTTGTGGGCCTTTTGACAATCCATATTTTGGTGGAGAAAAGTATTTTATTACCTTTATAGATGATTTCTCAAGTTATGGTTATGTCTATTTGCTGCATGAAAAGTCTCAATCGGTGGATGCCCTTGAGGTGTACATTACTGAGGTTGAAAGGCAATTAGACAGAAAGGTGAAAATCATCAGATCTGATAGAGGTGGTGAATATTATGGAAAGTATAATGAATCAGGGCAGTGCCCTGGCCCATTTGCTCAACTCCTTGAAAAGCGTGGCATATGTGCATAGTACACTATGCTTGGAACACCACAGCAGAATGGTGTAGCTAAAAGGCGTAATTGTACTCTAATGGATATGGTTAGGAGTATGTTAAGTAATTCAACATTAACCATGTCATTGTGGATGCATGCTCTTAAGACCGTTGTATACTTATTGAATCAGGTTCCTAGTAAGTCAGTTCCAAAGACCCCTTTTGAACTGTGGACAGGAAGGAAACCAAGTTTAAGACACCTGCATGTTTGGCGTTGTCCCGCAGAGGTTAGAGTGTATAATCCACATGAAAATAAATTGGATTTTAGAACGACCAGTGGTTACTTTATTGGTTACCCTGAAAAATCCAAAGGGTATAGGTTTTACTATCCTAATCACAGTACAAGAATTGTAGTGACCGGTAATGCCAGATTCATTGAAAATGGTGAAGTCAGTGGGAGTGATAAAACACAAAATATGATTATTCAAGAAGTTAGGGTACAAGTCCTTGTACCTATGGCTTCAAAAGAAGTTGTTGTTCCTACCATTGTTGAACAACCTGACAACATTGAACAACAAATTAATGAACCACCACTCCATAATGAGACTGTCACCAATGAACCGATGGTAGAAGTACCACAACAAGTAGCATTAAGGAGATCTCAAAGGGAAAGGAGGTCTACTATTTCGGATGATTATGTGGTTTATCTACAAGAATCTGATTTTGATGTATGGACGTGTAAGGATTCGGTTTCATTTTCACAAGCCATAGAAAGTAATGATTTTGCTAAATGGATTGATGCCATGAATGATGAATTGAAATCAATGGACCATAATGAAGTCTGGGATCTCGTTGTATTTCCCGAAGGATACAAGAAAGTTGGTTGCAAATGGGTCTTTAAGACCAAATGCGACTCTAAGGTCAATATCGAATGACACAAAGCTAGACTTGTGGCCAAAGGTTTCACTTAGAAAGGAGGCATAGATTATAAAGAGACCTTCTCTCCTATATCCAAGGACTCACTTAGAATCATTATGGCATTGGTAGCTCATTATGATTTGGAGTTGCACCAAATGGATGTGAAAACTGCTTTTCTGAATGGGAGTTTAGAGGAAGAAGTCTATATGGATCAACCTGAAGGTTTCTCCTTTAAGGGAAAAGAACACCTGGCTTGCAAACTTAAGAAATCCATATATGGACTTAAACAAGCTTCCCGACAATGGTATCTTAAGTTCCATAATACCATTACTTCCTTTGGATTTAAGGAAAACATTGTTGATCGGTGTATATATTTGAAGGTTAGTGGGAGTAAGTTTATATTTCTGATTTTGTATGTTGATGACATATTGCTTGCCACCGGTGATCCTAGTTTATTACACGAAACCAAGAAGTTTCTCTGTATGAATTTTAAAATGAAAGATATGGGTGAGGCATCTTACGTGATAGGAGTTGAAATATTCCGGGATCGATCACGTGGATTGTTAGGATTGTCTTAGAAGGCATATATTGAAAGAGTTCTAGAGAGATTCGGAATGGAGAAATGTTCAGCTGGTGCTGCCCCTATTCAGAAAGGGGATAAATTCAGCCTTATGCAATGTCCACAGAATGAATGGGAATGAAAACAGATGGAAGGGATTCCTTATGCTTCTGCAGTAGGAAGCCTAATGTATGCACAGACTTGCACCAGACCAGACATCAGTTTTGCAATTGGTATGTTGGGAAGATACCAAATTAATCTTGGAATGGATCACTAGAAAGTTGCAAAGAAAGTGATGAGGTACTTGCAGGGAACAAAATATCACATGCTCACATATAGGAGGTCTGATAATCTAGAGGTGATTGGCTACTCAGATTCGGATTTTGCTGAATGCGTTGATAATAGAAAGTCCACTTTTGGTTATTTGTTCCTGTTAGCTGGAGGGGCAATATCATGGAAAAGTGCGAAGCAAACTATCACTGCTTCATCCACTATGGAAGCTGAATTTGTGGCATGCTTTGAGGCCACGGTTCATGGATTATGGTCACAGAATTTTATCTCAGGACTTGGGGTTGTCGACTCTATTGCCAAGCCGCTGAGAATTTATTGTGATAACTCCGTAGCTGTATTTTTCTCTAAGAACGACAAGTATTCTAATGGTGCAAAACACATGGAATTGAAATACCTTGCTGTTAAGGAAGAAGTTCAGAAACAACGAGTGTCAATTGAACACATAAGCACACTGCTTATGGTTGCAGATCCATTGACAAAAGGATTACCACCAAAGACATTTAAGGAACATGCCAATAGAATGGGTATTGAACATAGCACATAACATTTGCTACTTTTATGAGATGGATTGCATTATGCTATTTGTTTTATTTGACACTTTGAGATCTTAATAAAGGTGTTTTTGATTGATAATTCCCGTTTTAAATGTGTACGTACATGTATGAGAATAAATGTATGATGACAGGAATAGTTTCTGACAAGGGACATTGTTGTTGAACTTTATGAATACACTTCTCGTTTATAGACTATATTAAACAGGTTACTAGTGTTGTGGTACATGGAAGGGACTATGTTTCCTTATTGATATGGAACCGCCATGACTCGCATTAGTGGGTTGTTTAATTATAGTATTATGATGACCAACTGAAAGTTAAGATGGATGCGATTTATGGTGCGCCTAATGTCTACCTTGTTAAACTCTAACGTTAAGTTGTCATATGTGCCAAGTGGGAGAATGTAAGGCTAATTTTTAAATTAGTTTTTAATGGCCCACATGAAGAGACACATGTGATAGGCTGTTACGTTTTTCCAAGGATTCCATATCCTTCAATATCTTGAATGCGGTTGGTAAATTAGAGGAGTGGTCTCCAAGGCTCCTACTTTGATGGACAAGTGGAGTATAACCATTTTAGGAAACCGGTCCTCTCTCCACCTGTAAAAGATCTTTCAGAAAAGCCATCGATAGCCTGAAAGGAACGTATCAGTGAATGGGTAAGAGAGAGAAACCGTTTTCCATCTTGAAGGCTAAAGGGGCGATCAGACCATAAACCGCGTCAAGATTTTTTCTGTACTAATGGATCAGGGTAAGCAACTAATGATTGTTTAATTTCCACCTTAAGTCATACATGTGAAAATCATGATAGTTCCAGGTCTTAGAATTACAGTAGATGTTAATTATACAACATCATCTGAATTAATAGTTTATTACGTTTCCATTGCAACTTCGACTCCCAGACGAGCTCATGCACCTCAGTCTCATGCGATAGGCCCACAAAGATATAAACACCAATTGCCCATCGGAGTTGAAGAAGGTGAATGGAGGTTGCAACAATGCCTATGAGAAGGCATGACCTGAGTCTTTCCTTTCCTGAGAGTTACCTTGCAATGATACACACGAGAGGTTTGCTACTTGACCAAACACTAGGGAAAATGTCTGGAATCAAGAAGGTTAGTTAAGGTCGGTTACCGTGGACAAGACCATTTTAGGAGATAACGGGGTTCACGTTCAAACACCAGGGTGGGTAAATAGCTTTGGAGGGAGGGAATCAGCAATTAAGATAAGCTCAGGCCTTCGGATGTCATGGTTTCTCTAGTTGGGCTTTTGGCCTGAACGTTTATAAGCATCTGGAATCAAAAAAGGATTATGTGAAATTTATTTTAATCATTGATTATGTGAAATTTATGTCAAAATGGAGAATAATCGTTCACATCAACCCAAATACAAGCGATATTCTTCAAAGCATGTCAAGTTTAAATACTTTGAAAAAAAGATAAGTTGGGATTAATATGCCAGTCAATATTTTTGACAACGTAGAGATTATATTTAGATGTTATAAAGGGGAAATGGTTTCGATGATTGTAGTTTTATTATAATTCAAGTTTGGTGCATGATGTAAATGTTTTTACACTTTCGTCCGAGCTAAATCCAATATGTAACATCCACTTAGACTGTCGTCCATTAATTCTCAATCAAACCCTATCTTCAAAAACTAATTCAAATACATGAAGATCAACCATATCGTCAAAAACTAATTCAAATGCTTAGACAACAATGGAAACTTGAACTTTCCATATGGCAGAATTCCAAGAAAAATATTGCTACATAAGTAAACCTCTTCGATTTTTTAACGCTGCTCCTCTCTGGTACTGTGTATATACATATATCATCATAAAAATGCAGATCCTAGTAATTACGTTGCAGGATGAACTGTCCTGCAGAATGGTTTTGTGTAACATTTTTCTAAACGGGGCTGCATTTTAGGAGCAAAAATATGACATTCTTCGTGCAGTTTCAAGAACTTGGACGAAGCAATAGCCGCAGGAATGATCAAAGCAGCGCACAACGATGCTCTCAAAACTAATCCTATCGATTCTCTTGCTTTCTTCCAGCTGCCGGATAGCATTGGTAAGTTTATCCTTCTCTTCGAGCACACTGAACCCTTATCTTGCCGTAATTCCGATGCCAAAGTTGAACCAGCTGCTTCCTGCTCCAACCCTGCACAGTCACTTGTCATTATTTCTTGTAATTCTTGGGTTTTCTCGGCCTGGCGATTGCTCGGTGATTTCTTCCGTTTTTCTGCGTTTGGCAACTTAAAAATATGGCTCGAGGAAGCTAACGATACATTTTCACTTCCTTCAATATTTGAAGAGGCTGCAGAACAGATCTCCTGCTGGTGAGTGTTGACCCTAATGTCAAAACTTCCATGATCGGCACACGGAAGGTCCACTTCGTCAATCAATATCCCTTCTATTCTTCCATTCGATTCCCCTGATAGAAACTTATCGTCGGCAATAGGATTGTGCCTCACTCTCCATTCTGCCATTCTTGAATTCTGGCTGTCAAAACCCTCCTCATGCATTATAAGCTCTTCATGTCTTACAAAATTTACAAATTGATCCATGGAAGAATAAACATTTCCATCTCTCAAATACTGCATATGGTCATTCCTTTGTTTAGTGGTCAACACAAGGAAGTCATCAACACCCATAGATTTCTGAAATCATGCAAAAAAACAGTATACAAGCTGCCATGAACTTATCGATTACAGGAAAACCAAATGAATTAAAGAGATCATAAGTTGATATTTTGACATACCTTGGGGATTAAAGCAGGATGGTTAATGGCGCTATACTTTATGCTTTTAACAGAAGATAAAATTAAATTCGCCCTGCGAATGGCTTCTGCAACGGCTTTTCTCAGAGAATATATTTTATCATTTCGGTGGTTCGCTAAAACTTTGAGTATGTTTGGAAGTTCCATACAAAAAATCACCGCTTCCATTGATTTAAGAAAACTATTTATCATTTGCACAGCGTTCAACCGCTGTTGCCAATTAGTCGCGGTTTCAAATATTTCCACTCCTGTCTTCAACAGGACACGACAATAAGGCTGCAGATTTATGGCGCAGTTAGCTTTAACAAGCGAGCATATTAACTGCATGTGAGCGATGGCCTTAGACGATCCTTTGGCCTGCATTAGCGTTCTTGTTGCTTGTAAACAGACTCCATTTATCACTTCTTCGGGCGCGAATTTCCAGCTCTGGGACTCCACCAAAGCATGCAGGCACCCCGGTGCTTCTCCAACTCGATTACATAAATCTCTAAATATTTGTTCTCTCAGAGAAGCCAAGCTCGTGGGATAGATTATATAATTGGATATGGAGCGAACAAGCTTTGCACAGGCCTGCCGTAGAGCAATGTTCGAATTCAATGAGCTCGAATTGAGGGCGACTGTGAGCGTGGCCATGATAATGCTTACATGATAAACTAAATCGGTTCCGTGGTTTCGAGCAGCTAATTCACAGAGAATTATCGCGTGAATATGAGAACCGTTAGATTTACGAGCAAATTCTAAGAGTTGTCGAAGGAAACGGGGCACGAATTTTGCCTCCAGCTTCTCAATGTGCTTCGTGAGAGCTGCCATAGCTATACATCTACTTGCAGGATCCTTGCACAGATTAGCAAGCTCCTGGCTTACTGAAGACGGACTCAATTTGTTCATTACCATTGCTACTGCTATTGCTAACACGAGAACAAAATTCGGAATGAATGTTCCGCTGGCTTTCATTGCTTGCACGGAATTATACGAGGAAAAGCATCTTCGGCTTCGATTACCTGATCCCCTCGATATATATAGGGAAACCAAGGCGGAGGAGTCTTCTCCTACAAGGAAAAGAGTAAAGCAATTGGAGGCTTCATTTGCAAGGAAGTTTCTCAATGAAAGCGGCCGCAATTATAGAATTGTATCTAGCCGTTAATGTACTAACTGGACTGGAAACACACTTGGTTGCCATTCTGGAGTTTCAATGCAGACGCATAGTTTCTATTTACGAAAGAACAGAATCCTTAATCTATATCTTACCCATAGAGGATCAAAAGGCATTATGTTTGTTTATTTAATAAAAATAAAAACAAGGTATATGGACATAAACATATTACTTTGCATCACAATATAAAGATAAGTTATGTTTTATTAGGTCTTTCTTTCTTGATTGATAGGCAGCTCATGCTCAACGTGTCCTTTCTAATAAAGTAAGCATAAAAACTCTCTCCAAATTATATTAGGAAATGGAAGCATTGTTCTTATGTGTGGTGATCATTAGTTTGACCTCATCCATAAAATTTCTCACCAAAGATCATGAAAAAGTTTTTTATTACTTTTCCCTTGTAACATGTCTCAAATTGAAAAGAGTCAACATCATGCGTCCAGACTAAGAATTTCATACACTAAAAAAGAATAACAGACACTAAAAAATAAATTGTGCACGTGGATATTGTGTCTTGTAACATGTCTCAAATTGAACAGACTCAACATCATGCGTTCTCAAATTGAACGGACTCAACATCATGTGTCCACACTAAGAATTTCATACACTAAAAAAGAATAACATACACTAAAAAATAAATTGTGCATGTGAATATTGTGTTTTAAAGAGTTAAATGAAAACAGTTCATTGATGTCATTATGGCCAACATTCATCACGCAACACAAGAAATGTTTCAACTAGAGAGCTAGATGAAAAAACTCTAAGGTTACATTAGAAAATGAGTTTATTAGCCAACAAAATGTTGACAATATTAAAACAATTATAGTTCGTGTGTGATTTATGTTCAAATGGATACAACTATAATACCTAAAACTCTTGGCAATGGAGGTAGAATCCTTTTCTTAGTGTAAATTTCTATTTATGTGAGTTTTTTAAAGTTTTCTTTACAACATATGTCATATTTTAAATTATTTTGCACATATGGTATTAGACATTCTACTTTAAGCAATGTTGGTAGCACTTCTTCATCTTTATTGATCATGGAATGTTGAGAAAAATTCAAATATATATAAAAAAAAAAAATATGCTAACAGATGTCAGGATGCAAATTCTTTCCCACATGCAAGTGTACCATATCTAATGGGTTTCATCTTCTCCCATAGGCTTTGTAATATATTTTTACCAAGGTGTTGTTAAACAATAAGATAACATATGTTTATTATGCATCTCCTTAGATTATTGTTCTTTTTACAACTTCTCTTACACCTTCGTATGCGCCTATTGAATCTTTTAGATAAAATTAGTATCATTAACCTATTCATTGACATGAATTACCAAATTACCTTGAGCATCCTAGGAAAAGGAAGTGCTAATTACTAGTCACTAAGCTCCTTTTTGGTTTGATCAGCATGTTCAAACACAGCTGCAGTGATCCAAAGCATACTCGGGACAAAGCCTTGTTTATTTTAAAAAAAATTGAACAAATATTTTACTTTTTATGACCCAAGAGTCTCTTTTCAGGCCAGTACTCAGGCAAGCCCTTATCCTAAAACCGTACTTCAGGAAAGAAATGAGGTGTTTTGCAAAGTAAATAATTGAAAAAATGAAATGTTTTCTAATTACTACACTACCGAGGTGTGGGTTAGTAGCCGATTTACTTTTTGCAAAAAATGTTCAAACAATTTAAGGCGTTCAAAACAAAAGTCATAAACATGTCTCAAATGGGGAATTACTACAAGAAGTATGAATGACACAACTATACTATTGTTGCATATAGGGTAGACTCTCTTCCCAAGTCTTAGGATGCTTTGTGTTAAAACCTCTCAACATGCTCTAAAATGGATCACTATATAATTTATCATATTTTATAATTTTGGAGCGTGAAGTTGGAGCCATGGACTTATAGGTCCCATTTTATAGGTAGATCCTATTTTGGGGTTTAGGATCTTGAAACTTCCAAATCATGTTATGGGCATTAAATGCCCATTTTTGGGTCAACACTTAGTGAAAAAAGTTGATAGTTCTCTCATAGTGTTCTACTTGCTGAGAAGTTTCCAATGATTTAAACATCACCTCAATTAGATTTCATATTAGGATTTTTTTCCTCATGCAAGTTGACCTATGCTTTGACCATCACAATCCAATGGGATGCCATATTGGATCCATTACTCAAACATGTGGATCGAGTCACATGCGAATTTTCAAGAATATTCTATAGGGTCCAAAATGCTAGCACTAATTGGGAGTTGAGGCATGCAAAACCCCTAACCCTAACCGTTGATGGCTATCAAATTATGTAATACCAAGTCACAAGGAATGTGAGGGGTTTTGTTCCAATTGAATTGATTAAGATGAGCATAGAAAAGGAGTGGGATATTATGAGAATAATAGAGGAAGTAGAATCCATTCAGACTATAGTGTCTATGTAATGTACTTAACCCCAAAATAACAAAGCAAGATAACATAATGCAATAGAATATTAGTGATGACCATAAAGTACCAGAGAGAAATAGATAGAACTTGAGAAATAACCTTTGTATTAGTGTGATATTAGTGATATCCAAAAGAGAGATATATTCACTTACCTCTTCGAGGGGGAAACCTCCTCTGAGAACAAAATCAAATACAATAACAATATTTGATCACATTACACAAATTTCTAGTCGATATATAGTGCATCAAAACAAAAAATCTTAACTACTTATGGCCCCTTATTAAAGTGGATTGACCACCTATTGCATCTTAATTAATAAAGAGACCCTTTTACATTGAGTAACTATCAACTAATATGTATTGGGACTCATTAAAAGAATATGGCCTCATACATCAATAAAGCACTCCTAAGTATCCTCAAGATAGAGGGTTGAGGGTAGGACCCTACCATCCCCCCCCCCCCTCCTTTCAAAAGCAATAGTGTCCTTAAGGTTGGAGATGAAGAAACTACTGTAAAATAGTTGATAGTTCCCAAGTAGCATCTTCTGCCTACATATCCTTCCATTGAATTAGAACTTGTTAGGTAGTGTGTTGGTAGAGGTGATGCTCTTGGTTGGCTGAAATTGCTTTTGGTTGGAGCCAAATGCATCGTTCTTCATTAAGTTTTGGTAAGGTAGTTTGAAATTAGTAATTTTGCCCAAAGATCTTCTTCAAACAAGAAAAATGAAATACTATGTGGATCTTGAAGTGTGTTGTAAGGGATAATTTGTAAGCCACCCATCCAATGCATTGTATAATTTGATATGGGCCATAAAATTTTGGTGACAAATTCTAATGACCTTTAGATTTTAGAGATGTCTTCTTATAGGGATAGATGAAAAGGAACATTTGATCCCCTACTTCAAAGGAACATTTTGAATGATATTGGTCTACCTATTGTTTCATGTAAATATGATTCATAGCCAAATTTTCCTTAAGTGTGCAAAGAATGGCTTTGCAATTGTGAAGCATACTATCCACTACATGCACCATTGAGGTGCCTAGTATATATGAAACTAAAGAATATGGTTTTTGGACATATATTGGTTCATATGGCATCATTTTTGTAGCATCATGATAAGTTTAAGAGAAAAAACATATCAAATATGTTTACAGGCACTTGTTGAATGCTTATGTATGGCCATACATTTGGGGATCCCTATCCAACACAATGGAATCGTGCATATAATGGAGCTTAAAAAATTGATCCAAAAAATCTTGGGCAGTAATTGTTGGTCTAAAGGAGTATTGTAGGGCAAAAAAGTGAGCATATTTGGAAAGTCGATCAACTACTACCATTTTGACTTATTTTTTTCTTTATTTTGTGAGAACTACTTAAAATCCAAGGAGATGTTTGTCCAAATAGTAGTTGGTATAATTGGAAATGGTTTCAATATCCCTAGAGTCTTCACTATCTCACCCTTGTTCCTTTGACATGTGTCACATTCATTCACAAAAGTATGTATATCCTTTCTCATTACTACCCAAAAGAAATATCACATAGTGCATTAACAAGTTTTCTAAAATCTTGGATGACTTCTATAGTGAGAAGAATGAAACTCTTCTAGTATCCTTTGTTTCAAAGTTGAATTTGGTACCAAAAACAGGTGACGTTTATACAACAATGTCTCCTATTTCCAAGCGTAGTCTTTGGGATGTTAGGTTCATGTTGAATACATTTTATGAGATAAGAAAACTCAGTATTAGTTAACCACTCATGTCGCAATTCTACTAACTCAACCACTCATGTCGTGCTTCGACTAATCATTCTAGTACTAATGAGGATATAGAAAATAGAGATCTGTCTTCCTCATATTTCCTAGACAAGGTATCTTCCATGGCATTGAATTTTCCCTTTTTATGCATGGTCTCATAATAACAATCCAACATCTTAGTGAACCATTTGTGCCTCTCCATAGATGAAAACCTATATTCCAAAAAAGACTTCAATATGTGATGATTTGTTTTGATATGAAAGTGTCTTCCAATGAGATAGGTGCACCAAGATTTGAGTACATGAAGGATTTCCATCATCAATTTATCATAAGTGGATTTACCTAAATTTTGAATCAACAATCATTTACTATTGAAGTGCAATGGGAAAACCTTCTTTCATGAGTACTTCTCCTCATGTGTGTCTCAACGCATCACATTCTAGTACAAAAGTCTTTGTGAAATCAGGTACTGCTAAGATCAATGCAATACACATAGATTATTTTAAATATGAAAATGACTACTTTGGGACCTTGATCCAAAAAAATGAATTCCTTTTTAGTAGGTTTTTTAATGGGAAAAAACCTTCCCATAATTCTACAAAAACTTTCTATGGTATTCTATGAGCCTAGGAAGCTGCATAATCTTTTTAGTGTTTTGGCTTGTGGCCAATCCTAGATAGCCTCAAGTTTCTTGGAACACACTCGCATCCCATGTTGAATAATAATGGGACCCAAGTATTTGACCTTAGACACACCAAAAGTGAATTTGGATCACTTGATAAATATCTTATTTTCCCCGAGTAGTTGTAGCACATTATCAACGTGTGCCTAGAAATGTTCACTATAGATCAAGATGTCATCAAAGAATACCAACAAAAATCAAGGGTCTAAATATCTCATTCATGTTTATTTGGAAGGTGGATGGGATATTGTAAATTTTAAAGGGAATCACTAAAAACTCATGATGGCTTTCAGTGTGTGCGAAAAATAGTCTTGGGGATGTCAACTTCCTTTATTCTAATTTGGTGGTATTTGGAGAAAATGTCAAGTTTGGTGAACAATATGGCACCATATTGAAGCTTATATAGGATTTCATTGATCATTAGAATTGGGAATTTGTCATTTTTTTAATCTTATTGAGATCACAAAATTCTAGGCACATGCACCATGCACCTTGTTTTTTTCAAGACAATGACCACTGATTATGAATAAGTGCTAGTGCTAGGAAATATGACACTCACCTTCAACAGTGAATGAATAATCTTTCTATTTTCATTCTTTTGTGAAAAAGGATGTCTATAAGGATGCATATTTGATGGTTGACTACCTACAATCAATGAAATACCATGTTTATTCTCTCCTCACGAAGGAGGTAAACTAGTTGGCATCCTAAATACCTGATGATGTTTATTCAAAATCTGTTGCAAGTTAGGGTGGATTTATTCCGTGGGACTATCCATAACCTGCATGGAATAATTGGGTAATAATGCCAATTTGACATTTAATGTTTAAAATTTCTCCATATAGTGAGAACGTATGATGTTAGAGGAGCCTGACTAAATATTTTTGAGGGTATGTGTATGAGCCTATTTAATAACTCTAATGTATAATTATTTCAAATCCATGGTGAATCACCCGTAGGTGAGTATTTATTCTATTTACAAAACTATATCAAAGCCGCCATATATATCATGAACATAAGAATTTTGAGTTGATATTCCCCTAATTGGATTTTCACATTTCCTCCACATTTCATCATACCTCCATTGGATATCATAATTTGAAAATTTTCACTGGGTGGAAATAACAATGATATAACTGAGTGGCCACACACCTATGAATAAAATAGTGAGTGTTGTCATACCAACCAAAATAATCACTTTTTTATGCTTGATGCAGCCAAGGAGTTGTTGGGAATGATATATTCTTTGCACGTGGATTGACTATCAAATTTGATAGTCGACTTTGACTGTAAGCTGACTGTAGTCGAAGGAAACAAATGATATAATTCTAGTCAGTTGACTGACTGGAATAAGTTGTTTGGTCAAATACAAATGGCTTGTTTGATGGGAAGTCGATGGAACGACCAAAAGGATCCATGGGAAATCAACCGAAGTTTACCCAGTCAAGTTGACTATAATGGAATAACTAAAAGTGGTTACGAAGTTATGTATTTTCATTAATGAGTAGTTGTTTTTATTGCATCTATAAATAAGATGTAATGGCTATGCATGATGTACAACGATGTAAGCATATACTGTGAGGGGTATAGTGTGTAACATGATCATGTAATAGAGTGTGATTTGTGGTTTAGCAAGTTAGAGATGTAAACACATGTTTTGAGTGTTTGATTAATAGATGAGCCGATAGTTGACTAGTTTGCTATATTTTTCCAGAGATCGATATTTGAGGGTAATTTATGTGTTGTGTGTTTATGTTGTTGTGTTCCATTATATGAATGTGTTTAATATATGAATCAATGTGCAAACATACTATAATCGATATTAAGACCCAACAATTGCTACAAAAGCTATATTTGGTTATAGGGGATGGCTTTGTTGTTGATGGTTTTAGCTTGGTCCTGGATCTAGGGGAATACATGTAATAGTGGGAATCTTTTAGAAGCATTGATTCATTGTTATAATGGCTATCACATCAAGTATAGAAACTAAAAAGTTTAATGGGAAAAAGTTAGATCCTTGGAAGCTTAAAATGGCGGATCTCCTTATCGATCAGGAACAATTGATTGTAGTCGACCCAAATGTTAATTTTTGATCTTTAATTCGAAATTACAATAATAATTGAAATCAATCAACAATCATAACCATAAGCATTCACATTCGGCACACAAATTTACCCTGGGGAAACCCTCTATAACTTGAGGTAGAAAACCCCAGCAAAATATTCCTTAGTATATTGATAGATAATAGAGAATGATTTGATTCATAATGAGTTGATTACATCAAGCACCCCTGGTGAAATTATAGAGCAAGAGAGATAGACAAAGAAGAGAAATCAGAAATAATATCACCACTCAACCAACTCGCTAATCTTCATGACATGCACAAATTTAGTTGAAGAGAATTCGCTTCAACATTGGATACATCAAGCCTACATGGAAAAGTGTGCCATACATCTCATACAAAAGCTTTAACTCTATGTATTGACTTAAGATGAATTTTCCCTTTGACTAGATGCTAGACCACTTAGTCAAGTGGCTAACTTAAGTGTCACCATGCAAGTGTCGTAACTCAAGTGTTGTCTTTTAGTTTAACTCAAGTGTCATCATGCAAGTGTCACAGCTCAAGTGTCGTCATGCAAACACTTAGTTAACTAGATCTTCTTTGTTATAAATTAGTTAAATTTTTAACTGAGGTATTTCTTGTTAACATCACTGAAGTGAACAATTCGAGTTCTCCTTTAATTGACTAAAGTCTTCTTTGTTAACATCACTAAAGTTAACAATTCGAGTTCTCTCTTATTTAATTTTAGTCTTTATTATCGCATAAGTGAGCAAATAGAATTCTCTCTTATCTTATCAGAATATATTCACAGTTGTTATGACAAATTTCAAGGCAACATGGGCATTTCAATTCGTGCTCATATTTTGAACATCATAAAAAAAGGTAGTGATCATGAGCTGTAAATATTTAATCACATATTATATTAATCTCTCGTCTTATCTACATGGTCCACATGTTCCTAGTTAGTTAAATATCATATCGAATATACTTAGGATATTTTCCAATGATGTGATCATCTTGTTCTACTATCGTTCCAAGTGGTCATATGCTAAAGTAATTCACTCTAGAGGTGGCTAGTCTCTAGAGGAGACTTAATAGCTAAACCATGGTTTAAGTAGTACATCACAAACCATTCATGCTTCGACATGCAAATCATTACCTCAACACATGAGGCACCACATTAACATATGAGGATCTGCCTTGACACACGAGACCTTAACCTTGACAAGCACAACTGTACAACATCATCACTTTGACATACACAAAACTTACCTCAAAACATGAGTCTTATTCATTCTTGAGTCCAACTCAAGATTCTTCTCCAAGTTTCATGATTCCAACCCAGGCTCCTATAAGGCACTACCTTGACACATGAGGCTCAATCTTTACACACAATATTGAATTGGAGAATGAATCATGATGTTGTAACTTTAACACTCCCTCTTAGTGAGGGAGGCATTCTCTTCCATGCCAAGCTTCTCTCGGAAGTACCTATACTTCGTCATGAATAGAGGCTTAGTCAAGATATATTCTATCTACTCATTAGTAGCAATGTACTGAAGTCTTATGGAACCTATCTAGACCATGTATCTGATGTAGTTGTATTTCATCTAATATGTTTCAATTTGTCATGAAACACATGGTTTAATGAGAGTTTAATGCATCTCTGGTTGTCAGAGCGAATGAAAGTAGTCTCAAGCTTCTCACTGAACAACCCAACAAGTAGCTTCCTAAGCCACATAGCTTCTAGGCAAGCGATACTAGCTATAATATACATTGTTTCTGTAGTACTCTGGGCTATGAATCCCTGCTTCTTGCTAGACCAAGAGGTCATAGCTGATCCCAAGCTAAAACAACATCCATATGTACTCTTTCGGTCCACGATAATACCACTCCAATCAGATTCAACATAACCAAGCAGCATCACTCCTCCACTAGAAGCATGTATGAGTCCATAAGCAATAGTACCTTGAAGGTATCTAAGCACATGCTTGCTAGAAACCCAATGTCTATGTCTTGGATTAAACATGAACTGACTCAAGATACCCACTGCATAACATATGTCTGGTCTACTATGTATCAAATACATCAAGGAACCAATGAGTTGTCTATACATGGTAGGATCCACTAGATCCGATACAGAATATGACTCATGTAGTTTCTATAGATTAGAAACCATTTGTGTAGACAAGGATTTACAATCCATCATACCAAACTTGCACAACACATCAACTGTGTACTTTCCTTGTGAAAGAAAGATCTCATCTTTACTTTTCCAAACTTCTAGACCAAGAAAGTAGTGCATACAACCCTTGAGTATTTCATTTTGAACTCGGAAGTGAGATCCCTCTTGCACCAAGCTATCTATTGTTCCTCTCTAGTAAGGAAAAAATCATCAACATAGAGAACCAAGATGAGTGTTTGGTTCTTCACAACCTTAAAGTACAGGTTGGGGTCAGCTCCACTTTTGGAGAATCCACAACTCTAAAATAGTTTTCAATCTCGGAATACAAAGCCCTCAGGCATGATTAATCCCATATAAGGATTTCTCAAGTTTGCATACATCGGAGCCCTTCCCATGAAATACAAACCCCTCAGGTTGGTGAATCTATACTTATTACTCAACTTCACCATTGAGAAATCCAGTCTTCACATCTATCTAGTGACGCTTCCACTCCAAAACTGAGGCAAGTGAAATCACGGCTTGAATAATAGTGTACCTGGTCATAGGAGCTAATGCTTCATCATAGTCTATTCCTTCTTTCTGTGAGAAACCACAATCCACAAATATTGCTTTGTACTTTTCAATATTGTCATTAGCTGCATGTTTGATTTTATAAAGCCACTTGGAAGTTACTAATGAATTCCCTTCAAGTTTAGGAACCACTTCCCACACATCATTCTTCATGATGAATTTGTATTCTTCCACCATGTCATATTTCCATACTTTCTCCTTAGAGTCTTCCTCATAGGTAGAGGGTTCTGAATCACTAATGTGACTCATCTACGCAACATATCTTGAAAATATTTTAGGTTTCTTTCAGTGTCTGGATGAGCTTGGTCCTGCTCCATGTTTTTATGCCTTTTGCAGAATGTCTCAACACCATGCATATCTACTTTTAGTAGAAGGTTCATAAAGAGATATTTCTATCATTTCTAGAGTCCATTCAAGATCAAGCGGATATACAGACTCCTTTGGCTTCTCCCTCTCAACATTTGAATGGGGAGAATAAAAATTTGGATCATCCATCATAAGAGTATCATGATCCTCCATATCTAAATCACACTGAAGTTCTTTAGAGTGCTTGAACGAAACATATTCATGAAATGTTACATCTCTATTGAATTTAATGTGTCTTTGTCCTGGAACATAGATTCTATAAGATTTGGAGGATTCTCTATATCCAACAAATGTTCCTTTCTTTCCGAATGGTTCCATATTTGTCCTCTTCTCTTTTGGCACATGAATGTAGACAGGCCAACTGGAAATATTCAAGTGTCCAACATCTGTTTTTTCACTAGTGAAAACTTCTTCAGGAGTATTTTCTCCTAGGATAGCATGAGGAATTCTGTTATGTTGATAAATATCAATGATGGATGCTTATGCCCATAAGGAAGTAGGAAGATCATGATCAAACATCATATCTTTTGTAGCCTCAAAAATTGTTCTATTCTGTCTTTCAACAACCCCATTATGCTAGGGTTTGTAATGTACAGTCAATTGTCTTCTTATGCTTGCATCTCGACAGAAGTCATTAAAGTCATGAGGCTCAAACTCTCCTTCATTATCAAATCTGGAAGAATGGATGTGCTTTCTAGTTTAATTCTCAACCAATGCTTTTAACTCTTGAAACTTGTTGAAAGTTTCACTCTTTGCCTTTAGAAAATATATCCAAAACTTGCAGTAGAAGTCATTTATGAAAATCACATAGTACAAATAACCACTCAAGGTTGGTGTTGACATATGACTACATAGATCAGAATGTATCAATTCTAGTATCGCTTTGGATATTTTGGTACTTCTTGTAAATATCTTCTTGATGTTTTTGCCAAGAGCGCAACCTCTAAAAACACCATCATGTTCAAATTTAAACATGGGAATTCCTTTTACCATTTTCTGCAATCCAGGTAGTGCTTTGAAATGGAGATGACCAAGCCTCCTATGCCATAGTTCACAAGGACTAGTTATGTCATGGATCATGGCTTGAATGAGCTTTCCAGGAACTTTGTAGAGACCTTCCTCTCTAAATCCAATTACGGATGCAGAGTTCAAGTCTAGATGCTTAGGCCACAAGAGTGCTTTATTGTCCATAAAGATTACTTTGAATCCTTTATCTTCTAGAACCAAAACAAACAGGAGGTTCTTATTTAATCCGAGAACAAATAGAATTTCATCAACATGCAGTACATCTCCTGAATCTAACTGAAAATAAGTGGATCTAACTCCTTGGATCGAATAGGTGGTATTATCTCGAATATCCACCTGACACGAGGACTTATTTTCCTTCATTTTTGTGATAGTGCTCCTATATCCAGTCACGTGTTTGGATTCACTGATATCCACCAGCCATGTCTCAACACTAGCAGTGATGTATTGAGTTAGGGTTGATACAAGATAGTACTCCTTCCTTATTTCCAGATCATTGGAAGAATGAATTCTTATAGGTTCATATTCTATAGTAGTTGAAGCATGAAATATACCCTTGAACTTTCCTAATTTATTTTCACGACAGTCTCTTGCAAAGTGATCCTTCTTATTGCAATTAGAGCATTTAACTTTAGACTTATCAAAGTTATTGTTGTAATCATTTCCCTTTCGATGAGAAAATGTCTTGTGAGTAAGGGATTTCTTTCCTCTCTTCGTTCGTGCCGCAAGAATAGGGTTCTCTTACTTGGATTTTGAATTAGAGAATTGATTATTTTTATTATTTCTATATTTTTATTTTTATTTTATTTTCATTTTTTTACCATTTCCTTTCTTCTTAGGTGTTTTATACCCTATTTTATCTATTAGTGGTTTTCTCATAATTAATTATTATTATTTATTACTCCCTACCCTCCCTCTTTATTTTTTATTTTTTTTAGACCGTAACTGATGGATAGATTAATAATAGGCCAGAAAATCAGCTTCCGGAGGCTGTGCTACACTGGGAGATTCCCTGAACAAAACTACCTGCTCTGTCATGAGTGGTAGAGTCCAATGGTGGTCAAGGTCAACAAAAAATGAAATCCTGCTAATACAACGGATTGCCCACACTGAAACAGTAATGCATGGGGAGCAATAGTGTACAAGAAGGGTAGGAACATGACTGTAGGCAAGAAATTTACAACAACTGATCCAATTGTCATTTGAAGCCCAGATATGTGAGGATCTTCTTGACAGCAAGCTCCAGAGCAGCAATTCTTTCCCCATAGTCTTCAGATGTGTTCGCAGCATTGGAGACGCATTCGTTGAAGTCAGCTTGTTCCTCTGCAGAGGATTCAAATTCTTCTCAGAGTTTACATAGTTCAATGTTAATGGATTCCAAGTTTTCCCCATCTGATCTAGAGGAGGAGCCTGGTAAGATGCCCTTCTTCTTGAGATAAGTCTAGAGCTTTTTGAAAGAGGCCCGATCTGTAGGAATGGGACACGGGTTGCATTGGAGCATCGAGCTGTAATCCACAGTATCTTGAGGATAAACTGGGACAAGGATCAATGGTACCTTGATTGCAGAGATTACAGAGGATGGGATCAGGCCTGCCAAAGTCACAGGATGTTATAGATGGAGTCAATCCCATTGACAGAGATAGTGCTCCTGCTCAGGAGTGAAGCATAGTTGGCCTCGTGATCATCTTGCTTGTTAAGATGTCGAAGCACATGGAAGAAACTTATAGTTTGAAACTTGCAAGCTAAGATCATTATTTTCTGGTAGATCCGGTTCATTGGGAGACTGGATGGACTAGACTTCGTGCACATGGCCTGCACTACAAGTTTGGAATCCCCAAAGACAGAGATAGTTTGAATGTTTAGACTGATTGCTTGCTGGAGCCCCTGCCACAGAGCATAAAATTCAGCAAAGTTATTAGATTGAACTCCCAACCCCCAGGCAAAGGTGGATCGAATGGAGCCTGAGGCCGTGAGGATCACTCCTCCTCCTCTCGAAGGACCTGGGTTTCCCTTAGAGGCACCATTGAAAAACAAACAGTGAGCCTCTTGCAAGAGTCTCCATTTTAGAAAGTCCTCTTCACTCATTCGAATTTCCCATACAGCTAGAGCTGGAGACCTAGCAGAAGGTGGTGCTTGAGCCCTTGTGGTTAGAGTTGTAAGCTATGTAGTTTCCCTATCATCTAACGACTGAGTATTCCAAGGAGTAGGTTTGTAATCCATGGTCTCTCCAAGGAGAAATTTGGCTTTCATTGCAACCTTTGAGGGAGGGCTCTCCACACTTTTGAAAAGGCGATTATTCCTTTCAAGCCACAATTTCCAGAAAACAAACTTAGGGAGTAGCATCCAAACTATTTTGAGCAGGTCTTTTTTGGCAAGATGGAAGGGGGAGGAGTCAGCCCAATTGGTAAGGAGATCAGTAGTCATAGTAGGCATATCAAAGCTGGGAATATTCGTGGGAAGGACTTCTTGCCATACCTCTCTTGAGAAGGGACAGGAAAGTAATAAGTGGTCAATGTTTTCTTCATAATTCTTGCACAGGGAACATCTTGGGGGGCCTTCCAGGCCTCTTTCCCTTAGATTCTCTGCAGTGAGGATACTTATATGTGCTATATTCCAGCAGAAAAGGTCAACTTTCGAGATGGACAAAGTAGACCAGACGAACTTCCAGAGAATAGGATTTGGGGCAACATGAGGGACCACCATTAAAGTTTGATAGCCTTCAGCTGTAGTGTAACTTCCAGATTTTGTACCCCAACCTCTCTTGTCCCTGGCAGCTTGGTTCAGTGGGGCTTTTCCCTGTAGAAGCTTGAACAGAAGCTTTGCTTCCTCTTCAATCCTAGGGGGATAGCCTCCTAAATTCCAATCAATCCAGTTGTTTTCATTATCCCAGGCAGAAAGGTCCTAAAGGGTGAGGACATGCTGCTCCTGAAGCCATTGTTTTATATTCTGAATTCCTAGATTCTGCCCCAAAGGCTCTTCCCCCAGAATTGAATCTTTCCAAACTTTGATTCTTTTCCCGTTGCCAGGGATCTAGTACAATAATGATCTGAAATGTTCCAGTGCTTTGAGACAGAGTTTAAAGATAGGGGATCCTTTTTTATTGAGAGGATTTTTATCTAAGCACCGCTGTCTCTTCCCAGTGAAGTATTTTTTCCACAAAACCTTCTTGCTCCAGCTAGGTTTTCCGGAGACCAGATGCCAAAGGAGTTTGGATCCCATAGCTAAATTCTGAGCATGAATACTTCTTACTTGGAGGCCTCCTTCTTTGAAAGGTCTTTGAATTTTGTCCCAACTGACAAGATGTAACTTTTTTAGATTTCCTTTTCCTCCTTCCGACAGAAATTTTTTGAAGAGACTTTCAATCTTACTAATGACTGTAATGGGGGCCAGAAGAATAGAAGATTGATAAATAGGAATATTGTAAAGAACAGATTTCAATAATACAAGTTTTCCTGCTAGGGTAAGCCAGCCGGCCCCCCACTTCTGAATCTTTGCTTTTAACTTGTCAATGATGGGGATCCAGTTTGCTGATTTGATGGCTGATTTAAAGATCGGGACACCTAGGTATATGAATGAGTCCCAGTTCTGCGAGCATTCCATTTCCATAACTCTAGAGATTCTTCCAATTTCTGATCCAGGGCAGTTCCAACAATAAATTTTTCTTTTTTTGCAGGTTGATCTTACTTCCTGAGACCTGAATGTAGGTTTCTAGCTCCTTCTTGAAGTGCCTTGCAGAATGGAAACCGGCGCCTCCCAACAGCAGAGTATCATCTGCAAATTGGGCATGATTTATGTCCTTTACATTTGGAGCCATACGGAGACCAGGGAGGGAAAGATCTTGTTGACAATTGTTTAGCTGAAAGCTGAGCACAAAGGCCTGGATGGCATAGAGGAGCGGAGACAGAGGGCATCCCTGACGCAGCCCTCTTGAGGCCTGGAAAAAGTTTGTCGATCTCCCATTGACCAAAGGGGCTATCCAAGGGGAAAAAATGCATCCTTTTATCCAGCCAATAAGCCCAAGGGAAAACCCGAATTTCTCCATCACCATGAAGAGATAGTCATGTCTTACTCTGTCAAATGCGTTGGCGAGATCTAGTTTCACAACCATTCCTTTCTCTTTTCTATGAAAGCTGGAATGGATGGCTTCTTGAACAAGAATGACATTGTCTAGAATTTTTCTTCCCTTTATGAAACCTCCTTGATTTTCGGGAATGATCCTCGGCAGAATTGTTTTGATCCTATTGGCTATAATCTTGGTAACCAGCTTGTACCCTGTGTTGCAGAGGGAGATGGGTCTAAATATGGAGAAATTAGTGGCCCCTTGCTCCTTCGGGATTAAGGCCAAGAAAGAGGAGTTTGTACTCCCTCCCAATTTGTGATGGCATTGAGAATTCCTTACCATCCGGAGAAGATCATATTTGATTATGTCCCAGTGATTAGTATAAAATCTGGCTGTGAATCCGTCTGGGCCAGGGGCGCTGTCCGGTTTCATATGGGACAGAGCAGATTTGAGTTCTTTCATAGTAATAGGAGCTACAAGAGTGTCATTATCAGAGGCTTGAATCACTTTGGGAATTAGCGAGAGGGGGTATGCATATGGGACTAAGGATTCAGCAGGAGGAGCAGTATAAAGGTCTTGGAAGTGGGAAAAGGCAGCCTGTTTAATGCCTTCAAAATATTTCACCAGATTGCCTTGATGGTAAATTTCCTTCACTGTTTTGAAATTTTTTCTAGCTTCAACTTGTTTGTGAAAATAAGAGGTGTTTTTGTCACCACTTGCTAAGCAAAGGCTTCTAGATTTTTGACGCCAATACTCTTCTTCAACTCTGCAAGCTTTGTAAAAGGATTTTTGGAGGTTACTTTCTGTCCGAGAAATGATTTTAGTAATGGGAACAGAGTCCATGCGAGCTTGATGGTTTTCCAAGGCAGCTTGAGCATCTTTCCTGCAAGAGACCGGGGAGGAATGGAGCTTGGCCCAGTTCTTAAGATCAATTTTTAGACGTCTAAGCTTTTCTTCCCAAATAAAGGAGGGGTTTCCAGTAACCTTTTTACACCAAGAGCTAGAGACAATGTGACTAAAGCCATCTTGATGGACCCACAGTGGACTAAACCTAAAGGGGATGGGGCCCAGATTTTCGTCAACAGATAGATCAAGAAGTATAGGTTTGTGGTCGAAGACACAATTGGGAAGGATTTTGGACGAGCCATGTAATCCCAAGGTGAGGAAGGTGGAATGGACCAGAAACCTGTCAATACGGGCCGCGATGTGCCTTGGCCCTAGCCTTTTATTAGTCCAAGTATAGTTTCCATTGGAGGGTTTTATGTCAACAAGATCCCATCCTAAGATGATGTCTTCAACCCATTCCCGAGAGGGATCTCGAATAATGGAACCCCGTTTTTTCTCATTTGCATCTAGGGTGACATTCAGATCCCCTACAATGATTATAGTCTCAGGCCTGTGGAGGCTTAGGAACGCTTCAATAGAGTCCCAGCAATCTTTTTTTTCCGCTAACAAAATAGGAACATAGAGGTTGAACAAACTTACTTGGTGGCCCGAAACTTTGTGAGTGAGTTTGGTGTAGATCCAGTGCATAGTACTGTGAACAGCAAGCAGCTCAAATATGGAGGAATCCCAGAAGGTGGCTAGACCTCCTGAGGCCCCCCTGGAGCTCACAACTTCCCCAGAGCTTTTTTTTCAGAATGTATTTCCTGCATGGAGGGCTAAGTCAACCTCCATTTTTGTCTCCAGAATTAGCAGGATCTCAGGCTTGTTGATTCTTACTAAATCTCTCATCGCTTCGATTTTCTGTGGACTTCCTAGACCTCTGCAGTTCCAGGAGATGTATCGCATCATTTACTTTTAGAGGGGGGCGGCCGCTTTAGAGGCCTGGCCTTGCTTGGATCTTGTTTTCATCATACCTTTAATAGTTTGCTGGGAGCCTTGCAAAATATCTGCGTAAGAGATTTCTTCCCTTTTCTTTTTATTTGGTTTCCGACCCCTTGGGTTCTTGACTGGAGTTGCGTGCGAGCTCCCGGACTCAGTGGATCCTTCATCAGTGTCTCCATCTGGGTCAGAGTCCTCTTCCGCTTCTCGAGAGTCTCCGCGAGAAGGAGAGCTTCCGGATAAAGGGTTTGCATGTTCTGGTTGGATTTCCCCTGGCTCCAACGAGGTGGCACCTTGAGTGTCTTGCATCTCAACATGGATAACAAGATCAGGGGGAGTGGATTCCCAAATGACAATAACCAGAGGGGCTTCTGGGTCGTTAACCACCGAAGAGCTTGCTCCTAAGGCCGCAGTGACTGGCTGCTGAATCATAGCTTGAGATTGGACGGGTTCCTTCGACGGAACTTTAGGGTCTGATTTCTGTGCATTGATTGGTGCTCTTTTTTCATTTGGCTTGGAGGCAACCTTTCCTTTTTTGACCCTCTGCCATCCCTCGCCTTCTTCTTCCAGCTGGGATTTTGGGCAATTGCACTGGAAATGGCCATGTTCATGGCAGAGCCGACACTTAAAAGGAAGTTGTTCATAATCGAGTTTCTGGAAATGAGACCAAGAGCCTAAAGAGAGCTTGATGGCTTCTGGAAGTCTTGCCTCCAGATCAACTTCAACACAAATCCTCGCGCAGGAGTACTGGCCTTTATGCTCTGCTTTGTCAATGAAGCGTCCTAGGGTATTCCCTATTTTTTCCAGGGCTTGAATATTCCAGCAATGGATCGGAAGATTCGAGAGTCTTACCCAGACCGGTACCTCTTTCGGGACATCAACTGTTGGATCAAAGTCTGGAGACCACCGGTTCAGATAGAGTCCTTGGGTGCCCATAAAATAGGGGCCACTTCAGAAGATGAGATCGCGATCTTCTTTTGAGATAAATTCGAAGATAAAGAATCCTCTCCCCACCGGATAGCAGGTGACACTACTCTTTAGATGGGGCCTCCAGTTACGTTGAATCCAGTCATCTGTGGTTTTGGCTGAGGGCCAAAGCCCTATGAATTGGCCAACCAAACCTCTTTCAGCAAGAGCCAGGGCGATTTTAATGGAGTGCTCCTCTGGCAATGCGATTTCAGGTATTGTGTCAAGTTTCTTGACGAATTTCGGGGCCTCTTTGACCGCCGGTTTCTTCTCGGATGGCGCTATCAGCCTACGAAATGCCTCTTCAGCAGAGATCGGGGAGGAGGGAGGGGGATTCCCTCCCCCTAGCGTGGCCATGGCGGCGACCTGGAGCTGCGCGGCAGAGATCAAACCCTAGAGGAGGGCAGCGAGAGCAGCGCAGTTTTTCTACCCTCCCTCTTTATTACATCAAGTATATTATTTTAATTAAACTATATTAATTGAATTATTTGAATATATAAATAATCTAAATAATTCAATTAATTAATTAGATTATATTAATTGAATTATTTGAATATATCAGTAATCTAAATAATTCAATTATTTAAGTAAATTATATTATATTTAATTGTTTTCTTAACCTTAAAAAAAAATCTCTTCTTTTTCGGTTTTTAAACATTAATAATAATGTTAATCTTTTACTCAACTACTCCTTTCATAATTTTTTAATTATGATAATATTCTTTCTTTTAACTTTATTTTTTCAATTGTTCCCATTATTCGAAATTGTTTGGTACTCTTTCCTTTAATTTACTTTAAACTTAATTAAATTAATTTAAATAAAAAATTTTGACATAATTTTTACTTTACTCTCTTATTCTTCTCTCATCAACTTAACCTATAGTTTTCATCTATCTCTATATATTCTTCCACATTCTTTCCTTTGTAGTGAAACTTCTTGTAATCTTGACCAAATTTATTTCTCTAAAGTATTATTTTCCCACCATCCCCTTATTATGATACTCTCAATTTTTTCTCCCTTATATTTTCTCAATTGGGATTCTTATATTTAAAATTTATTAATTAATAATCATATCAAACTTCCCACACCCATTATTTATCTTTTTAAAAATCTATATATTTTAAATATACAAATTTTAAACCAAATCTATTTTTAATTCTCCTCTTGTATCTTTAGTTTTACACTTAATACAATATTCCGTATTTTTTTATTTATATTTATATTTTATTTTCATTTTTTACCGTTATAGGATATTTTATACCCTATTTTATCTATTAGTGGTTTTCTCATGGTTAATTATTATTATTTATTACTTCTTACCCCCTCTTTATTACATAAGTATATTATTTTAATTAAATTATATTAATTGAATTATTTAAACATATAAAAATCTAAATAAATTAATTATTTAATTCAATTGTATTAATTGAATTATTTGAATATATTAATAATTTAAATAAGTTAATTATTTAATTCAATTATATTATATTTAATTGTTTTCTTAATTTTTTTTTCTTTTTTTTTTTGCTAAATATTAATAATAATTACATCGATAGGTGTTTAGATATTATCTGAGATTTTGGACTTCCTTGAGTGGATCTACAAGATTATCTCAAGTGTAACAAGTGTACAATGGATATTTTTTATCAGCACTAGTGCAAAACAAATTGAAACCCTGTTTTGGCAGACCCATAACTTTGTCATCAAACACCCTTTTAGAGAATTGAGACCATGGTCAGATAGCCTCTTCAACAAGATATAACCTGATACTTTCAGATAATTTTTATCATTCACTTATGAGATATGGAGGGAATTTTCTTGAGGCCACTTAGACGAGTTTTCCAACACTTAGTCAATTTCCAGATTTTTACCAACATGCCATATTTTTACAGAATGATGTCAGATTGTAACAATGACTTCATGATAGCACTAGAACACTATATTATGTCTTCTCAACCTCATCACACATACCACATCATCATACATTCCATGTCATCACTTCCTTTGTTTACTCTTTTACCATTTACTAAGTTTGTCCTACTATCATGTCCTTTGTTATCCTTTGTCATTAATGAACTCCTTTGACATTAATGTCAATTGCCCTCAACAGTACTGTCTGCTCTTCTTAAACGAACTTAAACGTGCTACGATATATATATTGAATATTTGTGTCAAAATTGGAAATGAAGTCAATGGTGGAATCAAGTCAGAATAAATGGTGGTAAAATTATTTATGTAATAGAACTGATTGAAAAGTACTGCTTTAATGTTTGAATGTTTTATTTGGATTGGGGTAATGTTTCTTAATCCATCCCAAGAAAGGGTGGGGAGAATGTAATTTCAAGTCTATATTATATTTTTTTGACTAAACCACATCAATTGATATAGTTCCAAGTATAGGTTATAAGGTAATTGAATTGCATTGAAGGATATAAGTCAAAGTTTCTATTCAAAATGTGTGATTGAATCTATATTATATTTTAATGAATATGCTTGGAAAATTAGTTGTAAATATATTCATATTTGATTCAATATGAAAAGTTCAATTAATCATCTAGTTAGATTTGTGATGAATAATATAAAATATTTAAAAAAAAAAAATTACTTACCTTTTTGTAGAAGCAAGGTCCCTCCATTTGGTATCAGAGTCGGTCGAACCTTGACCGGACCAAGAAAACTAGTATGTTATCTTCTGCAAAATGTTCTACTATGTTTACTTGAGTTAATTATCGCAATTACAAATTATTAATTTTTTATGAAGAAAGATAATGAATTGTCCATCGGAAACAAGATATGGATCGTCGCGGACGAAGAGGGAGAGGGAGAGGCGGGCGAGGACGAATTGGACGTCCTCCACCCACGTCAACTCCTACAACCACCCCACCGCGGAAAGAAGAGAAGTAAACCATCCCTGCCGGAGAAGTGGTTTCCATGATGCGAAGATTTCAATGAATGTCAGAAGCCCTAGTTACAATAGTAGACCGCGAAAACGACAACTCGCAAGTAGCAGCCATGCCAAAAACACCACCGCCGGTCAACACACACCGGGAACTGGAAAATATCAGATTTCCAAAATTTTGGGGTTCCACTAAGGGGATTGACGCTGAGGCATGGTTGGAAAATATGGCCACGTGCTTCGCACTAAGGGATTATACATCAAACATGACGGTACACATGGCTGTTATGCAACTAAAAGGCTAAGCTCTCCTATGGTGGAAGACTTTACGATCTCAGCTAGGTTTGGAACCCGAAGAGATTTCTTGGGAATTGTTTGACGAGCACTTCTGTCAACATTATATTTTAGATGAGTTCATTGAATGAAAGTTAAATGAATTCAATTCCTTAAGACAAGGGCATCGAGCAGTGCAGGAATATGAAATTCGTTTCATGGAACTACTGAGGTATGCACCTCACGTTTCAAAAGAAAAGTTAAAGGTCAAAAAGTTCGTTTTGGGGATTAACCAAAATATTCGAGATAAGGTTTGCATCTTAATGCCCTCTACCTTGCATGACACAGTTCAAAAAGATCTCATAGAATAAGAAGAGCTTTTGAGAAAAGGACCACCCAACAATAACTTTGTCAGTGGTGATCGAAGCAGTCAACACTTCCTTGCACCCAAGCAACATTATGGACATAAGAATTTTGGAAAGGGATCTTATAGTGGAAGACCTTATAGATAATATAGAGCACCCTATCAAATGCCACCACCAAGAAATGATCATGCAAATCCTTTTGGGAAACCAGCATAGTTTGGACCATGACAGAACAATGCACCAATCGGTAGTATCACTAGAGGCCCAAAGGCAGGATGTTGGAAATGTGGAGGGCCACACTTCCAGAGCGAATGCCCTCGGCAGAACCAAGGGAACAGAAGAATTCAAGGGAAAAATCAAGGACCTCGACAAACCACTACGGCTGATCTAGGACGAGCAGACCGTATTCATGTGACTGTTAACAATCGCCAAGCCGAGCACCAATCTACAATCCTCGAGACCACTGGTAAGATAGACGGTAATGCATTCTCTTTACCAGTAGACCCTAGTGCCATTGAGAGTTTCATTTCATTTAAATCTTTAGAACGTAGTAAGATGATGGAAATTAGTCAAGAGGATTTTGATACTATCAAAATGGCCTCCGGAAGTATCCAAATAGTGGGTCTCAAATCATAAGATTGTGGAGTTGACTTAGGGGTATTATCTAATAAAGTATCATTTTACGCTATAGAGTTAGGCACTTATGACCTAATCCTAGGAATGGATTGGCTAGAGGCATATTTAGTAGTAATGGATTGCCGAAGTAAGGAGCTAACCTTTTACGACGACGAAGGTTACAAGAGAGAACTGACGAGAAAGAAAAGGAAAGTTTCTTTAAGGATGATTTTGGCCATGCAACTGAAGAAACTTATGAGGAAGGGATACCAACTTTATGCAGTAATATCTATGAACAAGGAAGGGGATAAAGTGGAAGTAATCAACCATCCTCTATTTTTAGAATATATGGATGTATTTTCAGAAGCACGATCTAGTCTACCGCTACAATGGGAAATAGATTTCACTATTGAACTAAAACCAAGGACAGAACCTATAGCAAGAACTCCTTACCGAATGTCAGTGTCAGAATTGAAAGAATTACAGATCCAACTACAATAGTTATTATATTTTGGGTTGATTAGACCTAGCGTATCTCCATGGGAAGCATCATTGATTTTTGTCAAGAAGAAAGATGGATCATGGTGTTTGTGCATTGATTACCGTCAACTAAATAAGGCAACTATAAGAAATCAATTCCCTCTACCTAGGATTGACGACCTTTTTGATCAAATGAAAGGTGCAATAGTGTTCTCGAAGATATATCTAAGATTGGGATATCACTAATTGAGAATTAAAGATGAAGATATTTCTACGACTGCCTTCAAGACAGATTTAGGAACTTCACGTTTGTAGTAGTACCTTTTGGATTGACAAATGAACCGAGCGTATTTATGAACTTAATGAATGGTGTATTTTGTCAATACCTGGACAAGTTTGTGCAAGTATTTATGGATGACATTTTGATATATTCTAGAACCCTGGAAGAACATGAGGAACACTTGAGAATAGTGTTGCAATGCTTAAGAGAGAACCATTTATACAGGAAGTTATCCAAGTGTTCGTTCTTTCCGAAAGAGATTCACTACCGTGGCCACATTATATCCGGTGAAGGGATTGTTGTAGATCTTGCAAAGATAGAAGCAATTTGGGAATGGTCAGAACCCACCAATGTACATGAGGTATGAAGTTTTATGGGAATTGCGTGGTATTATAGACGCTTTGTAGAAGGTTTCTCCAAAGTGGCAGGATCCATAACGGAGTTACAAAAGAAAAACTGACCCTTTATTTGGATGAAGAAATGTGAAAAGGATTTCACTAGACTTAAATAACTATTGACAACGACATTGATTTTAAGAGTTCCAGATATGGACCAAGATTTTCTAGTTTGTACGGATGCATCGAAGGATGGAATTGGGTGTGTATTGATGCAAGAAGGGAGAGTGATTGCTTACACATCTCGAAGGCTTCGGCCGCATGAAAATAACTATGCATCTCATGATATGGAAATGACCGTGGTAATTCATGCTTTAAGGTTATGGCGACACTACTTGGTCAGAAGGAAATTTGAATTAAAGACAAACCATTTTGGGTTACAACACATATTTACTCAAAGTGACTTAAATGCAAAACAGAGGAGATGGTCGGAGTTACTCAGCAAGTACATGATTTCGACATAACCTATGTGAAGGGAACCTTAAACAAAGTAGTGGATGCACTCAACCGAAGACCCAGGATATTCTCGATAATACCGATGAAAGCCAACCTAAGAGAAAATATACTAGCACTACAACAAGATGATACATGGTATAACGAAGTGAAACAATATTTGGAGAATGAGCAAATGGCAATACCCAAGTATGAGGGATACTCCTTGGACATGGAAGGATTACTGAGGTATAATAACCATATCTATGTACCAGAAAATGAAGAAATTTGAAATTTGATTTTGACAGAAGCTCATAGAGCGGTTTACAGAGCTCATCCCGGATTAAAGAAAATGTATGTGGATCTGAAACCTTTATTCTTTTGGAAAGGAATGAAGAGGGATGTGGTAAGCCTGGTAGAAAAATGCATGGAATGTCAAATGGTTAAGGCAGAACACCGACACCTTGCTGAATTGCTCCAACCCCATGCAATCCTTGAATCTAAGTGGGAAGTCATATCTATGGACTTTATAGTTGGTTTACCTCTTACCAACAGGAGACATGACACCATTTTTATAGTATTCGACACTCTTACCAAGAGTGCACACTTCTTACCAATCAAGAACACATATCAAGCTCTGGAAATTGCTAAGGTTTTCATAAATGAGGTGGTAATACTGCACGGAATACCGAAAAATATCATTTCAGATAGAGGTTCCCTATTTACTGGAAGATTTTGGACAAGCTTTCAAGAAGCTCTAGGAACTCAACTTAACTTCAGTATAGCCTATCACCAGAGACAGATGGACAAACTGAAAGGGTGAACCAAGTTTTGGAGGACATGTTAAGGATGTATGTGATGGATCAACAGAAAAGGTGGGAAGAATACCTCCCCTTGGTGGAATTTTCTTACAATAAAAGTTATCAAAGTTCTATTCAAATGGCACCTTTCGAATTTCTATATGGACGACCATGTAGAACACCCATAAGTTGGGATAGATTGGAAGATAGGGAATTTTTAGGCCCATAAGTGATAAAAGAAATGGAAGATCAGATGGTGATCATTCGTGCTTGACTAAAATAAGCACAAGATCGATAGAAGAGCTATGCGGATGCACATAGAACTGACTGAAGTAATGAGATTGGGGATAAGGTATTTCTGTGAATGATACTGCATAAGAGTTCGATAAAATTTGGCAAGGGAGCCAATTTTTCCCCTAGGTTTGTGGGACCCCTTAGTATTTTGGAACGGATAGCATCGGTTGCCTATCGTCTTGAGTTGCTATCATCGTTGAGTAGGATTCACAATGTATTTCATGTTTCTGTATTATGTCATTATATTTTTGATACTTCACATGTTATTGATCTGAGTAATGTGTAGATAACGGATGGCATGGCCGTGATGGACAAATCAATCCAGGTATTGGACCAGCGAACACAATAGCTTGGGCACTGTGTGATTGATCAAGTCAAAGTGCAGTGGGACACTTCCTAGCTCTGCGACTTGGGAGGACACAATTGTGATGCGTCGTATTTTTCTGTATTTTCTGAACTTTAGGACGAAGTTCTAAATAAGAAGGGGTGTATGTAATGCCCCTAGGCTGATTGTAGACTTTTAGGGCACTTGTCAAGTGACCCGACTGAATAAAAATTTAATAAAATGATCCTTTGAATATTTATGTTTGAATAATTGAGAAACACATGATGATGTGCATGATGACAAAATGATAAACGAAAACAATGAAATGAATGATACTTGTAGAGTTGGATACTTTACTTAAATTGATGAATGAATGTATACTCTCCTTAACGATTAGCTATTTTATGAAATATATGATGTGAATGAACAAATTGCGTGTGTTGCCTAATGATTAGCAAAGTTACGAAACATGATTATGATTATGGACTGATTTACATGATGTATATTGATGAGCTATCTTGAGCAGTACTACTGATGGGTACTTTGAGAATATGTGCTGCAACAGGTAATTATCATAACCAACTGACTCACAAAGGAAATAAATCGATCGTAGAGTACGAATAAATCACACATGGAAGAATGATGATGGTGTTGACTTCCTACAGAATCCACGCATGAGTTAAAAATCCCTTATCCGCTTACTTGGGGAAGCGTGAAGTTGTACGAAGTGGACCATGACGGAATTGGTCACGTACGAGGTTGAGGGGAACGCAGTAAGAATGGAATTACTCCTCAACGCTATTAGTCACCAATAGATTGTAGAAGGAAGATTGAAGGTAACGAATCCTAAATCACTACATGAAATTCCTGCAAATCATATGAAACGAATAAGCATGAATGAAAGTACCCAACGATGTGGTACCTAGATGGCTAAAAGAATTGATGGTCGAAAGGACCCGATGATGTGGTTCCTAGACCCAAAATGAAAACATATGATGAATATTTATGCATCAAACATATAAGGCTGCATTTAGGCTATTTGCACATGAAATGAATATTAGTAATTAAATAATGGAGAATAATTGTTTTAAGAGAAAATGGCAGACTAAACATTGTCACTTAGCCAACTCCACTTGCACCCACAAAAATAGAAACTTAGATTGGAGCATCAGGGAGAACAGACTTGAGTAAATCTAGGAATGTAGGTGCACTCTCATGAAAATTAGACACATGGCTAGGTGAGGTAATTATATTTAAATAATTAGAAAATTAGGAATTTTTGCATGAAGCGACATGTGTTGAAGGGAATTTTCCTATTTAAGGAAGGCAAGAGGAAAGGGAAGGACACCCTATGGCTGGATGGTTATCGTAATGTTAATGAGATATTGATTCGCTTCTATTTGGAGTTTGGAAGAGGATCTTGGTGAGGGGTAAACTCACTTTTGGATCCTCATTTTTTGTGTGTGAGCTATACGACCCCATTGCTCGGGGGTTCGGGAAGAAGAAGAGTATTCCTGGAATTGGAAGGGAGGTCAACCGAGTGGTCAGTTGGGCATTCGACATTCGAACATAGGATCGACGACAACCATTCGAGGTCTTCGTCAACGGATGGAGCAACGTTTCAACAGGTTTTATTTTGAAATCAAATGTTATTTACATCGCTCTATATTACTTTTGATATCTCTGCATATATATATTTGATTTCCAGGTTTAATTAAAAAATATCTGATCTCAATGATTGTAATATTTATTAATTACATTGCTTGGTATTACTTTATATATCTCTGCATATGTATATTGGATTTCCAGGTTTAATTAAAAGAGATCCGATCTCAATGATTGTAATATTTGCTAATTCGATTGCTCGGTATTACTTTAGATATCTCTGCATATATATATTTGATTTCCGGGTTTAATTAAAAGAGATCTGATCTCAATGATTGTAATATCTGTTAATTACATCGCTCTGTATTACTTTAGTTATCTATGCATATATATTTGATTTCCGGGATAAAATAAAAAGAGATACGATCTCTATGGTCATAATATTTGTTAAATTACATTGCTATGTGTTACTTTAGTTATCTCTGCATCTATATTTGATTTCCAGGTTTAAATAAAAAGAGATTTGATCTCTATGGTCATAATATTTGTTAAATTACATTTCTCTGTGTTACTTTCATTATCTCTACATTTATATTTTATTTCCCAGTTTAATAAAAATAGATCCGATCTCTATGGTCGTAATATTTGTTAAATTACATTGCTTTTTGTTACTTTAGTTATCTCTGCATTTATATTGGATTTCCAGGTTTAAATAAAAAGAGATCTGATCTCTATGGTCATAATATTGTTATTTACATCACTCTATATTACTTCAGTTATCTCTACACATATATTTGATTTCCAGGTTTCTTCCTTTTATTATGCATGAAGGAGTTTTATGGAAATGCCTGAATTTTCATGCCTTCCATATCTTTTTCAATTTGGTTGGTTTATATCTCACACGTCTGATCACCAAATGGAGAACTAAGACCAAGAATGGATGGAAAGATCACCAGAGATCATATTTATGCCATTGGATGATTTTACTGGAGCAAAGACAAGCTCTAGTGTGCTTTTCCAAATGGTCTTTCAGATTTCCTGGGTTTAACACTTAGACACATTTTATTTATTTTTAACATACAAGCATGCGTTTTCTGAATTTGGCAGGTTTATATCTCACACATGTGACCACCAGAGAGGAAACGAAAACCATGAATAGATAGACAGATCACCAAGGAACAGAATCATGCCATTATATTATTTTATTGACATAAAGACAACATTTGGTGGGCATTTCCCTAAGGCCACTTAGGTAGTTTTACTAGCACTGGTGCAAAACAGCCTGAAACCTTGTTTTTGGCAGACTTATAACTTTGTCACCAAACACCCTTTTAGAGAACTGAGACCATGGTCAGATAGCCTCTTCAACAAGATATAACCTGATACTTTCATATAATTTTTATCAGTCACTTAGTGAGATATGGTGGGCATTTTCCTGAGGCTACTTAGACTAGTTTTCCAACACTTAGTCAATTTCCAGATTTTCACCAACATGCCATATTTTTACAGAATGATGTCAGATTGTAACAATCAATTCATGATATAAATAGAAAACTATCTCATGTCTTCTCAACTTCATCACATATACCACATCATCATACATGCCATGCCATCACTTCCTTTGTTATTCCTTTGTTTACTCTTTTACCATTTACTGAGTTTGTCCTGCCATCATGTCCTTTGTTATCATTTTCCATTAATGAAATCCTTTGACATCAATGAAAATCACACTCAACAGTTCTTTCTTCTCTTCTTAAACGAACTTAAACGTTATCTACGATATATATATTGAATATTTGTGTAAAAAATGGAAATGAAGTCAATGGTGGAATCAAGTCAGAATAAATGGTGGTAAAATTATTTATGTAATAGAAATGAGGATTGAAAAGTACCGCTTTAATGTTTGAATGCTTTATTTGGATTCGGGGTAATGTTTCTTAATCCATCCCAAGAAAGGATGGGGAGAAGGTAGTTTCAAGTCTATATTATACCTTTTTCACTAAACCACATCAATTGATATAGTTCCAAGTATAGGTTATAAGGTAATTGAATTGCATTGAAGGATATAAGTCAAAGTTTATATTCAAAATGTATGATTGAATCTATATTATATTTTAATGAATATGCATGGAAAATTAGTTGTAAATATATTCATATTTGAATCAATATGAAAAGTTCAAGTAATCATCTAGTTAGATTTGCGATGAATAAGATAAAATATAAAAAAAAAATTACTTACCTTCTCGTAGAAGCAAGGTCCCTACATATTGATAATATTCAACTATGTAGTAGATCTTTAATATTGATTTTAAAGCATCTAAAAAAATATTTGTATAACTATTATGGAGTAATTTCATGGAGCACTGACCATACATTCAAGTGTATTCAAAGTATCAATGTGTTTGTCACATTGGAGCACCACGACCCAATTTTCACAAAAACCTCCCATAGAGTATTTTTAATCTTTTCATTAAAACATCTAAAAAATTACATTTATAAAACTATCGGTCACCTTGCAAAACAAACGCCATATAAACAAGGAAAAAACAACCTCCACAATAATCTCCAATAAAATATTCAACAAGACAACATGACATCTATGCCAATGATGCAAATGGCATACATGTAACTCATTCATCTGGCCAATGGGTTATAGGAATGCAAGTCTCCATAATACGACCATGGTCATTTTATTTCATCTTCCATCTCTTTGGCTCACCTCTCTTCACCTAGATTTCTGTTAGATGTATCCGAGCTGCCACCACCAAATGACTGTATTGGCATGATATATATTCATGCATAAAATATCTATAAATAATATAAGCACCTTGTTTTTTCACTCTCTCAAAAAATTGTCCCATTAGAACTAGGTCTCCAATTTGGTATGTGAACTCTCCATCTTGATAGGGTCGCACCAACCTACTTTTAATTTGTGTGCACCGCATCAAATAACATGTCACATTTTCTTGATTGTGGAGGGGTGAAATGAAAACGAATACATAACCTACAAGATGAATTACAAATATTATTTAAATTTCCTACGTGCATTTCTACAAGATTTGTATATGTGTAATATATTGTGAACTAATTAACTTAATGAAGTCTTGTACCTTCCCTAACCACATCAGAAACTCAATCATTATCTAGTGAGACCATTGCCTTGTCAGTGTGCATCTCTTGCCATGTTGGAATTGGATGTGTCCCCTTTGGATTAAGAGGGACATATTTCCATGGTTTCACATATACATCATTTTCACGAGTGATGAAGCCCGCATCCATTTGCATCTATGCAAAAATCGCAAAAATAAGCATACTTCCTTGTTTCAATGGAAAATATGTCACCCATGTCTTTACTCCGAACAGAATGTAATTCCCTCGTACCAGGTATGGTCTCACAATACCACATCATGAATCTATTCACAACACCAAGAGAAACATCCCAAAAGAACCTGTTTATGGAATTCAATTTGTCATATATAAATTCCCACTGAGCAGGTGTTCCTTTGAAAATGGTGATATTGAATGTTATTATCTCATTAATTGAGTTTGGAGTTTATACTCGAATCTTTATTTTTCCTCGCCACGGAAATTTATTATACACAAATGCATGAAGTATAATAGTTTATGATTTAGAAAATTAGGTGAGCATTGAAATTTTGACGCCAAGTAAGAAAAGAATAATGATTTGGGGATGGAACTAAAATATGTTTGGGATCATCAACATATACACACAAAGAATTGAATAGTATCTCGACATCGAAACCACATTTTAACTTTTAATATATGATCCACTCATTAAATAAATAACTAGGATTATGGAAAAGTTATCATTTTATACGTTATGGTAATAATAGGATGTATATTGTGAGTATTTGGTTTAAAGGGTTAAGCATTATCGGCTTAGAATATTATTAACATGTATCCTAGATCATACAATTAAATTAACTATGTGGCTTGGAAAAGAAAAATAAGGGGCTCTCCTTTAAAGATGGTCAATTTAAATATAAATTGGTTTTAGAAATGGAAGTTTGTATAGGGAATTTTAGATATATCCCCATTTTATTTAGGTAGAATTTAAGCATATGTATTTATGAATTGTAAAAAGGTTATATTAGGTTATATAATTAAAAAAGAAAAGAAAACTGGTATTGGAAAGTAAAAATATGTAATCTTGGTATGGAGTTGCATCATGTCTATATATTAAAGGAAATGTTAAATAAATCAAGGAGGATACATAATTTATTTGAAAATTATAGTTTACCAGTGTCTTGCATTGCAATTACTATAAAGAAAGTTGAAATAAATAGCTTATATCAATATATTTTTAATTTTTTAAAAATTTCGGATTTTTTGTTTACGTTTTTAGCTTAACTTTAAATTAAAAACCTTGCCTTTTATATAGGAGTCACTTTTGTACTCCCTATCAAGGTAGGAATTTGGAAAAAATTCCACCCATCAAAAATGACGGTCTTTATACAATATACAAACGTTTTTACAATTTCTTTGTTTTTTATGATGGGAAATATGAAATTTAGACTGTCAAAATCCAACCCTCCCTATTGTATCAAGACTATTATATCAACAATCCCGTTGACTTATTTTTGTGATCAAACATTAATAAAATTATCTTATATTATATGTGTTGAGAATGACTAAAAATAGTTTGAATTTGATATAATACTATTTCTTAAAACATTATTATTATTATTATTATAATTTCACTTTATTCTCATTTAAATATTAATGAAAACTAGTATCCAAAGTTGGCCAATAGGATTGCAAAAAGTATAAACATAAAATAGTATATAATAAAAAAAGGAATATTGAACCAAATACTAGGAAGCCTATAAAAACGAAATGGACAAGGGCCCGAAGGGCACCAAAGAAAAAGCCCTAAAGAATAAGTCGCTGTCACTGTTAATCTTCAACTATCTTAACTACCATGGTTTAAAATAAGTTGGTTATTAGATTTCTGCTGTCCACTGATTGGTTTATTTATCATCGGATTCTCTCTTCCATTTCAAACACCGCAGAGAACTAAAACATTACATAATTTATGCAAGTACACAAATTTAATCTGAATTTGAATGGTAAATTGATGATTTGCAATATTAAACTAATTTAAACTTTCATGCAATGAGAGAGCTATCCAGTTATTTAATGAGTGGATAAATTCCATTATTTTAACATATGTATGAAAAGGTTGTAATTGGAAATAAAATTCTTTCCTTTATATTATAGAAACGATAGTTTGCAAAGATGCATCATCCTTCTTCACATCTTTGCATATGAAATATGAGTCTCTTTATTTAAAAAACTACTACTCCTAACAAGAGAATTAAGGGCAGAAAACCACTTTGTAGTCCAAACCGCTTGGGCAAACGAAGGTGTTGGTCTGATCATCCTTTGCATAACTATAGGCTTGGAGGCACTCCGTCTTGAAAAACGTCGCGTAATTGCTCGGAGGGCAGTTATTAATGTAATCACCGCGGCAACAGTATTGATCGTTTGTAGGAAAAGATGCACAGGCGCTCTTGCAACCTTTGTCCACCTTCAAATCAGGCGGGCAATCGGCGTTTATATCTTTGCTATAGGCAACGGTGCTGCATGACACCGTGGTGGGAGCAACGAACGTCGGAAGATTAAAGCCATCGACGAGAGACATATCGTAGTAGTCCTGGTTCTGATTTCTGTTGAGCGTGTATTCGATCAATGTGGCGGGGATGGCACCGGAGGTCTGGCATTGCAGTTTCCCACCGCAGTCGCCAGTGGCGTAGCTGCCACTCCCTGACTGATCAAAAGTGCAACCGGTTCGCCCCCAAATCCTCCCAGCCTGCATACCGACAGGGACATTTAAAGTCTAGGACTGCCCCGTCTGAACCTCTTGGACCCCGTTTGGGTTTATACTCGCAACCTTGATGTCCCAAATGACATGTGCACTAATAAACTACTTCCGTTGAGCATTTGAGTCGGGTTGCACCATGACTCATTTGGTACCTCCGAAGTGCCCGTTTCACACATGCACATGCACCATCATGTTCACCCTTTCAATGCCCTGTTTCAAAAAAGCTCCAGGTGCGTCGGACTTGTATCTCTTTGTCAAGGAGACTGAACCAATAAAAAGAGTGTGACGATTTGAATTTCCCTGCTCACCCATATGACAAAATACAATGTTTAGTAAAGGATATGCCTATCTGCTTGAATGAATCATAAATCAACCCAAAGCAGTGTTGAACGAATAGTGTGTCATGCTCACGATCATCATTGACATAAAAATGGTACTCCTTGATCTCTTCGCGTGCCTGAGGAGTGCTATCCCTACCATCAATGCTTGCCTGAGCAAGTTTGTACAATACATGTACGTAGATAGACACCTGGTCGGAGTGATAGTACTCACTCTGTATCTCTCTCTGAGGAGAAAATGTGTAGTTCTCAACAAAGTCTACCACCGATAAGATTGTTCCCGGATCAAATACCTTGTTCCCGGATCAAATACCTCACGAGAATGTTTGAATTCTGAAGCTTTCCACATGCACCTATGGGAGTGATTTATGTATTTATAAATATGACTTTGAAACTTCTCCATGAAATCTGAAACATGAATCTCATCCTTGAGCAAGTCGATCCTCTTAGATGGCATGGATGAAGAAGATGATGGATTCATGGAGACATACTCGTACCTCTTCCACATAACTGTGATATCTGACAATACAGGGTGTGTTGGATCGATAGCAAATTTCCTATGGAACAATGTCAAATCACTGCATTCAGGGCATCTTCTCCCACCTACACAACTCTTTTTGAAAAACACTTGTTTAGAATTCATGTTGCATAGTATCATACAAATAAAATATCGCACTATGTGAGGGGCTAGTTCACCGTTCCAGTGCCTTTTGTAAAAAACCAAAAATCTGTCATAGTATAGTTGAAATTCAACGTGCCATCGATCGCAACAAGTTTCACAAATCTTATTCGGCCTAATATACCACGGTTTCAATTTGTTGAACATGCTAAATGATATCTGAACACCAGGATTGGTTTCTTAGAATTCCTTGTAAAGTGAAACTCCCGTCATCTCCATCACATGCTTACAGTGTTCCTGATAAATGCATCTAGACAAACATTGTCGCAAGACATGCTTTCGATATGGAATAGCACAAGAATGGCTATCCCAAAGCTCTATCACCTTCTCTCTAATTCCCTCTTCCATCCTGCCTCGATAGGGTTCCCTACAAATAAGATCCCAACAAGCAGCTTCATCATTTTCATTTATCCAGACCCTGAATTTAGTATATTTGAACAATTTTCTTTTTGAAACTTTGAGCAATGATGCCATTGTTGATACCATTCGATTTATTGAGGTGCTTTGTGCCATAACAGTCGTTGTAATTTCCCTACAAGTATCTCATATATCATTATTTCTTGATTTTCCAAACGAAGATAATGCAGTTCTTACTTTTTCTATTGCATTCTCACATGTCTTTTTTGTTTTAGCATCTTGAAAACCCAACAACTTTGTGGCACATTTAAATTTTGTGTGTTTTATCAACCCATGTAGGATTTGAGCTTGTGCCATCGCTGAATGTTGCTCAAAATAGGACTTAATTATGTTACTAACATGCTCTCCAACTGTCCGACTAGGGATCGGGTTCCTAAGCTCTTCCATGGATAAACAACTGCACAATCCTCTAGACAATTTCCACCCCTTCCAACCCCACTGCAGCTCCCTATTATACTTGAAATGTGATAGGGAAAAGTGTCATGTGATGGATGATCAGGATCATGAGGGGGCACAAGGTCATGTGATTCTTGATCATAATGATGTGATGGCTAACAATAATCTATCCCTACATAATCAAAATTCATGTGAAGGGAATTTCAATCAGAAATGCACTATGCAAGGAGGTTAATTTTAAAGTACCAAATTGAAGTGTTTTGAAATGCATTGGTACAATAATTGAAAATACTTTTAAAATAAGAAAATTTTTTGTAACTTGAATTCAAAATAATTAAATATGTACATTTAACTTGAAGTTGTAAATTTAGCTTGAGAATTGTTCTAAGTAAAATTTGAAAATCAAGTATTTATGTATTTAACTTGATAATTGTTAATAAGTTGATAGAACTTGTACATTTAACTTTAAAATTGCTAGTAACTTGAAATTTGTTACATGGAAATTAACAAATTGAAAATTGCTAGTGACTTGAGACTTGGAGCTCACATGAGGCCATGCAAATCATTTTTTGTAATTCCTTATCATGGTAAGTTATAAGGAAAGAAATATAACTTATCCCTATATTCATGCATAGAAAAAGTTGGTACAAGTATTGAAAATACATTAAAAACAAGAAAATTGTTTAACTTAAATTCAAAGTAACTAAATATATATGTAACTTGAAATTGTACATTTAGCTTGAGAATTGTTAATAAGGTTTGGAAATCAAGTATGTATTTAAATCATAGTAACAAAATACGGTCGTATTGGCAGTTGTTCTATGGATATTCGAACCAGGTTAAAAATACGGCGAACATTCGAGATGATACTCGTTAGGTACGGTCAACTATTTATTTACCCAATTTTGAACGAACTGAATTGGAATCGAATTCAATTCATATTGATACAATAAAATATAAAACTCCAAAGCATGGCCGATTAATAAAAATACGTTATTACTATTACATGTAGTTTTCTTATTTAAGTTTTATTTTATTACATTTAGTTTTTTTATTCAAGTTTTATTTTATATCATTGTTATTTTAATTTTACATTTTAGCATTTATTATTTATCAAAAAATAAATTTATGTAGTTTTTTGTTTTCATTTAAGTCATTTTATATAAAAATAGATTTGTGTAGTTTTATGTTTTATTTTTAAAGTTTTCAATGAAAAATTAATGAGATGTTAAAATTTAGAATGATTATGTATAATTTTATTTTATTTTTAAATTAAAATTGCATGTTTTTTGTATTTATAAGATGTCTACTCCGGTATTTTAGTCGTACTTGATTTGTTTATTGCTTATTTTTTCCATATTGCATCTGAATCATTTTTGAATCCGTACGGATCTTGCTACTATGATTTAAATTGATAATTATTAATAACTTGATAGTTGTACATTGAACTTTAAAATTGCTAGTATCTTGAAATTTGATGTGGAAATTAACAAATTGAAAATTGCTTGTGAATTGAATTTTCCAACTAATACACAATTATCCATTTAACTTGAAAATTATCCATTTAATTTGCCGACTTACTATAAGAAAAAAATGTTTAACTTATCCCTACATTCATGCATAGAAAAAATTGGTACATGAATTGAAAATACATTAAAAACAACATAATTGAATTTTCCAACAAACTACATAATTATCAGAATATTCATTTTATTTGTGGTCATTGAATTTTACATCTATTACATAACTATCAAAATATTCATTTCATTTGTTTTCAAATTGAATTTTCTAACTAATACATTTAACTATCACAATGTTCATTTCAAATAAGATGAGGGTAAGTTAAAATTAGACATTAATAGTTATTTCAATCAACAAATGTTGAGACTTGGAGCCGGGGCTATAGAAATATTTTTTTAAGAAATAACAAAACAAGAATTGAAATTACATTTAACTTGAAATTCTTAGTAACTTGGAAAATTGAAAATAGTTAGAAATGTACATTTTTAACTTGAAAATAGGGTCCAAGTATACATTTAATTTGAAAAATTGTTCCCATAACATTCAAAATGTTAGTCACTTGAAAATTATTCATTTAACATGAAAACTGTTACAAATTTTGAGATATAAATAACAAAGTTATGCAATAAATAAGAATCTCATCACAAACAAATAGTAAATAAATTAGATTATGAAATAATTTTTATTTTTTTAAATTGTTACCAATTTTGTAGTCTAAATAACAAATTGTTAAAAATCTTATTACAAACAAAATATAGTAAGGCTAAAATGAAAAAAAATAGTTAGTATATAACAAATTATTAGAGAAAGATAAAATAAGAAATTCAAATTAGGTAGCATGTAATTCAAAAATTTACCTTGGTTGTCCTTCATTGGAATTTTTTGCACCAAAGGTTCATCTTCTTCTTCTTTCAACCTTGCTCTCTGTTGTCTCATTCTTTCTCTATTTGTATCACTCTCTTCATTGTTGTTTTGTTGACGAGCATGCTTCCTTTGTCGTTTTATTTTACTCCACATGAAACTACAATGAAAACAAACAAATATTTCCTCAAATTGTTATAACAAATAACAATATGTTAATATGAAATTTTGAATTAGGACTACAAAGAACTTCTTACATGTCTAATGAACTCTAATTGAACAACATCAAATTCACATAGCTCTAATTGAAAGTAAGCTAACAATAATTTTAATAAGTGTTGTTGGGAAATTGTTTAGTGATTATATAGAGGTTGCCTATTGTTTTTGCGTGGGAATGGTGGTTGGAAACATTAATTGTCCAAATACTTTCTCGGGTTCCTTTTTATGTTTTTTTTTACACAGACAAATCCTCGATCGAGGTTTTTTTTTACAAAACCTCGATCGAGGTCTATGTAAAACCCTCGATCGAGATATTTTAAAAACCTCGATAGAGCAAATACCTCAATCGAGGGCCTAAAAAACAAGCCGAAAGTCCTTTTCACTGCAGAAAGAAAATTATGTTTGCCTTTCAGAGGCTTAAACTATGTCATTAAATGAACATTATTGGGCGAACTTGATACCATTGGATTCGTTAATGAATACTCTATCCATATACATATAATTTATGAATTTTTATCTTCGTATGCCATTTGTTTTTAAATTTCTGCTAAAGCTTACCCTAAAAAACCTTGTCGACAACTTCGAATGAGCTCAAAGATAAATCAACAAAATTCAAAATACACATCCAAAAAATTTTAAAAAATATATAAGCGCTACATCAGTACATCCTTTTCAAAATGGTATTTTTAGTTTTGCAAATTATGTAAACAATCAAAATATTTGGTGCACACACACACATGTGTGCAAAATGTGACTAAAATATTCACAGTTCAGTTTCAAAAAATAATAATAAATATAATTTTCGAGAAAAATCAAAAGAAAAATATGTACGTACTAGTGCATTTGTCTAGGTCATGTTCGTGCATATGTCATTTTTTTAAATTATTACTTTAAAATTAAATTATTTTGCACACACACAAGCCACTTGTTAATTTCTCTTCAAATTTGTAAGGACACACATTTCATTAAATGAAAATTTGACACGATAAATGACATTGGTATATTTTTTAAAAACTATCATTGGAAAGCCAATATAATTCTCTACATTTTGTTTTTTAACCGCATGTCAAAATTCATATGGCAAATATGAGTTTCAAGGGCTTCAATTTAATATATGGGTAAAATTTCCATTTTTTCATCGCCATATTTGTCGAAAGAGAGTTACCCATCTTCATGGAATAACCCACTTGCATGGCCTATCATACATTTGCTGGATATGCTTAAGTTCAACATCTTTTGCAGATCTAGATTCATATTCAAGAGTATCTGAATCTATTACTTCTGCATACATCAGGCCTTGGTGTCTAGGATTTCCTCTCCCGAGATGGCCTTTGAAGTTATCATCTATTGGCTCGGATTTAGGGAACATCATTTCTCTATTTGTCCATGTTCTTTCTCCCCTTTTCTTCCAGTGATAATCTTGGGATTTTTTATGACATTATGGAGCAATATGGCCTTCTTTTCCACAGTAGAAGCATCTGATTTTCCTTTTTTCTGCTTATTTCCTATATTTTGCTTCTTTCTTCTCATGAGCTCGATCCTTTTGTTTGCAGTAAGCCTCTTCTATTTGTCAGTACATATTGTTTAGTTTTCTTTTGGACCTTCTTTGAAATGGCGTTCGTTGAATATTTTTGTGGTTCTATTCCGAACATTCGGCAAAATTCCCTTCCCCCATGAAAAGAAGAGTTGTGGGTAAGATCATTTTCAATTTGTTTAGCTTCACAATACGGAAGAAATATTTTTTCAGCAATAGCACGGAATTGAACCCAGGTATGGCGGGTGAGGTCCTCCTAGAAATTTTCTCAGAGATGTTCACGGAATCCTGAGGGAAGATCTACAAAATATTTTTCCTTAAATACCTTTTCTTCATTTCTATCAAATTTAATTTGATAGATGCGACGGATCCATTGCTTGTGGTACCAATGGAATTGGGTAACGTATTTTATTCGCAACTGCAATAAGATCTGGTTGTGTTTTTCAACAATGGTTGGTGCCATAGCCACATAATTCTGCAATGATTTATGGGCGGGCACACGAAGATGGTCCCCATTTTCGTTGCAATGTGGGGGGCGCTAGTGGAAAAAAATGGTGCGTACGCACCTAAGGAAGCGTGCACGTGCCGCTAGGTTCGGTACCGAACCGAGGCACGTGCGCGCAATATTGGCGCGCACGCGCCTCTATTAAAAAAAAAAGTGCCCAATTTCCGCATTGTTCAATTGGCCGGCCGAGCGCGACTTGCACCTCCGCATATGCATGACTTGAAGCACCAAAGTTGCCCAAATCAACGTCAAAACCACCCCACAACACCCACTAACTCATCAACAGTGCGATTGATAGGTAAATATCAAGTTTCGTTTTCATTTTATTCATTCTTTGTATCAATTTTTTGATTTTTTTTGTTTATTTAATTGTAAATAATTCTCAAATTTTGAAAACAATGAACAAATTTTCTATTGCAGATTGTAAATTGAGAGAATGAGTGAACAAGATGTTAACCCCGAGTTCGGTGGAACACAAGAAAACCCAAACCTTGGACCCAATTCCGAAGAAAACCGTGAACACAATCCAAATGTCGAACAAAACCAAAACCCACAACCTAATTTTGAACAAGATGACATCTCTTGCCACATCAATCGAGAACTCAATCGACTCCCTCATACATGCACACCAGCAATTGACAGACATGACTCAATTTAGAGCTAGGATGCGGGAGTACTACTCCACGAGCATCTCCAAGGAAGCAATAAAAGATTTGAACATTTCAAAAGCCCAATTATATAGTATGTTCACCGAGCTGAAAACAGGCCAACCACCGAACATTAGAAAGCCACGTGTCTGCATGGATTGGTGTCATTACCAACCGTGGAGAGACAATTGGATGTAGAGGTGGTTCATGGTGTACGATAAACCTCCCTGCAATAATAGGGAGGTTCCACAGCACTTGTCACATACCCCAATTTTGCAAAAATAATGTAATTATTTTATTATATTCCTGAGACATTATGTTAAATTTAATGCTAAGTAGGAATTGATGACTCAGCAAAGTCACCAGAAGTGGAATGTAATTCTGAATATTTTATTATTAATAAATAAATTATGGAGACAACAGCATGGGAGAGCTGTTAAAAGAGGTTACTGGTCTAACTGGTGGAGGGAACTAGGTGGAAAGGCAAAAGACAAGTGGCAGCATCCTCAAACACTTCCTAAGTTGCAGGTGGCAACTTCCCTATATTTTGGGGTCATGATTCCCCAAGAAAGTGGAATCTGAGCAGGTGGCTCATTAATGACAGTTAACCCAACTAAGACCTAGGCAATCTTTTAAATAGTACTCAATGAACTGAGCTGGGGGTTCAACATTGTTCTGGAGGGAGAATACATTCAGGTGAATGCTATTCAGGAGTCCCATTGAGGAAGAGGGAAAATACAGTAAGGGAGTGTTTGATATGGGATGTTGCAGTAACTTGGTTCCTGTTTAGCTGCTTTGGCTGAGTGAATTAATCTGCTGCACCTAGTTCCAGCCAGGAAGACCAGAGCAAGCTCGGGGGTCCTGAGAAGTGCTGTTTGGGCACTCTCCAGGAGTTGGTAGGGAGGAACAGCCTCCCATTGCTGTTGTTGTCCACTGTTCGAAACAGGTTCTGCTACTTACTCCTGTTTGTTTATTAGGTATAAATGAATGCATGTTATGTTTAACTTCATTATGTCTGAGTATTAATTAATTCAGTAGGAAATTTATAATTCCTGAATATCAGTAGTAGATTTAATAGTAGTTACCGTGTTAAGATTTCCCTCATATCATTATTATTTTATGGATAAAATATTTTACAATGCATAATAAACAGTAGTAGTACTGTAAGTCATAGCAATTGTTGTAAGTGTTAAATTTGGTTTATTTATAATAACACAGAAATAAATACGTAGGGTTTAAGGGTACAAGTTATTCTATCTCTGGTATTTTTTTTAATTCTTTAAACAATCATAGGAACTGTTTTAAACATAGCCATTTTTAAATCACAGTAATTATACTATTTATTAATGCCTTTCAGTTTAGTTACAAAGAATGCTAGAAAACAACTTCTACAATGATTAACTATCAAACCAAACAATGGTACCGAAAACCTAGAAGAAGATCGACTCAGGTATTAGTTTACAGTTAACAAAATTATATGGTTTAAACACAGGTGAGATAACAGAAACTTGATTTGCTCAACATCGAGTTTATTTGTATGAATAGAGTCATAAATCAAACCACAGAACCGTCTCTTTTACCTTTAGCTTATCTAACGAGCTCAAATAGTTGTGCATTATCTTTTTCTTCTTTTATTTTTAAATCTTAAATAGCAGCAGAGTTGAATTCGTAACCACAGGGGAAGCAACTAAATCAAATCTTGACTGTGAAGTTCGACTACCATTCCCTAGGATTCACAAATCCTACAGTATTATTAATATTAAAACCCTAACCAAACACGATAAGCCCAAACAATCGGACAGAATCCGAAACTGTAGCCTTTTTAACAATTTAAAACCCTATTATTTTAGTTTTTACTACTTAAATAAATGCTAGGGTTTAAGACTGGGTTCCCATCTACGGCCGCATTTTAATTCTATTCAAAACAGTATGTAAATACAGAAAATCACAACGCACGCCACACTTATTTATATAGAATGACTGTAACAAGTCGTATTTACAAAGCCTACATTACACATTAAAAGAAACACTAACTAGTTCGAGGCTGAGCTTATACAAAGTAGCATTTTAATCCTAATAAGTCATAAGCTTTATAACAGAACAATATTTATCTCACCATCGAGCTCTAATCCCTTAAGTCGTAACTATCATATAAATGCACAGTACAGACAGAGTCCTATCCTGTTAATACACAAATTATATACACAAAAATTCTACTGTCGTATCAGTTTGAACCTCCCATCGTTCCCAACCTTACAGGTGCCCAAACCTTGAAAACTCATTACCACAACTTTTACATACAGTTATAGCCTGTTTCTTATAGAAGCATCCTACGTAAACTTAAAAACTTGAAACCATACACCATACATCGACATCATCTTACTGAATGGTTATAACAAGCCATTTTCTTTACAAGTTAAAAATTATACAGGATAAACGCATAAGCAAAACCTTTGACATTACATTATCCAACCTACAGCCGAGTTCTCAAATCCTTTTAAAAACAAAGATTTAGTTATTATAATATAGGGCATTGAATTCAGAGAACAACGCAGACATAGAACAGATTTACATACAATACACCAGCTACATTAAGGTAATATCCAAAAAAAAAAAATACCGGGTAATAAAACCCCAAACAAAGTACAGGTATAGTATCAAAACCTTGAGGCCGTAACCTCGTCATTCTAAGCAGGCTCATAGCCTTTCTTATACATTACTAAACCCTAAACAACTCTAGTAACAAGATTAAATTACAAATGACCGTAGTCAGTCTCAAAGACCAAATAGCATAGCGCTAGCCACAAGGATGGCCCTTCTTATCAAACCATACAAACATCCAACAAGGAGGAACGCCATGGTAAAAGACCAGGCTTACCTGGTTATGCAACCCACGGCCATAGCATGAAGTCACCCACTGTGAATGGAGTCCGAGCCTGCACAAAACAAAAACCTTATCAACAAAAAAAAAATCATTTATATTTAACTGTCGAGTCTTAAAATAACTTATCGTATTCAGAAATCAAGGATGAAACCCTTAGCTTACCAAGTTTTTGAAGGAAGTTATGCTCAGTAAGTAGGCTGATAGCCGTGAGCAGTTGTAGGGTGAACCCTCTCGTTTTCACCGGCACGAACCAGCAAGCCACGCGGTGAGAGGGGTTCTACAATCAACAAACAAAAATACAAACCCTAGAATGTTGACCAGTTACAACTGCTAAACAACGAACACGAATGACTCTCAGACTAAGCTAGGGACATTACGAAGGATGAGGCAGCAAGCAAGCTGTTAAACACTGCAATAATGGCAACCAGACCCGTAAGTGAACTCCAAGGATAAAACCTAGGCACTATAAGACTTCCATAGTGGTCAACAGTTAGTGATAAATACTTGCAGACAATAACATTAAGCAAAGGAACGGCAATAGTCTGAGAACTGTAACAACGACGCCACTACTTAGCATAGACCTGGAGAGGTTGCAGAGAAGGACCTGAGCCCGAAGGCGAAGAAAATGATGAGGTAGGGTTTGATCCAGTGTTTTAAATCACCCCACACTTGGTCCTCATTGAAACACGTAGCAGTTTAATAATTCAGAGCCGTGGGTCGAGGTTCTATAGTCCCACGAGGACTCCCAATAATTGTTAATCAATTAAACATCATCATAAGATTATCCATTTACGATATTATTTCATAGTGCAAACTTGCCAAAATACCATATTCATCCATGCTGTCGATTATTGTTTTGGACTAACCATATTACTCGAATCAAAAATTTGTACAAACATCGCAATGGATGATATTTTTCATCATTGATGCTAAATAAGAACTCCTTTTAAATATATAGAGAATAAGTGGTGTATGAATTTTTACAATGGCTAGTCCTTATATTATTCGTATAACAATAAAAAAACCCTTGGATGAAGTCTTCAATACCTAGTATTATATTTTCAACAAACTCTTGCTTAAACAATAGCAATCGAGAATAAGATTGGACGTTGGTATCTACATAGAACATTTGTTAAATTTTTATAAAATCTCCAAGGTAGAAGCTATCAAGTAAATCATTACTAGATTGCAAATTGATCACCAATATTTATAGCCATCTTGATGTGACAGAATAAAAGATACAATATCTCTATCATTACTCTAAGTTACTGAAGTGAGGTAGAGCATAAATAACTGACATTTTATGTTGAGATAGTATTGCAGGGATGGGTAAAAACTTGTTACTGATTCATGATGGAACTTTAACTGGCAGATAGCAAACTATACGACTTATTGTTATTTGCTTAAGAAAGACTAGACCTGTGTTATCTTTAATACACAACATGTTTAATAAAGTATGATCATGAAAAACAAGTGCAGTTTTCAATTAAAAACAACTACTTAAATCGTAAACAATAGAAGGCAGGTATCGACAAGACATAGTGATATCTTTAACTCCCAAGCTGAGCAATTTAAAGTATAAGACAAACTTATTCTAAATTCTGAACTGAGCATGAATCAAAAGTATTCTACCTTAAGGAGCTTGATAAACCTGGTTAGCATCTTTAGACCTATTCTTTGAATGAGTTGGTAAAGATAAATTGACTTATGATGCCCGACATTACCTGTGTATCTGTAAGCGAAGAAAGAAATTGGTGCATTAGCTCGAAAGCTAAGTAAGCCAGTCCATCATAGCATTTTCCCCCTTGCGGTTGAAAAACAGAAAAACAATCAGCAACAATTAAGAAATTCATAATAATATTTAAGTACAACAAAGACCATTCATACATCCGTACAATCACATAAGTTAAACAGATAGCTAAATGACGACATTTAATACAATTATTGCTATCTTAAAATTTTAAATTTTTCTGAAAATTTCGGGTTTTGACAACACTTCCTTCGCCAACTGTGGGTTGAGTTTTGCCTCGGTTTACATGTCAACTATTTTGACATAACCAAATTCCAGGGTGTTGGGCGTGGCTCTACCCAAGATCAACCTGCTGCCAAGAGGAACCCACTGACAGGGCCACCACCTCCGAGGCATGACTCCAACCCCTCTCCCTAGCCACCTCAGTTGCCCCATAAGCTTGATCAGATCGAGGTGGCAATGAGGAATGTTGCACGTGGTCTCCTCAGACACACCTCCTTTGTAGCAACGACTACAGTGGAGAGGTCGGGTGACCTTGATAGAGATCCAGGTGCAGGGCCTTGACGACAGGGCCAGGATAGAACCACGACCGATGGTAGCCATGTTGGGAATTCCAATTCAATGAGGACAATGCCACATCTTTGTCCCCATTTCGGGCACACTTGCCCTGGCCCGATCAAGGGTTGTTATATGGATCAGGTTAGCAATTTTTTTAATGTGTTTTCAATCATCACTTTATAACTTGTAAAGTATTTTGAAAGTATTTTTGTTTGACTTAAACTATTATTTCAATGTACAGTTATTCAGAGCTGATACACCAAGATGGGAGAACCTAGAATCTCCCAACCTGGATGCAGCAATGGCAGCTGTAAATGAAATTGTGGCACCCCACACGGAGGTATTTTCAGTACCTGACACAATTTTGTTATTACTTATGTCATTTATATTACTCAAGTATTTATATTTATGGCATACACGTTCATAGTTCGTACAATGTTTTTGAATATCTTGATTTCCTAGATAATGACTTTTTTAACATGTTCATAACATGCATGCATTTTGTTGTCCATAGGTGTTTCGTGACTACGGTGATCAACCACCCCCGCTAGGGACTAGCACATCACCATATACATAGGTACAATGTGTAGTTATAAGCATGCTTTTAATTTGATTTGTTACGACTTATTAAGGTTTAATTTATTGTTTGTTTACTAAATTGTGATATTACAAATGTATATGTAGGTTCCACCAGCAGCTGTGTCTCTGCATTTTAGTCCTGTGTATCCACCCTCTCCCATGAGTCCCCCCCCTCGCTTTCATCTATACCCCTCCCTACGTCCACCCCCTCCCTTCCGTCCATCCCCCGCTCTCCGACCATACTCCCCCCTCCATCCATCCTCCCCCACTCGCCCACCCCCCTACGTCCATACATACCCCCCAATTTACCCATGCCCCCATGTCTATCCATCCTCCCCCATTCGTCCACGCCCCCCCTTCCTTCCACCTTCCCCTCTTCGTCCACAACCTCCCATTTGTCCATCCTCCTCCCTCCATGCAGGACTGCCCTCCCATGCACCATCCCTCAACACCGTCCGTAGCCCTTTCCGTTCGATACCCTCTATTCTACAGCCAGCAGGGGTTCATAGTCCACATGGTCCTCCTCCACCCCATACCACCATGTCTTCTCCCACCATATCATCCCCACTTCCCGCCACTATTGTGGCATCTACTCTTCCTATATCCTCATCAGTATCTCCAGTGGTTGCACCTGTAGTGGCTTCCACTACATCTGCGCCCCCCCCATCACTGCATCGGAGTTGGTTGTCTGACCATCTGCTCCACCTGCTAGCCCAGAAGGCCAGCCACGTCCATCACCGGAGGTGTTCACGGTGAGAGTCAAGTTAATTTATGAAAATATTTTGATGCATTAAAAAAAATTAATTTAAGCAATTATGAATTTTCAATGAAATGATTGTTTTAAATGTTGTAGGCTGGAATTGCTGAGAGGCTCCGCAGATCCAGGACACCTACCCAACATTTCCCACTCATGTCAGAGGTGATTTATTTAAGATTCGAATTCTACATTTGTTTTATAAATGTGGTAAATGTTGCAAATGCTTGAAAATGACGGTATCTTATATCATTTGTTCCAGATTCCGGAGAGACGGTCTACTCCTAGACGGACCAAGACCCGAGGCACCAGTAGCTCGAAGAGTAGGAAGATCGACTTTGGATCTACACCTGGGAGTGACGGCGGTGGTCACAATGCTTGACACACCACGTGTTATGTACATTAGCCATGATGTGGCACTTTTGTGCACCAGTTTTGATGTACTTTGTATCTACGGCACGAGTTGCCATGTATTTTGTATCTACGACATGAGTTGTCACATTTTGTGTAGGGCACGAGTTGCCATTGTACGTACATTGGGAACCATTTTCCACTATTCGCCAGAAATTGTATATGTTTGGATGAGTTTTGTAGCCTCGATGTACATGGATTTTCAGTTATGTGATTTATATATCTCGTTGTCTAATGTTGTGTGTATCATGATGTGATGTTGTGTAAATTTGGGTTTTACCTAGATCTTAGAAGAGAAGTTGGATATCATAGTTCAGCTTGTTTTATCTTTCCACATGTAAAAGCTTCTAACGATATCTATGTTAAGAGAACATTGTAAACATAGGCTAACTCAAACAAAATCATGTGTGAGAATTAATCTAAAAACAAACGGAATAAATGGATGGACAAATCACACCTCATGGCACATAAGATATATATTGGGAACTTGAGTACTCGGAAAAGAACACTTAAAAATAGAAAATGTCCATTGTCGTCAAAAGGTTAAAATGAGATCCAACATGATTTTTAATAGCTCTACATAATGAGATCCAAAAAGGCCATACTCTACATAATGAAATGTCGTCACTAGTATTTATTTTGACCATTTTGTCCACTTAAGATCATGCAACAAATTAATAACCAAGTTATGGAATCATTTCTTAATCAATTGTCACCATACAAATAGGACAACCTTGAGCACGATGTATAGCTAGCTCATTAATTCTCACTCACAAATATAGCCACCTTTGATTTGATGACCATCACATCCACTACCATTTACAATTAGGACTTCCTTAATTTATAATTATGTGATAGCGATCTAATTTTATGTATGCATATATGTGTATAGTGGTTTGGATTCAAATGTATGCAGATGAATATATATGTACAATGAAAATGATTTAATCTTTACATGTATTATAATTTAGGGCTAGATCTTAGGATACATAATAGGGTTTCTTTGTGATTAGAATACAAACTAGGGTTTATGCTACCAACTAGGGTTTTTTAGGCTAGGCTCTCGTGTTTCTAGGCTAGGATCCAAGCTCCAGGGTCACCATATTAATGTTTAATTCCACTATCATGTCATCATTCTCACCAATACCATGCCCACTACTACAATCACCATCAAGCCTCTCAATCCCACTTTGAACATTTCCCATACTTCCAAGTTGAAATTGATAGGTCTTGTTGCTAAAATCTTTTCACTTATCTATTCACATAGACAAATCCACTCCTGTGAGATTTGTTGTAGCTTGGTACGTGCAAGTTCACATGCAATAATACTTAAGAGATCATTTTACCCCATGATCCATGGAAGATTCATTGGAGTCATATTAACCTCATTGTCATCACCCCAACCATGGTCAAGACACCAAGATCCATCCTTAGTAGACAAAACCTCATGTTGGCACCCATACCACACTCAAAGATCAAAAATTCTTTGAAAGGGCCTGTTTGGGGGTTGAGGGAATCTTGATTTTTTATAATCACGCATGAGAGGTTCTTAGAGTCAAATACATTGGATATAAATAAATTCCCCAATGCCTTCATCATCTCCATCATCATCTTCATCACCATCGCCATCATCATCAATGCCTTCATCATCATCACCATCTTCATCATCATCACCATGACCATGACCATCAACCTCACCACCATCACCATCATCATCAACATCACCATCTTCATCATCATCACCATCTTCGTCACCATCACCATCTCCATCTTTTACATGCGAGACAGAACCATCACCATCTTCATCATCACCATCACCATCACCATCAACCTCACCACCATCACCATCATCATCAATGTCACCATCTTCATCATCATCACCATCTTCATCACCATCACCATCTCCATCTTTTGGATGCAAGACAGAACCATCACCATCTTCATCATCACCATCACCATCACCATCACCATCACCATCAACTTCACCACCATCACCATCATCATCAACGTCACCATCTTCATCATCATCACCATCTTCATCACCATCACCATCTCCATCTTTTGGATGCGAGATGGAGCCATCACCATCTTCATCATCATCATCACCATCACCATCAACCTCACCACCATCACCATCATCATCAACGTCACCATCTTCATCATCATCATTGACCTTGTCATCATCACCATCTCCATCTTTTGGATGCGAGACAGAACCATCACCATCTTCATCTGTTAGGAACCTATGTCAACCCTTCTCTTTACTATGTTAGTATATTGTTGTTGGACGCATATGCTTTGTAAGTCGTCCCGTAGTATTTGTTGATCCGTAGTTTATATTAGCCCATAGTATTGACCTAGAGTATTGGACGCATACGCTTTATAAGTCGTCCTGTAGTATTATATGTCTCATGGTTTTGACTCATAGTATTGGGCATAGACTTAGTATATAAGTGTGTGTTGAGGTCATTGAAGGCACCGTGAAGTTAATTGTATTGAGCGTTCTCAAAGGAGGTTACCCCCTCGAAGTGGCCCGGTGATCAATATAAAAGTGATTTTGTTCCGTTATTTCTGATATCTTGTGTATTTGCATTAATTAATTATTGCAGGTTCATCACATCTGGTATCAGAGCACTTTCCTTGGCACAAGTGGGAATTTTTTTTTCTTTTTTTGGGCGACGACTTTCAGATCAATTTCTGAAACTTTCTGCACAAAATCGAAGAAACCGATTGCATATCTGAATTCTTCTTTCAAAAATACGCAGTTTCAAAAAAACAATCATCTCATTTGGAGTTCTAAAAGTGGAGATATCGCGGATTTAAAATCAGCAATTTTTCAGAATTTCGGTGATGGCCGCGGAAATTGCGGCGAGAAAATCTTTTGACCAAGTGCCCAGATTTCTATTCCGCTTCCATGGGTAGAAGCATGAGTGGTTGTTCCAGTTCCTGAAACATGCTATAATAGAAATTCTGAGCAATATAGATTCGGTTTTTGAACATTGGGTGGAATTTCTGCCCAAATTTTTTCTGTTGCAGGTTCGGATTTGGGAATAATCCCTATCCACTTAACTGTGGGAAGTACTTGGGCATAAGCCCTAAAACTCATTGTGAGGAGTACCACAGGAACCCCGAAGTAGCTGGCCCATTGAGAGGAACCTGCCAGCGAAAAGGGCAACGACCCCTACCTGATTGACTAGTTCCCACCCGTGAGGTAAACCAAGAGCTGTCGTTTGTGGCAAAGCGGTTATCAGTTTTACCTGAGCCGTGGAGTGAGGGGTACTGCCCCAATACGCAAGCCGTCAGACAACATTGGTGGCTGAGTGAAAACCCTGAACTGTTAGGAAGTTGCACATACCTTGGGGTCCATATCTACTTTCAGCTGAACTATTGTCGATCACTGCTGCGCCGTTTCAGATCCATTTTGCAAGCCGTTCCAGACCCAGCTGTTCGGCATTGTTCCAGATTGCTTCTGAGCCGTAGCCGCTCCAGTCTGTTAAAAAAAAAATCAGTTTTTCCTCCATATCTCCCTTGTTTTACCTCTAAATTTTCAGGGAACCCCTGTCATTCCATTCTGCATATTTCATTCCTAAGGACCCTATCCTCAATTCCCCTTCCTACAGCCCGAAATCTCACATTTGCCTATTTTTAGGGTTTGCCATAACTTCCTCAGATTTCACCCAATCACCTTCAAATTTTACCACAAAGTTCCTTTCTAAATTCTGCTTCTTTGTTCCCCTCTGCCAAATTTTCCCATTCTTTCACCCCGCTTCTGAAATCCTCATTTTTGCTTCCCTGTCTATCCAACAGTGTCCAAAACCTAGTCAAACCCCAATTATCCTTCTGATTTTTTCCCAAATCCAACTTTTCCCTTACTGAAGTAGTTCCTGTTTTTGTTTTCCTACCCAGTCAACCAAAAAAAAAATTGGTTATGGTTGTCACCTGTGCAGGAGCACACACCATGGAGGAAGCACTGGCAGCCATCCAAACCAAACTCCAAAATATGGATGAAAAATTTCTCAGCCTCCATCTGAAGCATTCAGCCATGAACAATACCAGATAGCCAAAATCTTTTGCAGCCACTGGGTTCTCTGCTTCTAGCAATTTTCGTGGACCAAAGCTTGATTTTCCTCGCTTCAATGGTACTGATCTGATTGGATGGATATACCGAGCAGAACAATATTTTAGTCTACATAATACTTTCGATGTTCAGAAAGTTCCACTTGCATCCTTTCATTTGGAACAGGAAGCCCTTCAATGGTACCATTGGTACATCAAAGCTCATCCCGAGCCAAACTGGACAGATTTTTGCCAACTCATTTTGCCACGATTTGGTCCTAGTGCTTTTGACGACTTCACAGGAGCACTCACTAAACTTCACCAAACTGGCACAGTGAGAGAGTATCAGATGGAATTTGAGAAACTAGCCAATCACACAGAAGGATTGTCTGATGAATTCTACAGGAGTTGTTTTATCAGTGGTCTCAAGGATGAAATCCGCTCAGAGGTCAAAAATGTTTTGTCCCAACACAATGATGGAAGTCCTAGGGTTGGCTAAGTTGGTTGAGGACAAGATCGCAGCTCAACAACGCTCCAAACCCACCTTTGTTCCCTTCAGGAATATGGGTTCCCAACGACCTCCCATCACGCCTGCTCCTCAACCAACTCCTATCAAGCATTTGTCTGAAATAGAAATGCAGGCACGCCGAGAAAAAGGGCTTTGCTATAATTGTGATGAGAAATTCACTCGGGGACATAGATGTGTTCAACAAAAGCTCTATCTCTTGGATGTGGATTCTCCACCTGCCTTAGAACTTGGTGAAGAAGCTACAGATACAGTAGATGATCCGGTCGACATGCAACACCCGCCTGTTGACACCCCATCTCAGGACGACCCACCCAAGATCTCTCTCCATGCTGTAACCGGCGTCACTAGCCCACAAACAATGCGGGTTAGGAGATACTTCAAGAAGCTCCCTCTTACCATACTCATTGATTCTGGTAGCACTCATAACTTCATTGACCCTCGAATTGCCAAACAGGCTGATTGTTTTGTCCATCCTTGCTCCAACTTTGAAGTCATGGTTGCCAATGGGGGCACCTTACCTTGCAAGGGGAAGTGTCACAATGTGCGTATCTCTATGGAATATTATAACCTATGCTCTGACATGTTTTCCTTGCCCTTAGGCGGATGTGATGTGGTTTTGGGCGTTCAATGGTTACGCACACTTGGCCCCATCTTATGGGATTTTGCTGAACTTTGGATGCAGTTTAAAGTCAATGGGGCACAACACAAATTTAGGGGCTTACAACCAGGGTCTCTCTGCATCATCAGTTCACATCGCCTGGAAAAAATCCTTAAGAAGAATTCACATGGTGTCATCGCTCAGCTTAATTCCATTCAGATGCACCCATCAACAGTCTCCACTACTCCCTTGGATAGATATCCAGGTATCTTTGTTGAACCAATGAGCTTGCTGCCTTCAAGAGAACTTTCCGGTAAGAATGTAGCCACATCTACCTCTCAGCAGGAAATGATGGCTATTTTGCATGCAGTACAGAAGTGGCAGCCATACCTATTAGGCAATTATTTCTGCATCCAGACTGATCTCCCGAGTCTGAAAAATTTTCTGGAACAATGGGTCTCCTCCCCAACACACCTGCAATGGGTTATCCAACTCATGGGTTATCCCTATGTGATCACTTACAAGAAGGGTAAGGACAATATGGTGGAAGATGCTCCTTCTCGCACAATTGATGACCTAGTTTCTCTTACAGCTCTTTCTCTGCTTGTTCCAAATTGGTTGCAATATGTTCAACAGGGCTATCTCTTCTATGAACTCCATGCTTCTTCATCAACAGGGCACTCTGGGTTCTGCAAAATGTATGACCAGGAACAATGTAACTTCTTTTGGCCGGGACTAAAAATTACAATTCAACAGATGGTGGCTAACGATGATACTTTCCAAGTCAACAAGGGGGATCTGACACTCCTTTCGGGATTGATCAAACCCTTGCCCATCCCTACACAACTTTGGCCAACTATTTCTATGGATTTCCTAGCAGCACTCTGGTGGTACAATACCACATCTCAAAGGACACCATATGAAGCAATCTATGGACAAACACCTCCAGTTCTTCTTCCATACACCCTTAGTAGCTCCCCAGTTCAGGAAATTGACTCGGTTCTTCGAAACCGCGATCAGATTCTTCTCATTCTGCAGGACAATCTTCACATGGCTAGAATTCACCGAAAACAACAAGCCGATCAGCACTGTTCTGAGCGCATTTTCCACGCAGCTGACAGGGTTCTTCTTCATCTACAGCCTTCCAAGCAATCCTCCTTGACACTCCAAAGGCGTCAGTGGCCCGAAATGCAAACCGAGGATGCTACCGGGGAACCACTCCTTCAGATTCTGCAGCAATTTCTCCAACCAAAGCTTTGAGGACAAAGCTTTTTCTAAGGGAGAGGGGATGTTAAGAACCTATGTCAACCCTTCTCTTTACTATGTTAGTATATTGTTGTTGGACGCATATGCTTTGTAAGTCGTCCCGTAGTATTTGTTGATCCGTAGTTTATATTAGTCCATAGTATTGACCCAGAGTATTGGACGCATATGCTTTGTAAGTCGTCCTGTAGTATTATATGTCCCATGGTTTTGACTCATAGTATTGGACATAGACTTAGTATATAAGTGTGTGTTGAGGTCATTGAAGGCACCGTGAAGTTAATTGTATTGAGCTTGCTCAAAGGAGGTTGCCCCCTTGAAGTGGCCCGTGATCAATATAAAAGTGATTATGTTCCATTATTTCTGATATCTTGTGTATTTGCATTAATTAATTATTGCAGGTTCATCACATCATCATCACCATCACCATCACCATCAACCTCACCACCATCACCATCATCACCACCATCACCATCTTCATTATCATCACCATCTTCATCATCATCACCATCTCCATCTTCTCCATCCTCACCATCACCATCACCGTCACCATCAACGTCTTCATCATCACCACCATCTCCATCATCATCATTGACTCTAACTCTAACCCTAATTCAATTTCCTTCTATAACCCTAGCCCTAACCCTCACCCAAACCCTAGCACTAAGCCATCTTCTCCATCCTCACCATCACCATCACCATCACCATCAACGTCTTCATCACCACCACCATCTCCATCATCATCATTGACTCTAACTCTAACCCTAATTCAATTTCCTTCTATAACCCTAGCCCTAACCCTCAAAATATGCGGCATATGATTTGCCACCACCATACAAATATGATAAATACTACTGTAGATGAATGCAGGGACACTAAGTGAATGAAGTTGGATGCTTCACTCAATAAAATGAACAGAGGGTCACATCTCCCTACTGCTAGCAAGGGGTACATCTCTCAAGTACCAGAATTTGCTCAAGAAAAATCTCAATAAGATTCAAACAAAATACTATCCAACCTCATGAAGTGCACTTGTTTCTATTTATATAGCTTCAGAGAAACCCCAAAACCACTTGCAAATACCATGGGACCTAAAAACCATGTAGAAAAACCATGGGGAGTAACATAACCCTTGATTTATTCCACATTGGCCACATTCAATGTACCATTTGACCACTTCCTCATGTAATTCACCCTACAAAAACCTCTTGGACCTTTTCTAACCAACATTGATCATTTCCACAACCCAAGGTGTCGTCCTAACCACTTTTGATCATTTCTCTCCCTTCAAATTTGAATTTGGTCCAGCCTTCATTATTCCTTCATTAGTGATCTCCACTAGCTTCCCCTATTTTAAGGAAACACTCTTTTACATGGGAGAACACTTCTATTTGCCCCCAAAACGTCCCTTATACTTGGTAAAAACATTAATGCACCTCCCTTAATCATCATTTGGTCCCATTCACACCTTGGACCAACTTTTACATCAATTTAAATAATTTTCCTTAGGAAATTTTACCCCATTTTAATACAAAGGAAAACTTAAGATATATCTAAATTCCCCAAATAAATTTACTTATATCCATTTGAACTTTGGATTGGGAATTTACTCTTCATGTGACCCACCTTGTCCATTTGGATCTAATTTTGCATTATTACTAACTGGGACATCATGCTTTAGAAATTATTTGACCCTTAGCACCAATTTGACAAACTATCATGAACATGGCCAAGTGATTCTAAAAGGCCATTGTGATCCAATGCAAAATTTGGGGACATGAAAATTCCTCCCCTCCTAATTTTCTTGTCCTCAATAAACCATAACAAAAATGAGGGAGTACCATCACATCACTAATTTCCTCCAACCTTAGTGATGAACGAAGTCAGCACTATGTGGACCACACATGAACTCCATAAGATCCGACATATGGGAAATCACAAGTGAACATTGAAGTGTGCATCAACTGTATCTCTGTAATTTACCCAACTACACCTTGAGAATCATCCTCTCAAAGCATCGCCCCATCTGTTCCACCATCGTACCATGCATCGTCTCTTGAATCTTTTTGCTGCTCATCTTGTGTGGCCCTTCAATGCAAGGAGGCTCATGAGATACAACCTCTTCCTCGATCATGTGATCAACCTCATGAAGTACAAGTGGTGAGGATGAGATTGGTCTTACTTCTTCTTCCACTACTACAAGGTCTTCAAGAACATGAGAATGTAAGCTTGTAGCAGGATCTCCAATGTAGATATCCATGTCACCAACATAGAAAGAATGACATCCATCAGTAGATGTCTCACATGAACTTGAGAAATATTCAATAATTTATCTTTGATCCATGTTTAGATGATCCTTAGCAGACCCTCACCCAAACCCTAGCACTAAGCCATCTTCTCCATCCTCACCATCACCATCACCATCACCATCAACGTCTTCATCATCACTACCATCTCCATCATCATCATTGACTCTACCTCTAACCCTAATTCAATTTCCTTCTATAACCCTAGCCCTAACCCTCACCCAAACCCTAGCACTAAGCCATCTTCTCCATCCTCACCATCACCATCACTGTCACCATCAACGTCTTCATCATCACCACCATCTCCATCATCATCATTGACTCTACCTCTAACCCTAATTCAATTTCCTTCTATAACCCTAGCCCTAACCCTCACCCAAACGCTAGCACTAAGCCATCTTCTCCATCCTCACCATCACCATCACTGTCACCATCAACATCTTCATCATCACCACCATCTTCATCATCATCATTGACTCTACCTCTAACCCTAATTCAATTTCCTTCTATAACCCTAGCCCTAACCCTCACCCAAACCCTAGCACTAAGCCATCTTCTCCATCCTCACCATCACCATCACCGTCACCATCAACGTCTTCATCATCACCACCATCTCCATCATCATCATTGACCCCCATGTGCAAAAATTGCACACTCCCTACTGAGCAAAACCCTAGTTTCCAAGATGGACGTACAAGACGAGGGCGGGGCCATCGGGATGGAGGGGAGGGGCACCCCTAGCACTATCACAGTGTGCTGGATCCAACGGAGTCAACAGTTCATCGATCCGAGCCATGGTCTCCATTCTATGGCTCGTCCCGTCTCGCATCCAAAAGGCCTTCAGGGACATCTGTTGGATACCTGTCGGGGTCGTAGAACTCCAACCGTGCAACAAAACTGGGTTCCGGGGAGTCCTGTAGGTGTGTCTAGGCAGGTTCCAGCCGGGAACGCTAGCCATAAGTGCCCGATGGGTGATTTTCCAGAGTTGACCCCCATGTGCAAAAATTGCACACTCCTTCACTCGGAAAAACCCTAGTTTCCAAGATGGACGTACAAGACGAGGGAGGGGCCACCAGGCCGGAGGGGAGGGGTACCTCTAGCACTATCTCGGTGTGTTGGATCCAACGAAGTCGACGGTTCGTCGATCCGAGCCATGGTCTCCATTTTATGGCTCGTCCCGTCTCGCATCCAAAAGGGCTTTAGGGACACCTGCTGGATACTTGCCGGGGTCGTAGAACTCCAACCGTGCAACAAAACCGGGTTCCAGGGAGTCCTGCAGGTGTGTCTAGGCAAGTTCCGGTCGAGAATGCTAGCGATAAGTGCCCGGTGGGTGATTTTCAGAGTTGACCCCCGTGTGCAAAAATTGCACACTCCCTCACTGAGCAAAACCCTAGTTTCCAAGATGGACATACAAGACGAGGGCAGGGCCACCGGGATATAGGGGAGGGGCACCCCTAGCACTATCCTAGCGTGCTGGATCCAACGAAGTCAACGGTTCATCGATCTGAGCCACGGTCTCCATTCTATGGCTCGTCCCATCTCGCATCCAAAAGGCCTTCAGGGACACCTGCTGGATACCTGCCGGGGTCGTAGAACTCCAACCGTGCAACAAAACTGGGTTCCGGGGAGTCCTACAGGTGTGTCTAGGTAGGTTCCAGCCGGGAACGCTAGCCACAAGTTCCCGGTGGGTGATTTTCTAGAGTTGACCCCTGTGTGCAAAAATTGCACACTCCCTCACTGAGCAAAACCCTAGTTTCCAATATGGACGTACAAGACGAGGGTGGGGCCACCAGGTCGGAGGGGAGGGGCACCCCTAGCACTATCCCGACATGCTGGATCCAACGGAGTCGACGGTTCGTCGATCTGAGCCACGGTCTCCATTCTATGGCTCATCCCATCTCGCATCCAAAAGGCCTTCAGGGACACCTGCTGGATACCTGCCGGGATCGTAGAACTCCAACCGCGCAACAAAACTGGGTTCTAGGGAGTCCTGCAGTTGTGTCTAGGTAGGTTCCGGTTGGGAACGCTAGCCACAAGTGCCCAGTGGGTGATTTTCTAGAGTTGACCCCAGTGTGAAGGCCATGCCAAATTCGCTAAAGGGGGCCATTTCTCGACCGGAGGCCCCCTGGTGTGCGTGGCCACCATGGACAGGTCCGCAATGGCCAGGTGGACCTGTGGGAGGTGACGAAATCCAAGTCCTCTCGCCAGTTTGGGTTGCGTGGCCCCGGGTCAAATCCTCCAAGTGTCCCTAAATGACCCTGGGGTGCCCGACTAGAATGCCTGTAGCACCAGAACTGTGGCTCGGTTCGTGAATCCGTCGATTCCGGTGGGTCCGGGACGACAAGTTTCAGCTAGGGGATCCCCCACAGCGTCCCCCGAAGACCTAGAAGCGGTGCCAACGGGCCATCTCCGGAGCTAGGGTTTTGCTCAGTGAAGGCCATGCCAAATTCGCTAAAGGGGGGCATTTCTCGACCGGAGGCCCCCGAGCATGCGTGGCCACCGTGGACAGGTCTGCAATGGCTAGGTGGACCTGTGGGAGGCAACATAATCCAAGTCCTCTCGCCAGTTTGGATTGCGTGGCCCTGGGTCAAATCCTCCAAGTGTCCCTGAATGACCCCGAGGTGCCCGACTAGAATGCCCGTAGCACCCGAACCGTGGCTCAATTCATGAATCTGTCGATTCCGGTGGGTCCAGGACGGCAGGTTTTAGCTAGGGAACCCCCCACAGCATCCCCCAAAGACCCAGAAGCGGTGCCAATGGGCCATCTCTGGAGCTAGGGTTTTGCTCAGTGAAGGCCATGCTAAATTTGCTAAAGGGGGCCATTTATCGATCGGAGACCCCCGAGCGTGCGTGGCCACCGTGGATAGGTCCGCAATGGCTAGGTGGACCTGTGGGAGGTGACAGAATCCAAGTCCTCTTGCCGGTTTGGGTTGCGTGGCCCCAGGTCAAATCCTCCAAGTGTCCCTGAACAGCCCTGGGGTGCCCGCCTAGAATTCCCGTAGCACTCAAACCATGGATTGGTTCATGAATCCGTCGATTCCGGTGGGTCCGGGATGGCGGGTTTCAGCTAGGGGACCCCCCACAACATCCGCCGAAGACCAAGAAGCGGTGCCAATGGCCCATCTCCGGAGCTAGGGTTTTGCTCAGTGATGGGGATTTGCTCCAGGGCCACGGAACCCAAACCGGCGAGCGGACTTGTATTTTGTTGGTTCCCACAGGTCTACATGGCCATTGTGGACTATCCATGGTGGCCACGCATGCCCGGGGGCCTCTGAACGAGAAATAGCCCCCTGAACGAGAAATAGCCCCCTTTAGCGAATTTGTCATGGCCTTCACTAAGCAAAACCCTAGCTCCGGAGATGGCCCGTTGGCACCGCTTCTGGGTCTTCGGGGGATGCTATGGGGGGTCCCCTAGCTGAAACCCACCATCTCGGACCCACTGGAATCAATGGATTTGTGAACCGAGCCACGGTTCGAGTGCTACGGGCATTCTATTCGGGTGCCCCGGGGCCGTTCAGGGACACTTGGAGGATTTGACCCGAGGCCACGCAACCCAAACCGGCGAGAGGACTTGGATTTCGTCGCCTCCCACAGGTCCACCTAGCCATTGCGGACCTGTCCACGATGTACACACATGCTAGGGGGAATCTGGTCGATAAATGGCCCCCTTTAGCGAATTTGGCATGGCCTTCACACTGGGATCAACTCTGGAAAATCACCCACCGGGCACTTGTGGCTAGCGTTCCCAGCTAGAACCTACCTAAACACACCTGCAGGACTCCCCGGAACCCAGTTTTGTTGCATGGTTGGAGTTCTACGACCCCGGAAGGTATCCAGCAGGTGTCCCTGAAGGCCTTTTGGATGCGAGACGGGACAAACCATAGAATGGAGATCGTGGCTCGGATCGACGAACCGTCAACTCTATTGGATCCAGCATGCTAGGATAGTGCTAGGGGTGCCCCTCCCCTCTGGCTCGATGGCACCACCCTTGTCTTGTACATCCATCTTGGAAACTAGGGTTTTGCTCAGTGAGGGAGTGTGCAATTTTTGCACCTATGAAGAATAACTGTAATAGATGGGGGGTTTTTGTGTATGTGGCTCTTGGTGAGATCATGATGAGAAAAAACCCTTTGACTTGGTGGACTATTCCACATTTACAAGTCAATGAATCGCAAATGAGAGGAAGCAAATGAATCGCATTGATGCCAATTACACTTGCAAAATCAGAGCAATAAAAGCTCTCAATATCACCGATACCACTCTATCCCTGAAGAAGATTTCCCTATAAAGTACCTGGATCATGACCAAAGGAAGTGACTACTCCCAATCTAGTGACAACTACCCTCCTCTGATTAGTAGCACTTAGTTTTTTTCTTGCGCAGCCTTCACAGGTTGTAGAGCAATGGCCGTTGCTTTGCCTAAAGGTTAATTAGAGTGTGTAAGATAACAAGTGTTCTCCCAGCTGGATTTTTTGGCATTTGATTGGCGGCATATAGGCTATATAAGACTGGAAATGACTCAATGTGACTTGGGACCTTAATAGATTGGGTAACAAACCCTTCTAATAGTGATCCTATCCCACTTGGAGTCCAAATACCCCCTATTGAGGGTACGTGTGGTGGGTCACGGATTCTAGGGCTAGATTAGGTTAATAGGGCTAGGGGTCCATGAAGGCCTTCTGGCAGCGAGACGGGACGAGCCATAGAATGGAGACCGTGGCTCAGATCGATGAACCGTCGACTCCGTTGGATCCAGCACGTCGGGATAGTGATAGGGGTGCCCCTCCCCTCTAGCCCGGTGGCCCCACCCTCGTCTTGTACGTCCATCTTGGAAACTAGGGTTTTGCTCAGTGAGGGAGTGTGCAATTTTTGCACCTGTGAAGAATAACTGTAATAGATGGGGGGGTTTTTGTGTATGTGTCTCTTGGTGCGATCATGATGAGCTGAAACCCTTTGACTTGGTGGACTATTCCACATTTACAAGTCAAGTAGAAAAATTCAAAAGAGGTGTAAATGAGAGGAAGCAAATGAATCACATTGATGCCAATTACACTTGCAAAATCAAAGCAATCAAAGCTCTCAATATCACTGATACCACTCTATCCCTGAAGAAGATTTCCCTATCAAGTACCTGGATCATGACCAAAGGAAGTGACTACTCCCAATCCAGTGACAACTACCCTCCTCTGATTAGTAGCACTTAGTTTTTTTCTTGCGTAGCCTTCACAGGTTGTAGAGCAATGGCCATTGCTTTGCCTAGAGGTTAATTAGAGTGTGTAAGATAACAAGTTTTCTCCCAGCTGGATTTTTTGGCATTTGATTGGCGGCATATAGGCTATATAAGACTGGAAATGACTCAATGTGACTTGGGCCCTTAATAGATTGGGTAACAAACCCTTCTAATAGTGATCCTATCCCACTTGGAGTCCAAATACCCCTTATTGAGGGTACGTGTGGTGGGTCATGGATTCTAGGGCTAGATTAGGTTAATAGGGCTAGGGGTCCCTGAAGGCCTTCTGGCAGCAAGACAGGATGAGCCATAGAATGGAGACCGTGGCTCGGATAGATGAGCCGTCGACTCCGTTGGATCCAGCACGCCGGGATAGTGTTAGGGGTGCCCCTACCCTCCAGCCCGGTGGCCCCGCCCTCATCTTGTACGTCCATCTTGGAAACTAGGGTTTTGCTCAGTGAGGGAGAGTGCAATTTTTGCACCTATGAAGAATAACTGTAATAGATGGGGGGGGTTTTGTGTATGTGTCTCTTGGTGAGATCATGATGAGCTGAAACCCTTTGACTTGGTGGACTATTCCACATTTACAAGTCAAGTAAAAAAATTCAAAAGAGGTGTAAATGAGAGGAAGCAAATGAATCGCATTGATGCCAATTACACTTGCAAAATTAGAGCAATCAAAGCTCACAATGTCACCGATACCACTCTGTCCATGAAGAAGATTTCCCTATCAAGTACCTGGATCATGACCAAAGGAAGTGACTACTCCCAATCCAGTGACAACTACCCTCCTCTGATTAGTAGCACTTAGTTTTTTTCTTGCGCAGCCTTCACAGGTTGCAGAGCAATGGCCGTTGCTTTGCCTAGAGGTTAATTAGAGTGTGTAAGATAGCAAGTGTTCTCCCAGCTGTATTTTTTGGCATTTGATTGGCGGCATATAGGCTATATAAGACTGGAAATGACTCGATGTGACTTGGGCCCTTAATAGATTGGGTAACAAACCCTTCTAATAGTGATCCTATCCCACTTGGAGTCCAAATACCCCCTATTGAGGGTACGTGTGGTGGTTCACGGATTCTAGGGCTAGATTAGGTTAATAGGGCTACATTAGGTTTCTAGGATTCTAGATTAGTTTCTGAGGGTTAGATTAGTGTTTCTAGGGTTAGTTTAGCTTTCTAGGATTTCTAGGGCTAGATTATGTTTCTAGGATTCTAGATTAGTTTCAGAGGGTTAGATTAGTGTTTCTAGGGTTAGTTTAGCTTTCTAGGATTTCTAGGGCTATATTATGTTTCTAGGATTCTAGATTAGTTTTTGAGGGTTAGATTAGTGTTTCTAGGGTTTTTTTAGCTTTCTAGCATTTCTAGGGCTAGATTATGTTTGTAGGGTTATATTAGTGCTTCTAGGGTTAATCATACATGAATAAACAATCACATGGCTATAAATCATAACTTAATCATAACTCAGACATCAAATAAACGATATAAGATAACGATATCAAATAAACAATCTAACATGAATAACATTAACCATGCATGAATAAACAATCACATGGCTATACTATGTACCTCAGTTAATTAGGCCTTTTGGATCCTCTCGGTTTTTTATTGTCTCGAACAACCTCTCATGCTCCGCATGAGTTAGTAAGTAGCGTACCTTGTTTGATGACTTCGTTGACATTGTCTGTAGTTGGATGTTTGTACCCACGATCAAGTGCGTAAAGTGATACACCCACGACCCTGTTCTATAATCTGTGTATGTGTAGCCATTGCTCTTTGGTCCCTTTCCATCCACTGTAAGATATTCCCCATGAACAACCATTGAGCCAGTCGGAAAGGTAATGCCTCCACTATCTGTTAATGATGCGAGAACGGTTTGCTTCCCCTGGATGCATCATGCCAACCAATAATTCGTCCCAATTGCACTGTCTGTTGAGACGACAACTGCGTAGATGTGTCCTGCAAAAATGCATTTTAAGGTCATATTCCAACAAGCAGTGGTTTGATAACTTGGATAATTACAAAAACAAGGAGGGAACTGGGATATGCATGTAGAAATGTTTACCTAGTTGTACAAGATCAGATATATGATCATATTCATTTGAAATAGAGGATTGGCCTTCCTCTAACTGGATTGTTTCAGCAACTGCACGTGGGTCCACTGCAAGTGATACATGATCCCATTCATCAACCCAATCCATTGATTCGTACTCATCCCACTCACAACTACTGCAAGACCCACAAAAGCAAGCAAGTTTTCGTGTCCATATTTCAAATAAAGGATTGTTTGAGCTTCGAACCGAATGAAATCCATGAGTGCCTTGCACAGTACTACAACTATAAGAACGCGATCGATCTATATCAACTACATTCCAGAAATTTCTGACAACATGTCCTCTACCTGTTGGTATGTGTTGCTCCGTGGTTCGATCTGACAGTTTTTCTTTGCACCATCAAACTGTGGATTCGGCATTCCGAATATGAGGGCCTCCCATGCACCTCATCTCCTCCCTTCGTAGGGCAGTTTTGAGACATGCTCTAGCCCCGTCGTGCTCTCCCTTTCCATGCCCGGTCTCAAAATAGTTCCATACATGCGTCACATCATAAGTCTTGTGCAACATACTCAACCACTGGAAAACACGTGCATTTTTGAACTTGCCTGCACAACCATCTGACCATATCCAATGCTGATCCATATGTATCCCTCTCTCCTTCAGCTAATCATATAAAATTTTGAAGCAATGCTGCACATAATGCAGGTCGTGGCACCTGTCGTCACTAATGTAGAAGTTGGTCTCTTTCAATATTATCCTCATGTCGTTGCTTCTCTCTGGTGCGTGCCTGTACGTGATATGGACCATTATGCTAACTTGGTCTGAATGGTAGTATTGACTTTGAATCTCATTCTGTGGCTGTAGGGTATAGTTTTCTGCAAATTCCACAACCAACAATGTTGTGCCCTTGGGAAAGGTGTCCCTGCACGGTCTGTACTGTTCATCCTACCATCGTGCTACATGGACGTGTTGTACATAATGCTCGGTCTTTTGGTAGAATTCCTTCATGAAATCACAAATTTGTACCTGGCGCCACAAAACCAAGGGCATTAATACAACATGACATTTTCAATATGAATATTTATGTACAAATTCAACATGTACAGTATAAAAGCATGCAAACTTAGATTACCTGTGACTTCACCAATGCAATTTTTTTGCTTTCCTTCGAACTATCTACTTGATATGTTATGTACTGGAAGTTCTACATTTCTACTGACATCCTCCCAAATTCGTGCTCCGTGGTTGCGTGGATGCAACGGCTCAATAATGCAAATCCACTGCAACTGGAACACGTCCCATATAAACATGATCTTTTGTAATATTTTTTTCCTTCAGGCCTTCGACACATTATGCTATGTATAAATTCTCTGGATGCATTCGGTGGTTGTAACGAAGGACAATCCTGCATAATGTTAGTATGCAAACCACAAAATATATGTCTATATGTATCATAATAGTACTCAAATTCTACATGGTATCTACAACATGTACTGCAATCAATGCAAATTCTAACATACCAGGGTTTGCATTTTTCGAAGGACCTTTGGCTCAAGTTCAATTGTGTGTGCTCATTCTTCAACCTCTCATAGAGTTTTGTTTGTGTGGTGTCAAGGAAGTGCTTGACATGGGGTTCACCCCCCCTAACACCTTTTCTCAACTTTAAAACATCTCTTTGATTCGATGACAGTCTAGTGTTATCATGCCAAAAATTTTGCACTAGTTCTTTAACAGCATCAATGAGCTTCATGTCTAAACGAGGTAACCTACCAACAAAGGCCCAACAATCTTTTTGCCCTGGGGTCTCAAGTTTTTCTCTAATGGCAGAATACTTTTGAAGAGTCTTTCTATCTACTTTAAAGATTTTACACATGTGTGATAGTAGGCGACGTTGCCTTCTGGATTTGTCTACAATCGATTCCGACAGTACATGACGGGCCACATTAAAATCTTTTGTGCGAGAAGTTTTTCCAATCAAATTAAATGCAGATTGTAGATTTCTAACAACATGATTGTTTGCCTCTGAAATTCTAACTACCTTTATGCACAAAATTCTCCTAACATCAGCTAGACAATGTGATTTTAACAAAGCAAGAAACAATTGACATTTTGCTGCATCGGTTTTGGATTCAAAAAAATCTTTGATTATCTTGTTACAATGGAAATCAATAGTGTGTTTCAGCATCTTACCTTCAAGTCTTGAAAATGAACTTTCATCCACATGAATACGTCTGGGAGTTCTTCATCGTCCAGTTGATAGTTGAGGCAAGGGAGTCGGCAAGGAAGTACGAGTCTCGTCAATAGTTTGTTGTGGCCCTTCGTTTAGTAATTGGTCCTGCAATGGAGTGTGTTCACCAGGTGGGTGCTCTTCTTGGGGTGGTTGCCAATTAAGAACTTGTTCAACATCCATCCCTTCATACTCGACATCAGGCAAGATTTGATTGACTTCAACCACTTCGTAATTGCTTGTTGATGGATCTAAGGCACTAACATTTTGATTTTTACGGTTTTGCATGTACAACCTGGCCTTTTATCTT